>SEMN01000119.1:600000-1125830 GCA_005408345.1 Macquaria australasica | reverse complement strand
ATATAATTGCATGTATGATGTTCATGGTTTAACACAGACCATTTTGGCATTACATAAAGAACTGGGTTTGCGATATAAAATGCATCCTGCATGCTTTACGGAACACAGTTGGTCCTTCTACATGGCAGACTCATTAGTTACCATGTTCAGTCAGGTAAGTCAGGTTTTTGCCTGCTTTGTTTCTTTATGCAGATCCCCTGATGACAACCTTTGAAACACAGTTAAGCGATCAAGCAGCTATTAGACAAAGAAACAAAAAGCCTCTGAACACGCTCCAAAAATACCCGCCCAGCAGCTCTCTTATGCGCTCATTGTGATGTGTAAATGTTACACGTTATGTTGAATGATGTGTGTTAGCATGCTACATGGTTGAGAAGAGGCATTCATCAACAAATCACTGCAGGCGTGTGAATCTGTACACGTTAGTTGAATTGAAACATGAACTTGAAACATCTAAGCATGATGTCTGTTACCTGTCGAGAGCCTGGAGTCTCCTCTCATTCTGTTCCTCCACCTCAGAGAAGAGCTGATGGGTGTTTCTGAGTTTATCCTGCAGCTGAATCCCATCCACAGACAGACTCTGTAGGCTGACCGGACTCGCTATGGAGGCCACAACACGCAGATCCTCCAGCAGACTGTCTGCCTGCTCATCCTGGGTCTGCAGCTCAAAAAATAGATCCTGTAGAGGAAAATAAGTTACTGTTAATGATTGGCATTTTAAAGTATCAATGTCTACTCTATATCCCACTACTAAAGACCACATTAAAGTTTGAAGACTCATTTCAGTGACTTCACTTTTCATGATTATTATGTGAAGGTCTTCTTTGTTACTAAAAACTATTTGTATTGTAGGACATTATATATGTTTACTTGCACTATCTATTTGTAAAAATTACTCAGAAATAATTGCACAAACTGCTGTAGTTGAATCCATTTTATTTTCAAATGTGTATTGATATTAATGGTGTGTTTTGTAGACACTGAAGCAACCACTCAACAGGTAGTGATCGAGGGCCTGGCCTGTAAGAGAAACACTTATTAGTTTGGCTAATTGGTTATCGCAGGGTTTTCACTGCTGGTAACACATAACTTAGATGATTTAATGTTCGTATAATAATTGAACACAATGTCTTTGTTCAGTCACTCTCCACGATGTTCAGGTTAACAGAGTCCCCATGTTGTCCAAACACCAATTTAAAGGTTCCAGGAGGAACCAAGTGATAAGATAGTGAGGGGTGTTTTTTCTACTTTTTCTATTTCTATTCAACATGTACAACAATTTGCAGGTGATACAAGCGTATGCTGTCCTGTAATGAGAATGTAGATGTTGTTGTTATATTTTTATTTTGACAGTGTGAAGGTAAGTATAGGCACAGTCTCCCCTATGCTGTGGTAGGGTCCAGGTCAAAGCCAGTAGCAGTTTCCATCTGACTCTGACAGTACCACGGGGTTCTGTATGTTTGACTAGAATAATGTTTGCTTTCCTTTGTATTTCCTTCATGTTGGTAAAATAACTCAAAATCCAGCTGCTAATTTGTCATCTTAACAAAAGTCACTGAAACCTTCAAAAGTTCAGATTCCTGCTGCCACTCAGTGCTGTGAAAATATAAAGCTTTAAAGAAATACTCAATTTCCCACACATTATCTGTCCAAAAATTGTATTTATATGTAACATTTTGAACTTGACACGTCACTACCAAGACATCAGGAAAAAGGAAAGTCACAACAACACACACATACTGTAGCAGACATCACTTTAAGCACTCACCTTAAGTTTTGCGAGAACTGTTGCAACATCTGAACCACTGAGAGTGAGGAGGGAGTCCTGAATCTTCTGGAGGGAGTTAAAGCATTCAGCCATCCTGGAGGTAATTTGTCCCTTAGCAGCCACCATCTGCCTGTAAACATCCTCAGCTTCGGAAACAAGCTCCTTCAGCTGCTCTATCTTCTTCCTCTTCTGGGTCTCCACAACCTAGACAAAACAAAATCAGTCGAGAGACCTGTAACTCCATCTGATCAACAACTGGCAGGATACTGAGGCCCTGTGTGTATGTCTTTCATTGGCCAGCATGTGAAACAATGTCCACAATTCATCAAAAACTGCAATATATACACTCTCATCTGTAAACTGACCAACAAAGTGTTACCTAACAGAGTCAGTCACAGTCAGCCAGAATGTACAAAGGTGCCAAAATCAGCAAAAATAAATGTTTCCGTGTTACAAAAGAAAAAACTAAAACAAACTAAATCAAAAGCTTCACGCTGTACCTGCAGCTCCAGAGGAGGCTCAGTGCTTTGAAGCAGCCCCTGAATCTCAATGGCTCTTCGGTGGAAACGCTCCATATTCTCCTCTTGGGCCACAATCTCATTCTGGAGACAGTTAGAGGGAGATGATCAGTGTTTAAAGCAACTGTAGAAATCTAGAGAACATTTAACTTCCCATAAGACGGAAGACAGTTTTACCTGCAAGGCCCTGATGTCTTCCTCTGTCTGAAAGGATGGGGACTGAGCAAATCCTGCAAGTTTATTGGCGGTCCAGCTCTCCACCTCTGCTCCCAGCTGGAGGACCCCATCCCACAGAGTCAGGCCAAGGTGTAGGTTTTCAAGGTGGGAATCTGTTCTTTCTGATATCTGCAAGAATTTGAGTCGCAATGAACGCTATCACTCAGCTTACAACACACAACCCAAGTCAACATAAGACCTTAGAAATGATGATATGATGAATTTGCGATGATAATGATTTACTATATGATGCTTTAGTTTACATATGGGATCAGCAACACGTAGGTAAAATGCTAACGGAAATACACTGTTAATACAATAATCTGCAAGAAAGCCAGAAAGATATTGGCTAAAAAAATATACCTCTGAAACTGTTTTATTATAATAATACCATTAGAATTAGAATTAGAATTATACTGAGAGGTTTGATGAAATTTTTCTTCCATGATATATGGCCCATACTTAACAGCAGACTAAGGATAGCAGTATGCAAGCAATTTTGCAAAGAAATAACACAAAAAAACAAAAAACAAATAAAACTTGCATAATTACTGAGAAGGAATTAACATCCACAAAAAGAAAAATAATAATGCAAAAGCAAACATTTGTGGCTCATAATAAAAACAAAGAAATAATTAAAAAAAAAGACCATATCTTTTGATTTATATATAATATAATAATAATAATATAATATATTTTAAAATATAATATACCACAGACACAGGAAACAATAAAAGCACACGTATAAAGTTTTGTAAATAATGGTGTGTCGATACTTTAAAGTATAACTCACATCCAGCCAGCGGTCCATGAGAGTGTCTGCTTCATCCTCAAATGGGATGATGGTGCATTGTGGGATGTGACGTAGATGAGTGTGAAGCTGCCTGCAGATGCTGCGGACCTCCTCTATGCCGTCCCCGAGGCCATTCAGCTCTGCTTTTGTTTCCTGGACCTGACAAACCACACACACACACGCAAACACACACACACACACACACACACACACACACACACACACACACACACACACACACACACAATACATATAAAACACATTCAACCAAACTGTATTTATATTTTACATATAAATACAATTGTTCAATAATTGTATTTATATTTAACATTTTGAACTTGACATGTCACTACCAAGACATCAGGAAAAAGTCACAACAACACACACACAAGTGTAAGTGTCATAATGAAGAACCAGAGCCAATGATTTACCAGGGACACACAAATGATTTGGTTAATGTTGACTACTTTAACAGCCCTTTATTAAACAGTGTGGTATACCTTAGTGTGCAGTCTCTGCAGGTTGTCTTTCCCCATGTAGGAGGCTTGTTCACTGATGATGCTTTCTGCCCTCCGCAGTGTCCCACTCAGCTTGCCACGGATGCTCTGAAACCTCTTCAGCAGCTCTGTTAGAACATTACACTGCTCCAGCCTGTATGTGATCCATAACACAACACACACATGCACCAAACTCAGTAAAGTACTACAATTTGACATACGTAGTAAATCACGAAAGACGAATGACTGTAACTGCACTATTTACCGTTCAGTCACAGCTTTTGTCGTCTCCTCCCAGACGTCCTCCGCCTCTCTGGTTTGACTCACATCAGGGATTCCTGATTGTATAGATGCATCTTGTATGTACTGCAGCTCAGCGAGGTGGCCAGCAAGACGACTTTCCAGCTCTGTGAAGGCACGTGTCCTGCAGCAGGTGAAACAATCATTAGTGTGCTGATTCAACCGGGGACAGCGGGGAACATAAGAGAGGTGTGAATGAAGGGTATTGACATTCTGAGACAACACCAGTTATTATTAGAGTTATTATTGTTTTACTTGGAATACCAGGAATTTTCTGTAACTTTAATGCTGTGTAGGGGAAGAATTTAAGGGAGAAACCATGCTTCTAAGGGTTCATGTGATGGACTGAACTCTAAACTATCCTGTTTAAATGCAAATATCCCCTTTACGGTATGTGGATGATAATGTTTCATGTTCCATTCTGTGATAATATAGCAAATCACAGTAAAATATCTAATAAGTCAGTTTAGTTACATAAAGCAATATTCATTGACCTGATGTAATAATCCCCCATCAATAAGGTTTTTCAGCCAGTGTACCGCAAGCACTAAGAATGATTTGTTTTTGGACCAGATCAGTGTTGTACCTCTGTTGCAGAGCAGGCAGGGTGGGATCCTGTAACCCCAGCTGCTCAGCTGCTCCCCTTATCTCCCTCAGTGCGCCTAACAAGGCAGCTCTCCTCTGGACCAAACTCTCCTTCTCTTCTCCCTCTTTCTTAACCTGGCTGCTTCTTCTTCTTCTCTGGTCCTTGGCTTTTACAGCATCCTCTTCAGACTTCCATGTTTGAGCCTTGTGCTCTTCCTCTCTTTGTGCCTTTGTATCATTATTTCCTTCCAGTCTACTCCTTTTGGCCTCCAACCCTGACTTCTCTTCCATACTACTTGGAGTGGGATGCTCCTGCTCCTGTGCTCCCCCCTGCTGGGGTGAATCATCCCCAGTCTTTGTCTGACGTATCTCCGTAGGATTCAACTCTTCATTCCCCTGGATTTGCTCCTTTCCCATTGGAAACAGCTCCTCTTTCCTCTTCCTCTTCCTGGCTCTCATCAGCTCTTTCTCCACGTCCACAGCTTGCTGAGACAATGATGTCACCACATCCTGGCACGTCACTGTTGGACCGTCCATGGTCAGAGTCATCCCCACTGCCTTTAAAGTGCTGTCAGCACTATCAGATTGTTCCGCAGCAGTCTGCAACTTCTGCTGCATTGCTGCCTGCCAAGAGTGTCTCTCCTGCTCCCAGTCGGCCTCATTTTGCTGTCTGCTGGGGTCCTGGTTTGCCAGCAGGGTTGGGATCTCGGCCTTGACTTCCCTCACTGTGGCCAGGAAGTGATCCAGGGCCTGGGCAGCTGACTGAACCTTCTCCAGCCGCTGTCTGAGCTGCTCGAGATGATGGACACTGTTGTGGAGAGCCTGGCAGAGGGATGAAGGGGATGTGGCGTCTGGCCCTTGTCTTTCCTCTTCAGCGCTTCGTTCTGATATGTTTCTCATTTCAGACTGCAGTCTGTCATCCATCTCCTGGGTAACGCACGAGGGATAAATAATAATGTTTGAATATTTCACTCTCACAATTAAAACGTTAGCTGATTTAAAAAATAGCATAGCTGTACCTTTAAATCAGATATCAGTCTAGGATCAGCTGAGGTGAAGGAGGAGATGTCCACAGATTCTCTGATGATCCGGTCCAGTTTTTCTGTGATCAGTGCCATCTGATCATCTGCAGACTCCATCTGGTCTGCAGTATTCTCCAGAGATGCCATCCTGACACAAACCAAAGTAAAAGCAACTTTACTTGTTAGAATAAGTTGTTATTATGCAAAGTACTAAAATATGGTTATTAGTTAACTCCATCTGCTGAGAAAGATCATGTAATATGATTGAAAGCTCAAGAACAACTATTAAATTGACCTTGAAGTGAGACAGTTATTTCCAAGGTACAAAATAACACTTGATACCATTATGGAATATATCTGATAGGGTTAATGATTAATACCTGTTATTATGTGGCCAGGCACTGATGTACTGTACCTGTCTGTGAAAAATGTATGGTTTGTACTGGTAAATTACATTTTTTTTTAAAGATCACCAACAAGGATACGTGTTACGAATGTCAATATTTTATATTAATCTGAGGGGTGCACTGTACCTGCTCTGTAGGCATATCTGTTGGTCTCTCCACTGCTGAGTCAGCTGCTCCCAGTCTCTTTCCACTTCACCGTTATCTTTCCTGGTCATCAGATGGGAGAACTGGGATAGCAGGGCATGCTGGAGCTCAAACTCAAACCACAGTGCCTCTGTCTCCTGTTTTAAAGTCTGTTGAGGAGGGATACGTTTACAGAGAAATCACAGTGATAATTTGATATTGTGAAGTTTGACCTTGCGAGCAAATGACTGTTGAACAATTGTTTGGTTTTAGGTTGTACAAATGCACCAAGATGTAGTGAAGCACAAGTGATACACAGTTTAGTCTCCTTTAAGAGCATGATTTGAAATTCTAATAGCATCAAATATTTGCTGAATATGAACGAAAAGTGGTGAAGTGATGCTTTAACTTGCCTGTAGCTGCTTCTTTTGGTTCTTCAGGGTGGATACGGTGACTGGGTCTGGGACAAACTCCTCTAAATGTTGCTTGTTCTTCAGGAGTTGAGACTGAAATACCAAGCAGGACTTTCTGTACCTACAGTGAAAGATTTACACATTGTTTCAATCTAACATTTTCTGAGACTGAAAGGCTACATGGGAACATAGCCTGCTGCAAAATCTGTGACATCAAGTTCATCTTACTAGTGTCTTTTATTCTTATTTCACTACACTGAAAATAAGGTACATAACAGACTGTTACGTCTTTATGTTGTTCAAATTAGATAAACCAGGTGAGACAGGCAATAACATACAGTAAATTTAATCTAAATTGTAAATATTTGTTAAAAAATGATAAAACTGTCAATGTCAAAGGATGCTGCTGCACCAGATGAATAAATCCAAATATATTATAGATTTCAATTCTGAATTATCTTCTACTGTGCTGCTCTCTCTCTCTCTCTCTCTCTCTCTCTCTCTCTCACACACACACACACACACACATTAACTCATACCTTTCCAGTACTTCCTGTTCTGAGGAGTCCTCTTCCTGTGGTGGGGCGGGTGTCTCTGGGATGACGGTCCACTCTGCCTCCTGCTTGGTCTCCACAGTGTTGCCCCTGACAACCACCTGGGCGATGGGAGAGTCGCACAGTAACAGCCCAGTGAAGAAAAGAGGAAAAGATTGAGCGGTGAGCCTATCCAATTAATGAGGATTAGTGCCCTACAGCTGGTGCTGTGTCTTGTTCAGGTCAGTCACAGCCAATGAAAATGCTGAGTTTTTTTCTGACCAGGAAGACTTAAGAAAAGGCAACTTTAAATGCAGTATATAAAGTAAATAAGATTCATGTAGGGTAATTAACACATGCAACATACAACATATAATCAGCAAAAAGCAAAACCAATTCAAAGCTGCATAGGCAAACTTTTTATGTAAAGAAAACATGAAGAACTAAAGGAAAATGCACACTTATTCTAGTGAAGTTCTGCCTTGCAGGTAGAATCCAAGATAAGACCTTACTTTTGTTTGCTTGCAACAGAGAAGAGTGTAGCATGCCACATAACTCCCTGACTGACCCAAATTATGATCTGTTGTTGAGTATGGACACTGGTAGACAATCATATTCACATAGGAAACTATAAAACACATAAAATATAATACAAAACCTTAATGCAATGTTTACATAAAGGCAATTAAATCAAAACTAAGTGGACCAATTATCACAGACACCACCCTGATCACAAGAAATCAATCAAGAAAACCAATAAGAAAATCTATATAAAAGAACTAATACCTGTATATGAGTTTGGGTTTGCTGATTACTCTTTGTGATGTGCAGTAGACGAGCTTTCAGCAGCTGCTCTTCGGCTCGAAGTGAGGGCTTTCGATGTTTCCCCGACCCAAAGCCTCTGTGCTGTGCCAGGTCATCCTCACTCTCTGTTGTTGGGACATCTTGAGCTCGCAGGTGGAGGATACCACTACAAGGCTGTGCTGACAAAGCACTACCCACAGGTGAGAGGTCTTGCTGTGGGCTGTCCACGCTTTGTGTCTGTGGGAGATTGTTGCTCTGCTGCGTGTCGGCCGACATGCCAGTTGCTCTCAGCGGGGTGTTTCGCCGGAGCTGCCGTCCCCTGCTGAGTTAAGAAATGTTCATCAGGGGGAGGTCGGGGCCAGCCAGTTAGAACCACTCAGGCATCTCTTTAAGATTAATAGACTTGAAGGTTTACAGAGTGACAATTGTTACTAAATATGCTGTGTGCTTCAATTAAACCATGCAGTTTAAATTAAATGCAATTCACTCTAATGCCATTCTGTTCTATTTCTGTCCAACTTTAGCCAATTAAAATGAAATTTCCTAATTTCCTTAAACTAAAATTTTAAGCTTCCTTTCTGAAAAATAATTGTTTAACTTGAATTGGGCTTACATTTGAAATATGAGGTGAAATGTATGTTTACATGTACTAAACAACTGCCAGCATTTACAGCACTATGGATGGATTTTATAAGAGCAAATTCAAGGACTTTTCAATGATTACAAGGTGCTGTTTGGTTACTACACGACATCTGTCAAACTATGACATCTTTACCCATGATCTTCTCGAGTGAGGAAAGGTTTGTAAAATTATATAATAATTTAATAATATTTTTAAAACCATTGCTTTATCAGCACACATATCCATTATGTAGTTTTCTTCAGGGTGTGTAAAGTTAATCTTTTGACTTGTAGTGGTCCAGACATTTGCGGTACATTGACAAATTTGGGTGCTATGCAAAATTAATACTTTTCAGGGTATTTTTCTCAAAGCCAGAGACTTTCAGTAAGTCTTAATGCTTATAAGAGCCCTGGATACACTTGTTACATTTGTTACAACACAAATCCACGAGACATGCATATTCTTTGCTTCAGAGCAGAGCAGACATGTGAAAATACATCTAAGAGATGCAGATCTTATTATTTCCTTCTTAAATGCAATTATGTCTAATATATTACTCCTCATGATGCCTCTCCTTAGCATGATCTTACCAGTCAGATGGGAGCATTGTGTCACTGGGTTGTGTTTCCTGTGCTTCATCTGACTCCCTCAGTTGGTCTGTTGCTAGGCAGGAGGATTTTCTTTGTGTTAGTGTTTCACACAGCTCTTCGAGTGATTCAACCTGTTCCTCAGCAGATCCGGTTCCGTCAACGATGGCCTGGGAGGAATGTGAACTTCTGAGAAACTGAAATCAAGTATCTTTCTTTCTGGCTATCTGATCGTTTCCCAAAACCATACAGTTTGCCACACAGCACACTCAGATGTTAATACCAGGTTACACAGTTATGCAAATACCTGTTGCTGCAGCAAAGAGTCATGGTCAGTCTGGTCAGTGGCTTCGTGCAGAGTGTTAGTTTGCGTTTCACATTGCACAACAGAAAATGACTGCTTTCCATCTCTGATCTTAGACCATAATGTGGGAACAAAGGCGGCCATTTCTCTGCGTACATCCTGAGTGTGACACAAACAAGCAGAAACTTACTTTGCAAAAATGTTTTATGAAAATTTGTAAGAAAACTGTAGGTAGTACCAGATTATCAGGGTATAACATAGCTGTTAGAGCTAAAGGGAATCAGTACTAAATTAACTGGGCTCTTCAGTTATGTGTGTTATAGGTGGGATAACCAAAAAAGTAAGATATTGTAAGTAAAACATAAACATTTTGGGAAAATACATTTATTTGCTTTCTTGCTGAGCATTAGATGAGAAGATCAATACCACTCTCGTATTTGTCCATTTAATATGAAGCACAGCCAAGAGACAGTTAGCAAGTGTAATTTTAAACCTACTTGTAGGCTGATGTTTTATTTTTTTTTTTACCTTTGGACAGAGCCAGGCTAGCTGTTTCCCACTGTTTCCAGTCTCTATGCTAATCTGAGCTAACTCTCTCCAGGCTTAGTTTAATGTTTAACAGACAGATATTAAAGTGGTATCAATCTTCTCGTCTAACTCTCGGCAAGAACGCGAATGAGCGCATTTCCCCAAATTCCTGAATACAGTGGTTAAATGCTGTTAGACTGGGTTTAAAATTTAATTAAAAACCTTTCTTTATGACCCTTTCTAGTGGGTGCAACAGTCCTCTGTGTGCAGTCCCTGTCATACCTCCCACTGCTTTCTGACTGAATCAGAGAGGAGCATCAAGTCCTGGAGTTGGGGCCCAGTGCAAAAGGAACCAAAACCCTCCACTGCATCCAGGAACTCCTCGAGCATGGCAGGCTGCAGAATCTTTAAAGCCCTCTGCACAGAAAGACATAAAGCTGGACAAACATACACAGACAAAACTGGCAGCTATGCAAAGCACAACATCACAGACCTTTAAAGAATGTGTCCAAATTCTGAATCTAAATTTTGAGTTTCCAAGGTCTGGATGTTTCAGAATGAAAAGCATTAGCTCTGTTTTAAGCATCTGATAAGCAACAAGTGCAAAAGTGTATTTTTGGCAAATGATTAAAAAAATCTGAAAGTAAAGATTTTACTTTTTTTTAATAAAAGTTCAAATTAAAAAGTAAATCGCTGTAAATCACTATTCATTCATTTACTTTTGTCGTTTTTTTTTGTCGAAAGATTTTTCACAAGATGAATAACGGATACTATATATGGTACTTTTTCGACAATTGGGGTTAGTGATGTCCTCCTTCTTCTCCATCATTTAATACTTAAAACTGTACCTGTTTCCTTTTGGCTTGTGACTCCGAAATCTCTTTGCCACCAAATAACTTAATGGCTTGCTGGATGCGTCCTTGCAGACGAAACCTGGCCTTCTCCAGTCTGCTCCTCGCCATCGACTGGGCTTTTGAATGAACTTCACCGCGGACCATAATCGGTGGCTGTGGAGATGTTTGATTACTCTGTAGAGTGTTTGGTTGCCCTCTTATTCTGGGTTTCGATATGTGAGTTTGTGAGGGGAATGAGCTTGAAGTTTGAGCGTGGGATTCTGAAAATAACTGAGGCTGGATCATGGGCTCAGATTCAGCTCCTTTTACAGTTTGAGCAAGAGGAGAGTGAATATGAGGTACTGGTTCCCTCAAAGGCTGAGGCAGCATTTGGATTTGGACAATGGGTGGTTCACCCTGTGTGTTCATGCGCTGGTTTTTAGGCCAACCCTGGAGACCTCTTGTCCTTTGTTGAGGCATCTGTGATGGAATCTCAGGTGAAACTTGATTTGGGTCCTGGGTTTGCAGCATAACATTCCCAATCTGGTCTACATGTTTGGTTCTGGCCACAACAAATAACCCTGCCTCTGGCTGCCTCTGTGTCTGATGGGCTGTTTCAACATGTGGCAGAAACCCAAGGGAGCTAAACATTCCAAGAATCTCCTAAAAAAAGAAGAAACATACAAATCACATAGTTTCATACAAATATGAGTAACTGTTGAAGAACTGAAAAAAGTTGATTTAACTCACCTGGCAGTGGGAGACTGCCTCTGAGATCCTGTCCTGCATGCCAGAGGTACTGAGGTGCTGCAGAGGAGAGGTTTTCTGCACTCGTGCCACAAAGTCCTGCAGATCCTGTCCCTCAGTTACAACCTGGTTCTCCAGCTGCAAGCCTCGAGAGATCAGCACCTGAGAGGATTATATAGACGACACTGTGTTATCTGTTTTGTATTGTTTAGATCCATGAATGGCCATGAATGTAAGAGACCTGTAGGACTCTAAAATTGATCTGCAACAGTCCCTTGTGAAATTACGCTGCCATCATTTGCAATCTGCATGGGCAATGCTCACAAATTGTTTCTGTGAAAAGGGCTCCAGGATTTGTGATGACTTTAACATAAAACCAAAATATTGCCAAATTAGAAGGTGCACAAAGTTTTGGTTTTCTGACTTTGGCCGTAGGTTCCAATGCAGAGCGTCCTCTTTGCTTTTTCTCCTTTAGGTGCTGGTGACAGTCCAGGGCCTCTGTGCTCCAGTGGTCCAGCTCAGCCAGACAGCACTCCAGCTTGGATGCAGCCCGCTGCAGCTCTCCACAGGTCTTCTCTGCTTCAGCAAGCATCTGTTGTACAGATACAAACTATTAGGACCGAACCGTGTCCTTAGTTTGTCATACTACAACACAGGACAGCAGCACTATGTACACAGGATAATATAACAATAACAAATCTCGTGAAAATGTTGCAATAGTAACAATGACAACAACCATAGTGTTTCCTCTTTCTAGTCTTATGTAAACTGGACAGCACTGGATGTATGTTCACATATGCACTGTTGTAGTAAAGCTTGGCTTTAGAATGTGTTTAGGCAAAAACTGGAAGAAGGAATGAGGCCGGCTGAAATGCACCACAGTTAGTCAGAGAAGTTTTGCAGCAGAGTACCCGTGGGAGAGTTTGCTGGAGGTTCTCTGTGTGGCTTGTTTGAAAGTCTGGGGATGGACTGAGAGATGAAAGGTCCACCTCGGCCATCTTTTTACTCAGTAGCTGATAAAAAGAAAGTACAAGAGGTAAAAAAGAGAGGCAGGGAAAGATTTAAAAATTGTGTCTATATTTTTCTGCTGATTTTTATCTACCCATCCATCCATGAATTCATTCATTTGTAACTTTGCCAACCTGTAGTTTCTGTCTGTTAGTCTTCAGTGGGACTGAGGCCACCTCAAGTGGCTGCCTCAGTAGCCAGCTAGCCTCCTGGGCCAGTGAATGCACCATCTGAAGACACAGGGGACTGACGCTGGGCTCCGATGTTACTTCCTAAGAAAGACGAGCTTCATGACTAGCAACCTTTATTGACGTCTGTATGTCCTGTTATCCCTATGTTTAAAGCTTAAGTTACCTTTCGTGACATAATTCGTTTTGTCACATTCAAAATGAAATAAATAACACTGGAAAAACTATTTAAATAGATCTTGTTGATCTTGGTGTTAACATTTTGAGATTAATTTAAAATCCTTTGTATTCATTTAATCTTAAGTGTAGCTTCATGTAAAGTCTGTGCCACTGTGGAATGAACAGTGAGAACATGCATACTTACAAACATTGTCCTCTTCATGCATTCAGCCCACTGCATGTTGACCTTGCTGAGTTGCTCAGCCAGAGCGAAGCTGGTTGAAGATTCTGTCACTTCAATGAGCAAATTCCCCACCTCGTTTAGCTTAGCCTGACATGACGTCCACTCACTCATATCCTACAGCAACCAAATCAAAAGATAAAAAATTTGGTGAATCTGAAGCTTCTCTCCTGCACCCTCAATTGGTTAATTGTTACATTAAACATTGGTTAGAGCAGCTTTCAAACACTGGACTTCATAGTGACTTTTGAGTTTTTCATTGACAAAATTCTGGACAAACAGGCTGCGGTTACCTGCGTCCCCATAGCAGGAGACTGTGTGAGCGACTGTATGTTCTGTGCCAGCCATGTCTGCAGAGAAGTAAGGCAGTTGTTGTAAGTCTCCCACGCAGACGCCACTCTCTCCATCGTCCCTCTCACAGCCGTCACAGCCTGTGTGACCAATTCAGCTTCACTTTCTGCTCCCTTCACCTGACGAGTAACATGCTGGGAATCTTCACCTGGGGAGTGAAGGGTGGGTGGAGGTCAAGTCTTGCCTTTTAAAAATAAAAATCTTCAAGAGTTCACAACATATCAAAGATTAAGCTAGGGTTTTGTGCTTACAGAACTCTTATCACAGACATATAATTTAGGTCATACCTAGCGCTGCCTTGCCGGTGTAAGCATTCGCCTTCTCCTTCAGGTTTTGGAGAACGTCCATCAGAATCAAAAGCTGGCCTTGGCGCTCCACTGTTTCCTAGGCAACATACCAACAGAAGTCACCATCACTTTTGCTGGTTTCTTAGACAGCACCATTTGTCAGATGACTCACTAGATTTAATTTTTTTTATTAAATAATTCCTGAATCCTTTACAAGTTAGTTTGGTATTATGCCATCCCATGTTATCTCACAATAATGTTGCTTACATTAGCATGTTTTTGGTTTCATGTCCTGTCCTTTCAGATACTTACATGCCAGTCCTGCAGAAGCAGAAGTACTGTCTCCTGGGATCTGTATGGAGATTTCCAGGTCTGAACCTTAGCACTGATGCGGCCCAGAAGATCCAATACAGTGTGACGGGCTTCCTGGTATTCCAACTTGATCCCTTGATACTTGGCTGTGACTCGGATATTGGTTAAACTGTTTTCAAATAAAGAAGGTCATGATTTCATTAATTTATTGTAACCAAACTGCAGATACTTTTAATACAAGGGACTTAAAAGATGTATGGCTTTAAATGTCCATATTGGAATATCAATTTTAATAAGAATTCAGTAATTACATACCGTCTTGTTATCTCATCAAACCTTTCAAGGGGCACTACTATGTTCCCTGAGTCATCCATGTTGTGGTAGGTGTCAAGAATATTGACATGGTGGCTCATCTCCTTAATTAAAGTCTGAAAAGAAAAACAGCAAACAAGATTATTAGCACATAAGCTAGATGATGACAAAGTTTCAAAGTCCCATGGTCTGTATGTCGTTTCAGAGTTGTTTCAGCAAATTGTACATTTTCTAATTTTTGAGAACAGGAAAGATCCAATTTGTTCCGCAGCTTCAAAATAAAAAGAACCTTTAGCGTGTCTTGTTGAGCTCTTGCTTCTTTAGCAGCATCTGCATGATCTTTCACTCCTCCTCCCTCTTCTGTTAGCGCTGCCTCTGCATGCTGCAGCCACACAACAACTGAGTCCAGAGGAGGAGGAAGACTTGAGTCCAGGTCTGTTTTACGTCTCTGCAGCTGAGGAACGACACACACATGCACAACCTGGTGTGAGCACAAAACCTGGTCAATGTGATGCTGTCTAATGAGTGCTCTGTAAGCATTTCTCATTCATCTGGAGAGAGACAACGGAAGTGAATCAGCAAGACTAAAAGCAACCTCACGGAGCAAAAAAATCCCCACACACAGCACAGGACACAGAGCAGGGCAAGAGTGACCAAGGGCAGAGTGTGACTCTGCCACTTATTATCCACAGTGGATTTCCTCACCTCCTCTTCCAGACGATCCCACGCCGTCCTGAGGGCACACTGCTCTTGGCTCAGCTCAGGACGGCGTCTTATGGCAGCAAGGAGGGTCATCACTGGTCTCCTTTGCTCAGTGAAGGAGCCAGCGAGGTTCTGAAACACCTGATGAACCAAACACAGCAACAACTTCTAATCGCTGCACAACAATACAAAATAAATCACATCGATGAATGTGCTCTACTTTGAGCTCTTGTGTTTTGCTTTACCTGATATTTTTCTGCAAAGCTTGATTTCTCTGTAGCCGTCCATGCCTCTGACAGTTCCTGGTAGGCTTGCTGCAGCCAGCAAGTCACCTCCAGTGCTCGCTCACTTGGAGAGACCTACATTTTCAAATTTTAACTGTCAGTAACTACACTTCTGTGTGTTAACCGAGGTGAAAAACTATTTTAGAGCTGCACAATCAGTGGACAAATGTAAGAAGTATGTGTCATACTCATACAGACCTAACAGTTAACGTCTACAGTATCTACCTACGTCTAACTATGTTTCAGCTCTATGAGAACAATGACTTTTGACCACTGGAAACAGCAGCGGGAAACCACCAGAGAAAGACATACAATTTGACAAATATTAATTGAAGGAGGACTTCTTTGTTTGCTGTGTGGCTACCTGGCATAAGGGTGAGACAGCAATTGCTGGAGTGAAGTGAGCAGGCAAATTCACAGGTGAGAGAGAAGAGGGCTGGACCAGAGGAAACAGCTACACCACCGCCACCAGAAGAGAACAGGGGAAATAATTAACACCACTCAGTTTCATGCAGGAGATTGTTGGTTCAAGCTCTGAACAGGGAAGGGAAGCAGCAGGGGCAGAGAAACAGTAGCAGTATCACTCTGCAGTTACTAAAGTTTAAACTTTCCAGAGGGGAGATGTAGATTTTAAAAAGCAATGCTGTCAGTTCTGCAGTAAAGTCTTTAGAAGGTATTAAAGTCAATGTGACACTGCGATTAAAAATATTGGTTTGATTGCCTACCTGCAGATGATCATCAGGTGCTGGCATGTCATTGGAGTACTGTAGAAACTGAGCCACATAAGTCATAATGGACTTCTCATCTGGGTCTTTAACATCAACGTCTGAGGTGCAGGTAAATACACAGAAAAGCTTTATTGTTGTGAGGTGTTGTAACTGAGTTGTAACTATGTTGTAACTATTACTTTGGAGCCACAGGTTGCACCTTCTCTCATGTACAAAAATCACAGTTATGTCTGTGGTAAAATAAGTAATATCAATTGAAAATACAATAATAACTACCAAAGCCCAATGATTCTTAACACTGATTAGTATTAGTAATTTGTTATGCTACTTGTTATTTGGAAATACTGTGAAACACTATTTTAGGACTACTCAACAATACCACTTAATCAGCCTCACCCTGTGGCTCCAGCAGGCGGGGGATGTGGAGCTCCCTCTCAGCCAGGTGAAACGCCTCTTCCAGGTTCTCCTGGTTGCTTCTGGACTGGACCAGCGAGAGATCAACCAGCTGCGGTCTGAGAGAACACAGGATGGCCAAGAGGGCCTCTCCACTTCTCCAGCTCGATGTAAAGTCCTTCATAACAACAGAGCAACCGACCCTAGAGAGAGAAAGATGGACAAGAAAAAAAGAAAAAAGAAAAAGACCTCAGTCATTGCTTTGACTCTAACATTCACGCACAAGCAATTTAGCGTATCCATCTGTTTTGCATGTCCTTGAACTGTGGGATGACAGAGGACGATTAAGAGGAAAGACATGCAAACACAAGGGAAACATGCAAACCCCAAAGGTGCAGGACTGCACACATCTGAGCCACAATGCTGCTCATAAAACTTTTCAGGTTGCCAGTGTTTAACAAAGATTTTTCAGCTCACATCCAAAGCATTCATATATATGGTAGACAACCCACTTTTGGCATTGGTCCTTGACCCACATGAGCAGGGCCTTCTTGGCGGACATTCGGAAGCGTCTGTGGAGAGGTGATGCCTGGCCTGCAGGGACCGGACTAGCTGGGACTGGGCTGCCGGACCAGGAGTCCAGGCTGGCCAGAGAGTCCAGGGAGGAATGACAAGAGCTGAAGGAGAGACTGCTGGCCAGCTCCTCGATCTAAAACAGAGATAGCGAAACAATATGTTGCTTTTCAAATTATCAGTATCTTTAAAATGGTTCATACATATGTGAAATCTGACCAAAATGTGCAATCAGTACAGGCTTCAAGTATTTATTTTTAAAGTGTTAATGATGCATCACAAGATGCTTGTTTGTTTCTTCTTCTTCGGTTTCCCCTTCTTCCTTTTTCACAATAGCAGTAGCAGCAGTAGGTTAATACTGTATGTGGTGGCATTAGTTTACCATTGGTACTCACATGACAGTGGAGGATGATGGTCCATATGAGTCCGAGGATGATGGAGGGCCGCCCATCTATGATATCTGAGATGTTTATGTTCACCAATTTGATCTACACCAAACAACCACAACACATGTTAATAAAACACACTGCACATTCAGATGCCATGTTTGTTTTTTGTTTGTTTGTTTTTGTGGAAACTTACAGATTTTTTCTTGAGAAAGTTCAGTGCTGTCTCAATGTTGGCCCTCTGCTGGAAAACCCCACGGCCCCTTTGTCTTTTCTGTGGAGACAGATTACAACATCAGCTTTACTGTGATGACAATATTAATTTTAGCATGCTTTTCATGTTGTTTTGGTTTTTTACCTCACCAATACATGTCTACTGGTTAACTATGGATCTCTAGGAGGAATTTAGAATCTATTCAACTCACTGATAATCAGAATCACATTGTAGTAACTCACCATAGGTTGGCCAGTCATCACCTCCAACAGGTCGAGCAGCTGTGACCCATTTCTGAGGTCAGTAAAGAGGTCTGACACAAATGAGGGCGGGCATCTCTGTAACAATGCACAAAATTAAGTCTTACTGATTTATCTGCCATGCTGCACAATACATCGAAATAAAGGAGTGGGTGAGTTCAGGTGAAAACTATGATCCATCATTAATCTCATCTGTTCCATCTACTACAGTCGGAGAGGATTCATACAGTCTCAGGATGTAGCAGAGCTGACAAAGGCAACCGAGCTGCACTACAGAATTTTAGCCATGAAAGCACCAACCACTTGGCAGAGCAGAAACATATTGTCAAATGTGCAACGTGCAATAACAGCATCAAGATCAATTTATTATCACACCTCATTCATTTGGGACCTAGTAAAACGATCAAATAGATAACAAATTAGACAGCTGTATATGAATAAATATAAATAACCCTGGGTCATATCTGGTGGGAAATTTGCTGCATCATTTTATACAAAACAGGAAGTTGTTCAGGGTTTCTTCATGTCATGTGGTAAAAAAAAGTAAAAGGCTGGTGGAAAAATGCTTTCTGAAAAGTTTATCTTTTTGAAAACCACAGGGGAAAATCTGCAACAGATGTGCAGCAGGAAGCAAAAGGATTTATGGGAAATGAGATCTACTTCAGTCAACATTTATTTTACAATAACATGATTTTCTTTTACATGCTTCACATTACCCCCTTTACAAATACATCCCATAATCCAAAAGGTCAGAGCCTACAAACTCTGTCTTCCATCCAAAACGTACTGACATGTGTGGATTCACTGAAAGGTTTCTGGGTCAAAGCTTTAGGCCAAGCCACAACAGTGAACGTTGTCCTCCAGACATAAAGGAAGTAGCTCCTGTTGGGGGTTGTCAGTGGACTCAGATTGGTGTAACAGATGGCAGGTTATGAACCAGTGGTTTTAGAGCGCAGTCATATGGACATGAGGTTATGAAGAGGTGGCTGGATTCAGATTACATGCTGTTCTGCTTCACTGAAGCACTATTTATACTCCAGGCGAGTGTCACAAGCAGCTCATGGTCTCTTTCCAGCGAGATCCATGATGAGCTGCTTCACTGCACCTCACTGTCTGAACAATGAGTCAGCATATGTCTACAGCTTGCTTCATATCATTTACAGCTTCACCACAGCATGATGTCATATCATTTTTCAACACTCTCAAGGTAGAGTTCTCCAAAACAATTATTATATTTTACAGATTCATTCTTGTCCAAATATTGCACATTGAAAAGCATAAGTAAGCACTTTTGAGCAGGTTTTGCTTGAGACATCTCCAAAAATAAAAGGTAGGTTTTGGAATATATAGAAGACAAATATCTCAGACTTTTACTGAAAATGATGTTAAAATAAAAAGAGTACAGATAGCTTAGAGTATTTCAAATGTTATTATAATCAATCCCTTTCTGCATCACTACTCCAGCCTCTCTCTAAAACACTCATTAATACACTCCAACAGCCATAATCTCCAAAAGATATACTTTATTTGACAGTTGAATGTAAACTTAAAGTGTGGGGGTATCTTTGATAAAACACAGTCTTTATTTAGTTAAAAATAGCAGCTGTTTGTTAGTACCCACAGTAGAAATACTGCTTTAAGAAGCATAAGAGTTACAATTTTGGGATCAAAGCATTAAAACCCATCCAGGAGCTTTTTGATTTTTACAAATATATAAGTATATGTATGTATATCTATATATGTTATTTAGTGTTTTCTTATTACTTTCAACAAAAGTTCATGTTAATTTATCTTAGAAGCATCACACATTAATATGATATCTCAACATACCTTTGCGAGTTGAGCATTTATCCAGTTGGTAAATGTCCTTTTCTGAATCTGTTCATGCTCCACTGGTGAGGAAACAGACACAATTATAATCTAAACATATTCAGAACAAGATGTATCTCAATGAGGTGGTTTCTGATCTCTGGCATCAAAACAGTCATCAAGTACTGGATACTAAAATCCTCTTTGTCAGATAATATGGATTGCTGTAACATAATAAACATAAATCTGAATGAAAAATAATGATTCTTGAATTCTATGGATTTTTGGTGGTAGCAAATAGGTGCATATAGTAATTAATTTGTAAATTGCATCCCTGGGTTGTCACCGTCCCCTTAGTATGAGAGTCTGTTTATTACTCCTCATTTTGGTTTATACTGGGCATAGTCACATGCATGCAATTGTGTTTTGCAAACAGTAGATCATTTAAATTAAACACACTACTTTACTACCATAATGCTATATGATGAACACTTACAGGAATGCTTTTATGTCATTTTTTTCCCAAAAGGGGCAATACAGCAGACTGATTTATAAAATAGTTCCACTCATTCACAATTGAAAACATTTGATCTGAGTCGTATGTTGTAATTCAGTGAACTATCTCATTTCAACTCTGGCTGGACTAAAAACACCAACTAATGCAAACAAATGCACTAAACACTTGTCAGATACATTACAGCATATTCCTCAAAAGTAACCTGATTTTCTCTGACCTTCCCTGTCTGGAATACGCTGCTGTAAAGTCCATAATAATCCAGAAATTGGATTCATCATAACAGCAGTTGCAACCCTGATCTGAGCTGCAGGTGGATCGTAAGCTACTCACCGACATCAGAGGACTGAAGGACTTTTCGACCCTCCATGCTTAGAACTGATAGTCATTAAATCCATGTAAAATGAGTGAAGAGACTACTTTAAACTACATATAACTGCCTTCTCTAACACTGGATGACCCCAAGTGGCAGGTTTCCTCTTGAAGCTAAAGTAGAGGCTACCGGCTGGGATCTGGCTACAAGACGGGATGGCTTCCAAGACAGCGACAGACATAGATACTGACGCTCACACACACACACACAGCAAATATACAGAGACACACTCACAGCTATAATGAACTCCCAGACAGACATATGCATACACACAGTGAGGGGATTTTGGGCTTATATGGTTCTTGAAAGTTACTAGACCAGATCCTAGGCTTCTGTTGCCAAAACATGAAACTTTTAATATATATACATTGTAAAGGCTTTCCTTGTTACAGTATTATGGAAGTGACAGAAAGTAATATGCAAGTAATTTTGGAAATTGCCCGTTTTCCCGCATTAGCATGAGGAGTATAATGACAGGGTAAGTGGAGCCAATGATCACCTGGGAACACATGGATCATTTTGGTGTCCACTGTGTATTTTCATCACAAGAAATTATATCTACTTTAATTAAAATTGTTCGTAGAATATTTATGGCTGTATCCAACATAAAGAGTTGGATGCTGCTCATAATTAGATGATTCTTCCTGCGTCACTTTCATTTGCTTCTCAAGAGTTTCAGATGATAAGTGTTTGTGCTGCTATTAAGAATAAACTGCAAAAATACACATCAGAGTCTCTTTTCCTGCAGACCAAACTATGACTATGACTATGATTACAAACAATCTGTTGAGACTATTTCATGATTCAGTCTGTAGTAAATAAAGGAACTTGATGTTTTGTCTGATACAATCAGAGCAGCACACAGTCACTTTCAGATTTACGACCTCATACTTGCAGATATCAGATTTGGCTATGACTCTTACTCAGTGAGTCTGCTGTTTGTTTAAGAGCCTGCCAAGGCAGGAAACTCCTGAGAATTTTAATCACTCAACTCCACCCAGTTCACCTGACATGCCCAGTGCAAACAGCAGTAAGAAGCTTCACCACGTTAATACTAACGTCCTGCTTCAGGCCATTGACTTTTAATATCAACTTTTTAATATCAGTTTTGGTTAAGTTACCATGTGAAATACTTTTACACTTATACTCAGGCACTTGACATTGTTTTTTTTGTTTTTGTTTTTTGTTTTTTTGGTGTATTGTCAAAATTGCATATATCTGATATTCTGTGATGCACAGTACAGTCCTTATCCTTTCAAGTACATAACTGGTACTGGACACTGATGAAACCACAGCTGTATTTAAAAGCACACCTTCTTACAGCATTACATAATGACACAATTCTGCACATCTTGCTATCAAATTGGAAAAAAAAATATTTTCAGCTCACATAAAACATAACAAGATTTATTATATTTTACATCATGTGCACCGCTTACAGAGATGCAACACTTAATTCAACAGGTAAATGTTCAATTATGACAGGGTTTGCATAGTTTACATCTCAAAGGTGAGATAACAAAATTAGGAGTACCAGCATGTTTGGTAACTAAAGATTTGTCCAGAGAAGGAATATGGTGACTTTTAAGGTAATTCTCAATTACTATATCCATCCTTACACATTTCTTGTACAGTAGTTCTGCTTCATGAAATAACAAGAAAAATTTGTTTGGTCATCAAACTCAATGTGATGCGATGTGATTAAAGACCAGTTTAACCAGGAAATTAAATGTTTCATCTAATTAATGATGGAGTCACATGCAAGCTTATTGTGTGGACCAAACAAACACCTCAGGTTTCCCTATTTCAGCATGAAGGGCTAAACAACAAAATCATTCATTGTCTCTCCTCAAAAAATGTATTCTATCACACTGCTAATAACACAAGTGACAGAGACTGAATAAAGTTAAAGAGGAGAATTGAAATTGAGCAATATAGAAAGATGTACGCATTTGTAAAGACAACAGCTGAAAGCCATGATTCTTCCCAAATTCAACAGTGAAAATCATGGAAGAAGCTTAAAAAATTCCCTTAATTACATACAATAGTTTGTAAACTGGGATGTCACAAGTGCCCTCTTCTGTGTGTGATTGGGGGGACAACTGTTAACTAGATTGTTTTAAATGTCAGAAAAGTCCTAAAATGTCTAAAATGTAATCTCCACACATACAAAATAGCAAACAAATAGCAAAATACAAATTGTCAGTGTAAGTATTGCATCTACAGAAGTCTCTCACCAAACAATAACAAGACAATACATATAACTGTTTCATTTATGGGCACTGAACTAGCTTTAACCTGACAGTTAACCTGCCTTTAAAAATCCAAACAGTTATCCTTTTTTAACACTTCCATTTTTCACTTGTTAGGCACTTCTTTAGGTTATGAATTCCTAATACATATTATTTGTCATATAAAAGTGATGCAAGACACATTGAAATAGTATCTCCTCAACACCACAGTGACTCCCTACTACAGCAACTCACATGTCACATCTACAAAAGCACAGGAATAGACTGACCTTGGAGGAGCATGTGCACGTTGTCAATGTCCAATGGAATGCCTCCATCGTCTTCCTCTGCTCCACCTGAAGCCATGTATTCTCCAACCACAGCACAAGATCAACCTCAGAACGGTCCAAGAGACATGGATTAGTAAATCATCCACTCAAGTGAAATCCTCGATGCCACAAAAGGAAAAAATGTTGAGGGTAAATACTGCAGTGTCAAAGTTTTCCCCCCATAACATTTAAGTTAGCTGCCTCCACTGCCTGATTAGTCATGTTACCATAAGAACGCACCCATCCACACCCTTTTATTACCATAGACACACACACACAGATGCAAGTAGACACATGCAAACGCTCAGACAAAGAGCTCAAAGAGGAGGAATAACTGTGCTGTATGGAAAGAACCAGATATACAAAAATAGAGGGCCTGGTCACAAATCTTCAACATACCTGTAGCAGAGCTGTAGTCACTGAAGACAGCTAGTGCATACTGCATTACAATGAAGAACGCAGCAGAGTGTGTACAGTTTACAATAAATGTCCTCAGCTGTGTCCTTTCATATTGGCACAACTCTGCGTTGATCCACTGTGTGGAGTCCTTTCAAACAGGACTTGGCCTTTAGGTGCTCATAAATGAAACAAGGTGCCTCTTGCCTATTGGAGCATGAGGACAAAAAAAGGGCGGAAAGTCCCGCCCATGCCGGCTCTCATACAAGCTTATTATCCTTTGGCTAAAAAGTAATCATATCCTCACAAATCCCACAGTCCATTAGTTTGGTTTTCAGCTTTGTTTGCAAAAGTAGATCACTGATACGGAAGTGTCTCTACATGTATCTTTTTTCTGTCTTCTTTTTCTTCTACTTGCTTGTGAGCTAGTGCAATAATGTAACAGCTGAGAAACATTGACACTGGGGAAGATGCATTAATGTGAAACTGTTTCAGGTTCCTTTTAAGGGTCATTCCACCTCATGAGTTTGCAATATACAGTATTTAATAAAAATATAATTCTGCTTTTACTTTCTCACTCAGTTTCATATTGATTTATAGCAATCTTTTAAGGCGTTTCAATTTTAAATCATTGCAGTTCAAAGTAAGTTGATTACTTGACCTGAAAAGGATACTCATAATTGAACTGAAACTAAATCGGGAGCCAAAATACCTCTTTTTTATTTGTTTCACCTGAAGTGAAAGAGGGTGCACTAACAGTAGAGCATGTTACACAATGCCACCTTTACCCTTGAGAGCAGTGCCAGTGTTTTATTTGTTGTTTCACTATGGTGAGCAGCAGACAGAGCTGGTGGACCGTCACATAGTGCCCTATAGCAGCTGCACCCTCACCTCAAATTCCCACTTCAGTTATGGCAGTGGCACAGGCACCAAAAAGCAGAACAGGGTGTAAGACAGTTGAATTGTTACTTTGGAAAGTCTAAAACTGTAACAAAGTATCACATCAGGTAAAAAAAAACAAAAAACACCATGATAGTGTGTGATTGAAACTGAAGGTACGGCAGGGGGGTTTTCACATTAAAAGGTTATTGCAGTGTATGTCCACTGAGAACTGAGATTATAAAAGTACCAATTAAAGGAAATGGGTGTCAGGTTTAATTGCATGAACAAGCATGTGACATCATCAAACTCTTAGACCCCCTGGGTATGTCAATTTTGTATCTCGCTGACTTATAAAGGCTTGAGTGAGCCACCAATGGCTGAAAACTTTTTTCAGTGGTCAGTTATTGTTAACTTGTTAACTTGTTGTTAACAACAATTGTTAACTTGTTAACAAAAAACATACTATACAGTAATCATTAATAGAGGGAATCTTGAGAATTACCAAAATGAGCTTCCTACCCATGATTCTTCTTCTTATTATCATTCTTTTGACAAACCTATGGCCGATGAAAATTTTAGTTTCAGTGACATAGACTATATGACATCTGAAGTACAATTAATGCAATTAAGTCATTACGTTTTAACATTATGTCTACATTATATATTGACTGAAGCCTATTGGTTATTTTTTATTGATTAATTCTGAATCTGTGAACATGAAAATGACAGTGGACCTGTCATAAATGTGTGGTGTACAGCACATGGATGACAGCAACACATAATCCCCAGTTTTCAGATTTCATATAACCAAACAGAGTCAAGGGAGAAAAGATTACCGTGTTTAGGACTTGTCTCTGTACTTGTCTTACTAGATCTTAGTGCTGCATTCGATACCATTGACCATCACATTCTATTACAGAGACTAGAACATTTTATTGGCATTAAAGGTACTGCACTAAGCTGGTTTAAATCCTATTTATCAGATCGATATCAGTTTGTACACATTAATGATGAATCCTCTATGCACGCCAAAGTTAGTCACGGAGTTCCACAAGGTTCTGTGCTTGGACCAATTCTATTTACCTTATATATGCTTCCTTTAGGCAATATTATTAGGAAGCACTCCATAAATTTTCATTGTTATGCAGATGATACCCAATTGTATTTATCGATCAAGCCAGATGAAACCAATCAATTAGCTAAACTTCAGGCATGCCTTAAGGACATAAAGGCCTGGATGACCTGCAATTTTCTGATGTTAAACTCAGACAAAACCGAAGTTATTGTACTTGGCCCCGAACACCTTCGAAACACATTATCTAAAGATATAGTTTCTCTAGATGGGATTGCCCTGGCCTCCAGCGAAACCGTAAGGAATCTTGGAGTTATCTTTGATCAGGATATGTCCTTTAACTCCCAAATAAAACAAACTTCAAGAACTGCCTTTTTTCATTTACGTAACATTGCAAAAATCAGGCACATCCTATCTCAAAAAGATGCAGAAAAACTAGTCCATGCATTTGTTACGTCTAGGCTGGACTATTGCAACTCTCTATTATCAGGCTGCCCCAATAAATCCCTTAAGACTCTCCAGCTGATTCAGAATGCTGCGGCACGTTTACTGACAAGAACCAGAAAAAGAGAACATATTTCTCCAATATTAGCTTCTCTACACTGGCTCCCTGTAAAATCCAGAATAGAATTTAAAATCCTTCTCCTCACCTTCAAAGCCCTAAATGGTCAGGCACCATCATATCTTAAAGAGCTCATAGTACCCTATTACCCCACTAGAGCACTGCGCTCCCAGAATGCAGGGTTCCTTGTGGTTCCTAGAGTCTCTAAAAGTAGAATGGGAGCCAGAGCCTTCAGCTATCAAGCTCCTCTCCTGTGGAACCAGATCCCAGTTTGTGTACGGGAGGCGGACAACTTCCTCACATTTAAGAGTAGGCTTAAGACTTTCCTCTTTGATAAAGCTTATAGTAGGGCTGACTCAGGTGACCCCTGAGCCACCCCTTAGTTATGCTGCTATAGGCCTAGACTGCCGGGGACTTCCTATGATGCACTGAGCTCCTCTCTCCTCCTCTTCCTCTCCATCTGTACGCCTCATATCCCATCAATGCTTGTTATTAATTCAACTTCTTCCCGTAGTTGTGTGCTTTCTCTCCTCTCTCTCTCTCCCTCTCCCCTTCTGTTGCTTTCTGCAGGTGTTTCTGCCTCTGGAGCTGTGGAGTCTGGGTCTGTGGTTGCTGCCGCCTGCTGCCCCTGTGCTCCTGCTCTGCACCCGCTGATGCTATTGCTGTTGTTGCTGTTATTAGTATTGCTATTATAGTGTTGCTCTTAGTGTTGTTTCTGTTGGTGTTAACATCAATGCCATTACCATATCTATGCTGTATTGAGCTGCTGTATGTTCTCTTTCCTCCTGCTCTCTCTCTCCCGCTCCCCCCTTCCCCTTCAACCCAACCGGTCGAGGCAGATGACCGCCCACCTTGAGCCTGGTTCTGCTCGAGGTTTCTACCTGTTAAAAGGGAGTTTTTCCTTGCCACTGTCGCATAGTGCTTGCTCATGGTGGGAACTGTTGGGTCTCTGTAAATATAAAGAGTCGGTCTAGACCTGCTCTATTCGAAAAAGTGCCCTGAGATAACTTTGTTATGATATGGCGCTATATAAATAAAACTGAATTGAATTGAATTTAGCATTTATGATTAAGTCCTCAAGGTGGAGCCAGTATATAGCTAGACGGGTATCAAATAAGGTAATCGTGTAGCTCCATTTGGTGGCGCTACATACCAAAACATGAGTGAAATACTACACAGTGGAGAGTAGAAGAAGACTTGTCCTGACCTTCCCTCTGCAGAGTAACGAACTAAAGGGTAAGAGAATTTTTTTACACTTATTTATTAAAACCACTTCAGTCATAACAGAGAAAGAGTTGCACATTGTCCCCACGACACTAGAGGTAGCAAAGGTAGTAAATCTCTGTTTACTACCTTCGCAGGTGTCCTCGGCTAGCGTTCGTTCCGGTTCTATAGCAGAGAAGATGCTAATACGCTAGTAGTTAGCTAGTCGAGTTAAATGAACACAATGCAGATATTGTATGTATGAATTCGGCTACATGTCTGCTTGTAAATGTTATCTTCCTTCGTTTAACCGACCTGTATAAATGTAATGCTAGCGTTGTAGAGGTTGTAATGTCGGCAGTAATATTGGCGTCAGCCCGCTACGTTACGTTATCATCATAAGTTAATTATAAGTTATTTAAAAAACGATGTCTCCTATCGCACTAACAGTGAAGATTAGAAAAGCGAAATGGTGCTATTTGACCTCTTCTTTTGATCGGCATTTTCTAGGTGGCCAAAGTCATTAGCTAGGCCTCGACACAGCCGAGGGTCACTGTAGCATGCCCTGCAACCAAGTGAACTTTGTGTTGATAAACGTTAACAGCACTGCTGTCAGAATAAACGAACCGGTTTCTAAAAACGCAGCTTCGGTCAACAGGAGTGCAGCGCCTAATTATGCCGAAAGAGCCACACATCAGTAAACTGGTAGAATTGTGAATGAAGATTGGCGTGGGCTTTCTCGGCATAGAGAACGCATGGCACTTTGGGCTGTGAGCACTGTTTTGAGACTGTGTTGTTGCCTTCTCCCTCAGATGGCTGGACGCATCTTTTCAAGTTGGTGGGCCAAGATGAGCCCTTACTACACCAAGGCATACCAGGAGATGTGGGTGGGCATTGGCATCATGACATACCTGTACTACAGAGTGTCCTATGGGGGTGAGTTCAAGACTATGTTGAAACTGCAGCTGCACTCCACAATACAAACTGAATGTGGAGTAATGATAATCTACATTACATTACATATTGCCATATGAGAATACTGAAGCTGGAAATATATTTGGCTTTCATAGTGCTGAATAAATGTCAATGTAAGCAGGTGTAGTTACTTAGCTCTATTTTGATTGCACGGTGTGCCAGTAGCATCGGTTAATGTGACTAATATAAGGTCTTTTTCTTTCTCTTCCAGGCAAGAAGGCTGTGAAGGACAGTAAGTAGCGTAACATTTTGGTAATCATACTATATAATGTCAGATTTTGCCATACCATTGGTAGCTATCCCTAATGACCCCTCATCTCTGGGTTTATTGGCCATTGTGGGGAGTGTTGCAAAGCAATGAGCAGGACTGATTAATCGCAATATTGAGTTTTTTTTTCATTTTATGAGCAATTTAACTTTTACGTGTTAGCTAAATAGACATTCCTGTCTGGTTATTTGATCTATAAGATGATGTACTATATCACACGTGTCAGATGTTGTGCAACTACATATGTTTTCCTCTAGATGTCACTGACAGATGGCTAATCCAGTCATTACTGCCGGATATTTTAGTGTTTTTTGGTGCCGTAAGAAATTCACTACAGTCTGTCCATGGTTTATTTAATCAATTTGTGTCATTAAACTTTTTTTTTTTTGTGGTCCTCTTTTTGCAGAGCCTGCCCATTGAGTTTTCCGCCATGCTGACCACACCTCCACCTGCTGTGTAATAATTCCCCAGTCGTTAGTCCAGAAGATCAACTTCATATTTGAATTTTTGTTAATATGGAATGAATAAAGTTGCTATCAAAAACTTTTATCATTTCATTGTTGGCTTTGGTTGCTTGTGTGTCCTTGTGGCTTTAAACGTAATGTCACAAGATGTTTTTTTTATGCAGCGGTGACTGTAGACAGAGAAAGCTATTAACAAAATGTTGTAACAGTGTGAGCAGATTATGGTGTCTGCACAGAAAATAAATATATTTTTAGTTGGTTTGGTTAAAACATCTTTGCTACTTCCTTTACAGGGATGCTTACTGGTGTAGACAGACATTAGTTCACTTTTGGGACTATTAAGCACTGATAATTGGCTGTGATTTAAAACAAAAAGAAAAAACAAGGACAATTTAAGGAACTACTGCATCCCAATTTTGTGTCTTGCTCAGTGGTACATTCAATGTTTAAGGTAGAAGTAAACAATATTCGATAACTTTAAATCCATTTTATAATCAGTTATTAAAGCTCTGGTTGGTTCAGTCCAGATTATGTTGTCCTTTTGACAATTTTTTATTTCAGTGTTATATCCAGTTGTGGGTGAATGAGTGAGCTATTAATAGCCAATGAATCATAGTTTGGGTTTACATTTTAAGTAATTGAACAGACAAAACAAGCCACAGAACTGCCATATTTGGTTGTGAGTGGGTGTGGATGTGGTTGGTCATTCTGGGAGATCAGACATAACTAATTTAGCCAAATATTTGTGATGGGACAACGTGATAATGATAATTTGCATTTGCACATTCAATGTTTTTAATTACTTTCACATTAGATATTGTAAATGGTACTCTAATCTACAATGGTATACTTAACATCAGTTATATAATTCTATAACTGCTCCCCATGGGTTATGGCACAAAGGACTGTAGCATCACATCTGGTTTGTTGGCAAAAATCGATGGCAAATGAATCAGTTTCTGTTTACAGTTTGGTTCATTGAACTGAGAGTGAGTTGACCAGAGTCCTGCCTGGGGCCAGAAGTTTAGTGCTGGGTGAAGTGGTGGATAAACTGATTCCACTTCCCCAACATCACTACTGTCCATGTGTGCTACTGATTGGGCTGATATGAACAGTGTCAATACTTCATATACACCTGCACCTGCTAGTATCTCATTTGTTGTGTTAAAGCTAAACATAGAATTCACCCCAAAACACGTTTAGGTGCCTCCAAAAATACAAACATTTGTAGGCTATTACTCTCTAATGATGACGTCGTAGGTGCAGTAGTCTTTGGTAGAGTTGCTCTCTTGGGACTGAGATGAATTGATTGCTTTTGATGGGAGGGGTGACATACGGGTCCGGTGTGTGTAGGCATTCATTAATCTCTTCTACCATAATGCTACATCCTTAAATAAATGTCTGGTCTGAGTGTTTGGGGGTGCTCTCATGGTTGCTTCCACCTCCTAATGCCACGGTTATCATGCCATGAATATAGCATGATAACCGTGGATTTTGTATACATTTACAAAGTACATCCCCAATAGAAAATGTTTTGGCCTATAACTTAGAATTTCTAAAATCTTAATTAAGTAAATGTGCAGAATGAGTAAAATGTCTCATATATGCAGCAAATGGCCTCTTTAAGTATTGTATGTTCACTGATGTGATAAAGTAGGCTACATTATACTGGATTATTTTTGCCAATACATTAAACTGTAAGTAACATTTTAATGTTGTAGTTGGCCAAGGTGGAGCTAATTTTAACTGCTGCATACTGTTGGCAGTTTAACCCAGCGGTTCCTAACCTTTCTAGCTTATGACCCCTGAAAATGAAGCAATGTCTATTTACAACCCCTCATCACATACTGCATATGTAAATGAGTTGAAGAGAAGAGGTGAACGTATCCTCTTTTTCACCAGCAACAAGCAAAGATTAGACAGTCAGGAAACAATCTATAAGTTTGTATAGCAAAGGTATGTTTTGTCTTCTTTCCTGTTCTGTACATCATCTTGCGACCCCTCAAGATAGGGGTCCCAGTACTCAGGCAGGGAACTACTGCAATGTATCACATTTTATAAACTCAATGTTGGTTTTGTGTGTAAAATCTTAATCTGCTAAGAGGGGTAACTAGCCTATAGCTGTGAAATAAATGTACAGCAGTAAAAAAGTACATTAATTGCCTTTTAAATGTAATGAATCTGAGGTAAAGGAACATAAACACTCAGGTAAAGCACAAATACTGTACCTCAAAATTGTATTTTAGTGCATTATTTGAGTAAATGCAGGCCTACTCATTACATTCCTCCCTGCCAAGCTCAAACTCGTATGACTTGCGTACCATCTCTATAACTGCTGGGGCTCCTGAAAATTTTGGGATCTTAAAATGAGCCCACATCAGGCCAGAAAGGGTTGAGAAATCCTGCCCCAGAAGTCCCTGTACTTTCCAGGCACTTGTGTAGGTGGCTACAACCCAGCTCAGATTAACCTCTGTGGACCAAGTGGTGTAATAACTGATGGGGGGGGGGGCATGAAGCCACAGGGGCTGGTTACCAAACTAAAAGCTTGGAAAGACAAATGGGAGGCTTCTTTATATTTGATCTACATTATAGTGATAAAAACCACAAAATCAAAGTTTGACTGACTGTGCTATGTTTGGGGGGGGGGCTCGCGCTCCCTCCCACCGCTCGTGCGCACCGACTGTGACTGCGCTCCCTCTTTCCTACATTCAAACATGGCGAAACTCTTTGACATTACACCACCACCGTCGCCCCCATCCTCCTCCACTTCATCGTTATCATCACCGCCGTCATTATCTTCACCACCACCACCACCACCACCATCACCGTTATCCCCGGTACCGTGATGACCCGGGAGGATGGAGAAGTTGTCGGCGAGCCTGTCGGAGATCACTTGGAGCCCGTTGGCGCTGCCGTTGGACGCGGTGGTCAGCAAGTTCCGTCTGCCCACTCTGGTCCGCCTGGCCCACGGTAAGAGACGGCCTCCACCGGGTACCTCGACCTGCAGCACGACCGTTAGACACTTTTCACTCCGTTGTGCTCTTTTGACAACTGTTAGCCAACTCTAACGCTCCTCCGGCGTTTCGCGTCACCAGAGTGAAGATGACCATGGCTGTAGGTGACGATAAATATGGTTTTCAAGTCAGGAAAAGCTGTAGACTTTCAACTTTCATCGAGGAAAGTGTGTTTCTGAGGGGTTTTTATGAGCATAACAACGCCGGCATGTAAAAACAAGTGTAGCAATTTAAGAATCTGTGGAGATCGGCAGGAGAAAAATACCGCTTCCGGTCAAAACTTTCAAAATAAATCCTTAACCTTGTCAATTATTTCATAAGGAAAAAACTTTTTGAATTAAAATAAAATAAATAAATGTAATTACGTATCAGTAGCTTAGAGGGTAAATAGCATCTATCAGCAAAACAGAAATTAAATTGCCCTATAATTTAGGCATATTTTGATGGGGATAATCTAAGGAATTTAAATTAATTTAAAATGTGTACATAAAAGGTTGTGTCTTATAAAGGAAAACTGGACAAATAAATATTATTCAACTTTCTAAACTTACAGTTGCTGATGGTGTCTCACTAATGTAAGATGAGATTTATTTTTGTGAAGATTTATTTTGTAGAATACCTTATTTTTTTCTCATGTCTATTGAGAGAATTTGTATAATTTAATTAATAGGAAGTACATCTATATTGTATTTGTGTACCTTAATTTAGATCAGGAACTACATAACATGGTGCACCTTCCCTGTAATGTTAGTAATCAAGATTGGCGTGACAGTGAGGTGATGTAGCACATTTGATGTCAGTGGTCAGTTGTCCTACTGTTGAGGTGGACGTTGAAGAAGCTGTCCAGTGCTCTTTCATTACCCATGTCCCGAAAGTAGTTTTAATTCAGTAACTATCAAGTTTACAGTTAACACTAAGAGTAACCAGCGTTACACTAACTAGAGGTTGTTATCCAACTTTGACTCAGCAACAGCATCACATGTTAATGGTTGATAAATTGGAGCTCCACCACCCAGAATTCCTGAAGGGTGATTCAAGTAAACTGCACACAGTATTATCATGTTTACCAACATGGTAAACAACAGCTGGTGATGTTTTATACCAAATGACACTTGGAGATTAGAGACTCTCTCTACTGTTTATGAGCCTGTATTGTACGTAATTAATTAATCAGATGAATTAATTCAAATCAGTTCCTGGCTCTGGTTGAACACTTTCCTCAAGTGACAGACAGCAGAAATTACTTTCTGTGATGTCTCAATCTCGGATGTGCTTTGCTATTGTAGCACCACTTTTTAATCTGGCAATAAAGATGAAATTCCTTCTAAAATAAGCAGTGATGTCAAAATACAAAAAGACTCCGTATAACAAATTTGCTTTATTGGATTAGATCATCTGTGTTTTTGTTCATCACATGCACTATTTCGGATGTTATTGATGTAATTTGACAAAATATTAGAGAAGCCACTATACTTTTTAGGGGACATACAAGTGTGCAATTTCTTGTCAAGTTTTAACTGACTGGCCCAGCTGCCTGGGCACATTTGGTGCTCTTATTTTGAAACCAACATCGTGGTATTTCCGTTATTATTTTGGTTAAATCTGGTTACCTTGATGCAGCTGCAGCATTTATTCTCGGACACAGACTTTTCTGGTTCACACCAACCCACTGACTTGCATAAGGGAGTCATTATGTAACGTCCGTGTTCAGTTTCCTATATATTTGTTTTATGTTTTGCCGCCAACATGACTCTCTGCTTCACCAGATTTGGTGTCTTTACTTTGGGAACGGTCGATGGGTGTCATGGCCAAAGTTGTTCCAGTCCAGCGAGGCCCGGAAAGCCACAAAGTGTCTGTTGTGCTGCTGAAGTGCTGCTCAATTCTTTTCATATGTAAATGCTGTAATCTGTCGGTGAATGTGGTGAATACTAACGAGCAGCGACGAGGAGGAAAGCCTCCAACTTTCCTTCGTGGACAAAAGCGCGCACCCGAGCCGTGTCATGGTCCCCGAAAATTACGCACCTTACTTCTGGCGGCGCGCGTGTGCATTGTATAGAGAGAGAGAGAGAGAGAGAGAGAGAGAGAGAGCACCCGTAGGTGTTTATTAACCGCACTGTAGTTACCCCACAGATGCCTGTTTGTTTGCGCAGCCAGCCAACCCACATGGTGGTTAGTTATTTACAACAGCGCATGATGTCAGCATTTTGTGATTTCCCCTCCATTTCATATTAACAACAACAAACAACAACAAAATGTGTTTTATCTCTATGGAGAGGCTGTGGTTCAGTGGCGTGTAGCCTAAGTGTAGGGGTGTAATTCAGTGTGATGGGGGCTTTTCTCATAAGATACAATATGAATGCTCCAGACTGCATGCTATCAGATTAAATACTCGCCTTACAGATAAAGTGTAGCCATGACTGCAAGGTACATTAGGCTACACAGAGGCAATTCTCAACCTATATGCTGATACATTAAGTTTCAGTTAACCCAAATCCCATGAAAACAACGTTTTCTTACGTAACCCAAGTGGAATTAGCTGTGGTTGTAGACAGTGGTGGGAAGTAAAACTACATTTACTCATACTGTAAACGTATACTTGGTACTCAAGTGCAGTTTTGAGGTCCCACTTTATGTTACTTTATAAATTCACTCCACTACATTTCAGAGAGAAATATTGCACGGTTTACATCACTAAATCTATTTGACAGCTACAGTTACTATTTACTTTGCAGATTCATATTTTACATACCAAATATATGATCAGTTTAAAACATACCATGCATTGTTATAGGTTCCGCCTCCACCAGCTATGTTAAAAGAGCAATTCTGCATAAGGAGTACTTTCACTTTAGATATTTAAAGTATATTTTGCTGATAATAGTTGTGTGCTGTTGAAGGTGGAGCTACCTTTCTGTTTTTATTGTGTGGTATTGCTACTTGTACTTACATATTCTCAGTTACTCAAGATAATCCACCTCACTGTGGACAGTTTTTAGTATTTTCTTTTTTACTTTTGGTGTGTGGTGTGTTGTTGTGTGTCACTGTTTGGCGCACTGACTATGTTTGCGCATATGCGATATTGTGATTTTTGGTTTTTGATGCAGCAGTTACCTTAATCCAAGACAACTTTCTCTTATGGGAGTCAGTACAAGTAACCTTAACCTTAAATAAATCCAATGAAAATATAAACCAAACCTTCCACACACTTGTCTCCATTGCAAACACCCAATTTATTGACAGCAACGTCTGTGAGTTATCCAGAGTAACCATGTTATTTATTGAAAATGGCATTGCTGTTATGTACAGTTTTTGCTTTGAGCACAACAAAAAATCCATGTCTCAATAACCACGAGGGATAAAAGGGAAATGTGTCTTATAATATCTACATATATTAAAGTTTAGTATCCAGCCTAAGTGACAATCAGTCAAATGCCCAAAAAGGAAGCAAGGTCCTCTGCTGATAATTATCTTTTCAGATGGCATTTCTACTTAAAGTCTCTCATCATCTGTCCTGTGTTTGTCAGATTAAAAGGCTTGGTAGTAACAGTTATCCAGCAGCAAAAGAGAACAAAAAGATGTGCATCCATGTGATCTGTGTGTGAGTCTGTGAGTGTGAGAGAGAGTGAGAGGGAGTGTGTGTGTGTGTGTGTGTGATGTGATTGAATTGTACCACTGTGCTATCAGCAGAAATCAATGCTGTTGTGCGACATGATGGCTCTAGAGAAAGAGTGGAGAGCTGTGTGTGTGTGTGTGTGTGAGCTGTGTAATAGTGGGTTGCCAGTTGCATAGCGGGGTGCTGATGAGTAGGTTAGGGGTGGTGAACCGCCACTGATGGTGGTAATTATGGACACCGAATCCTGAACGCATGTTTGTGTATGTGTGTGTGTGTGTGTGTGTGTGTGTGTGTGTGTGTGTGTGTGTTTGTGTGTGTGAGCTGTGTAATTGTGTGTGTGTGGGTGGGGGGGTTAGTGTAACTGCTGATCAATTTCTGTGTGTTGATTTGTGCGTTAAATGCAGTGTGTGTGTGTGTGTGTGTGTTCCAGGTGAATGTGTGGAGGGTCTGTCGGAGGAGGATGTGGTGCTGTTACACTCCTGTCGTCAGTGGACCACAGTGACTGCCCACAGCTTAGAGGAGGGACATTACGTCATTGGACCCAAGATAGACATCCCTCTACAATACCAGGGTGAGCGCACACACACACACACACACACATAAACACACAAACACACACACACACACACACACACTGCATTTCTACACTAGCATGCACAAAGATGTCTTAATGGTCAGCCAAAATTTCATCCTCACCCTAAAAATAACAATTTCCCCCTAAAATATCCATCTCCTCTGGGGGGAACAAATAAATGCACATTTTTGTCATAAGGTCAGCATTTTCCACTTGCTGTATTTTTGTTGGGGATAAAATGTCTCTTTGGGGATAGGCAAACAAACACATACAATAGACACATTAGCATTAAACTGATAGTGGAAAGTAATGTTGTCTGATATGTTGACATTTCCTTCAAAACCTACAATGACATTTAATACATTTGGTCAAGTTGATGAGAATTTGTCTTAGTCCAGCTCAGATAGAAGTGGAACAGTCTCCGTCTCTGTTTCGGTATCTGGTGATTCATCATGAACTTAGCAGATAACTTTCAAAAGCTTAGACCTTTCAAGTATGATATAACACAGAACCAAACTATAAACTCCCCAGAATGCAGAAAGATTTCTTAATTGTGAAGGTGAATGAGTTTCACACAATCTTCCCAGTCACAATCTATGATTTCAACTGTAATTTCACCGGTGAAATTGTATATTTGCATTGCATATTGCAGTGTTGTGGGTTCAAATCCCACTAGGGTTGAGTGCAGCCTTTCTTTGTAGAGTTTGCATGTTCTTTCCATGTCCGTGTGACCTTCCTCTGGTTGCTTCCTCCCAAAAGACACACATGTCAGGTATTAGGAATAACCCCGCCGTTTATCTTGTTCAAGCCTTTATCTTGTCAGTACAAACTCATGCTGCGCATCCAAACTTTGTTCCAACCCAGTTACCAAAGATACGCAATATATCTGTATGAATTTTGGCCATTTCTGTATAAAATGATGCAGAAGACATCTTGAATATTTCCATTTGATAAAATAGTGCAGACATAAGTAAAATGGAGTCTTGGGTTGAATATTTCACTCAGTGTAAACATTATATACAGTAGCTTCAGAGAAGACCTGATACACGCTGATACAGAATATATTTATATGATACTGTCACATGGTGTGGAGCAAGATGATTTTAACAACCTGAAAGCTACTTAAGGTGAACAAAAGGGGAAACTGTACTTTAAAGGGTTAATTAAAATATTTTAACTATTACGAATAAACTTGAATTAAATTATTATTTTCCAGCATGTACTGTAAATGGTCCCATTTAACGATATTGAATGATGGGATATAAAATCAGACCCTGACTTCAAACTAATGTACAGACAAATGCACTCACTACAGCCCACATTCACACAAGCAACCAGCTACTGTAGATGTAACCTTCCCTGACTCCTCCTGTCCATTGACCTGTTCCTCTTCCTGCTGAATGAGTCCAGTCATTATGACCTCACCGGAGCTCAATCGCCACTATCCCATTGTTCAGACTGTCCGACTAGTCACATTATTCGCTGTGTAACTGGATCCTAATGCCTCCTCTTCATTGTTTCCTTCACTGATGGAGTGCTGATGTCACCTCACACTACTGCCGCCTCTCAGGCTCCTTTTCGGAAGAATGAAAGAACATTTGGTGTTGAGATCATTGTCATTTTAGACGTTTTCAGCATTTCACATCGGAAGCATGTGACCGCCAATATTGGCAATATTAGCAGCTCAAAGTCCAAGTACTCAGACAAATGATAATACCAGATAATATAACAAATAATAAATGACAAATATAAATGTAACAGAGATGTATTGAGTAAACAGGAGCTGTCTTGGTTTCACTATAGCAGAAGGACTTTAATCATGTTAAGTGCTGCCTTAGTGCAACAGCGGGCTGAGCTGGTGTAACCAGGGTCAAAGGGGTATTCCAGAGATTTAGTATTGCACTTGTATAAAGAGACACACACTACAAGAGACACATTAAAAAAGAATGTCCAAAATTGAAGTAGCAGAAGCTGTGATAGGCTATGATGGGTCAACACTGGATCCTACATTTCCCATAATGCAACTCAACACTGTCATTCATTAGCATCAGGGTTATTTTATCCAATTTTGGAAAGCTCTCTCCAGAGCTACAAAAGACATTAAACTCAGCGAGACGAGTAAACATAACTTCATGTGCAAAATTGGTGGTGTGCCCCTTTAATGCCCTTTTCCACCAAAATATCCAGAGACTAGAAGTAATAAAAAGTTTAGGAACTTCAGAAGTTCCTTGTACACAATGTTTTTGCCTTCCCACCACACCACAAGTACTGCCAAGAATAAGCACACTGGGAATAGGTGACAGGAAAAGGGCAGTTATTGCAGATTATAATTTCTTACAATTAAATCACAGTAATATAAGAAAAATATGAAGAAAACTTTTCATAAAGCGGGGATTAAGCCTGATTTTAACCCCAAATGGCTCCCAGCTAATTTTAGAATCTGGCCAAATTCCTGCAAGACAGGTTGTTTTTTGAAATTCAGTCAGTTATTAATTGTTTGAATGATCAATAATCTGGCTTTCGGATGATCAGATCGATTTCTGGCATGTCAGAAGTTTTGGTCGGTTGTCTTGTAGTCTAAGCAGTTCCACAGTCCAATTTCCGACATGGCTACTGATCTGCAGCAAGCTTGTTTTGCAGTATTTTTACAGGTTGTGGTTATAACTGTAGTCTGAGATTGTGCTGTGACAAAAATAAACTGAACTTCCCTGCAGAACAGACAGACTATATTGTCTGCATCTTCCAGCCATCTGCTGCTTCATATTTTTTCAACTGTTTGCCAGTTTATGAAAAAGGTTCACATTCTCATGTCTAGCCAATTAGGCAGGCAGGTACTTTTTTAGGAGGAAGCAACTGTTGACAAGGTTCCACTGGTGGACCAGGAGCTTTACTGTAACAGTTTAATAGGTGTTAGTAACAGCCTTGTGAAGGCAGCCATAGGGTGTTTTCAGATTGGGATTTTATTTATTAAATATGATGCGTGGTTTTGCATTGTTGTGGGCATTTCTGTTGCTGGATCCTGCAGCATTACGTCAACCCGACATCCTTCTCAGTTGTGAACCATTTTAACGATGTATTCCGGCCAGCCAACAAAGCCAATTTAAATGTATGCATACTTTTAGAGCTACCAATGTGTCTCTTTAAATATGACAGGTGAGTTGTTGTTGAATCAGAGGCCATCGCCAGCGATGAGCTAATGTCTGTGTGATGACTTCATACAGGAAGTCTAAATAAGCTTAGGAGGAGAGCAATATAGGTTTCCCCCTGGGGACGGACAACAGGATGCTCCCTCCTTCTTATCCTCTCTCTCTCTGTCTGTATCCTCCTCTGTCCATCAGTGAGAGGCAAGGGTGACTGGAGGGTAGAGGACAGAAAAGCTGAATGAATTGGTTTCAGGGAAGCAAGTGGCGCCACAGCCACCCTTGTAATCTGGAACTAGCTGCCAAAGCCTTGTGTGTAGGGATTTAAAAGCCTGAGAGTGATTTATTTCTTGGAGCAATGTTTTCTCACAGCTTGTTAATATGTTGTTACATCTCAGATATGTTGGTAACATCTCACTTCTAGCTAAATAATTCTCCAGTTTCCAGGATGGAACTGGAGTTTTGTTTGGTATAGTGGTGAACCCGTTTCATTTGAAACTCCTCCTGAGTCTGTCGCTGTTTGTGGGAAGGGGGGAGTGGTGGTGGGTTGTGTTGAAAAGTAGCACTTGCTGGTATTGTTCGGTGGGTGGAAGCTCCTTATCCTGGGAGCTCTGTCTGAATTGGAAGGTGGGGGGGAGAAAAGGAGGGAGGTGCTGGCGAGGAGGACGGTGGAGTTTGGTATTCTGCTCTGCCTCCCACACAAAAAAACTTTCTCATTTCTCTTTCCCTCACACACACACAAACACTTTGACTCTGTGAGAAAAAGGAGGATCCCTCGAGGGTTATAGTAGTTCAATGCAATCTGATAAACTGGTAAATAAGAATAAAGGATAATGTGATTTTAACAAGGCTGATTTGGGGCCTGATGTGCATTCCTGGAACGGTTCTTTACAACAACAACATGCCATCAAGTGGCACAAACCAAAGAAACGTGCAGTTTAAAGAACACAAAACACAAACACGGTTACTGGAGTGTGAAGGATTTACAGGCGAAGGAGGGGATGAGCGAGGGAATGAAAGAGAGAGAGTTGTGAGTGTGTGTGAGTGTATGTGTGAGTGTCTCCATGGTGATGTGTCTCTGCTCTGCGTGAGAATGGGGGTCCTTTATTGGTTGCCATGCCAACCCCGTCGGCTGTTGATTGGCCGGGAGCTGGTGCCAGGTCATAGGTCACGGAGGTGTCTTTGTATTCTTCTCGTCCAAACAGTGTCTACTGCGGATGTGCGTGTGTGTGTGTGTGTGTGTGTGTGTGTGTGTGTGTGTGTTTGCAGAAAGACTGTAAGGAGTCAAAAAAAAAAAAAAGATGGAACAAAAACAACTTTTCACCTCTCCTTTTCCTCTCCTTCCTCTTCCTCTTCCCTCCACCACTTTCCTCCCTTCTTCTCTTCCCTCCTCTTTCCTTGTCCTCCATCATTCCTTCCTCCTCCTCTTATCCACCTTTCCTTATCTTCCTCTTGCTCCCTCCACCTTATTCTTCTCTCATGTTTTCCTTCACTTCCTTTTACAACTTACTTCCTCTTCCTCCTTCCATCTTTGTACCTGCCTTCTTACACTTCCTTCACTCTTCTTTTCTGTTCCTCCTCTCTGTAGGGAAGTTCAAGTTGTTGGATGAAGACCGAGACGTCAGGGATCCGGTCCAGTATTTTTCCACTGTGGAGGAAGTTGCTGGTGTCTTCCCTGACAGGGTCTTTGTCATGGAGACGATCACCTTTAGCGTGAAGGTTCTGTGTTCCTTACACTTCTTTACCACATCTGCTTTATCTTAGTTGGTTTGCTGGTATTTTTCTACACTGCGTTGCATTTTCTTCAAATTTTTGAGTAACATGAGAATATCATACTTAATGTTTCTGTCATGCTATATCATGTCCACATATCCATACATGTGTACGCTACAGGTGGTTTCGGGGGAGTTCAGTGAGGACAGTGAGCCCTACAGCTTCACTCTGCAGGCTGGAGATGAGCTGTCACTCATGGGGAAGGCGGAGCTTCTCTGTGCCACGCCCTCTAAGGAAAAGACGGGACTGAGCGCGCTCTTGAGACGCCTGGGAAAGACTCCTAGAAGTAAGTAAGGGCAAACTGCTGAGGTCTATGTTTATGTTTATGGAGTCCTATTTCAGTAGTCATTCACACTAGAATGAGGAAAAGGGAATCAGTGACATCATTGGCAAGTTCAGTCCTCCTTGAAAATGGATATATGTTGTCTATTTTTTAACAGATATGGATAAGTTTGCTTTGTTGCTGGTTGGTTCAGTTCAAAGATTAAAACTCTTGAAAAAGCTCAAAAATTTTAAATCTGTGGAACTACAGCCTCTGCAAAAACCTTTTCAGCTCTATATCCTTGCTGTCTACTTTCAGCAGAATTACAGTATTTCTTAATACTGTGGTCACATTACACTTCACTCCCACGAATATTCGCTCCCATCTCCCATCCGACGCGTTTCCTGTTTCAGTTCCGGCGGACTCGCAGTTTGTTCAACTTTGATCGTGCAGCTGTGCACGGCCGGCCTATAGAAACAGTGATGCACTCTATTTGGAAATTAAGTCAATCATTCTTTCTTAGTACCACCAAACTACAAACTCTGCTCAACATGTGTTTACAACCCACATCCGGACTGTGACATCAAGTCCTTTTTCATGGCTGAATGCTAATGCGATTGTACCTGTACCCCAATTTTTTGGGTACTCTTTGACCCCTGAATAATCCACCTTTCTGTCTCTGCCTCCTCAGGTAAAACTCCCTGCCTGGTCTGTATGAACCATCGCACCAATCAGAGCGTCAGCCTGCCCTTTGGCTGCCGTGGACGCTTTTGCACACGCTCCCCTCTGGAGCAAGGCATGCTGGGAGGGGAGCACACGGTACGCAGCATCATCGAGAGGGTTCGCCTCCCTGTCAATGTGTCCGTGCCTTCACGACCACCACGAAACCCCTACGACCGCCATGCGGTCCGAGAGGGCCACCGCTACAAGCTGCTCAACATCGTCAGCAAGACGGTGGTGCTCTGCATGGTACTCCGCCGACAGGAAGTCTCCCCCTCCCACTTCCTGCTGCTGCGTTGCATGCCCCGGTTCAATGTGGCCGAGGCCTCCGTCCACACGGCGGCGCTAGAGAGCCTCCTATTGCGACACACATTCGACCCAGATGCTTACTCACGTGCTGTTAGAGAAACCCGGCCAGAGCTGGAGTGTATGACAGAGGAGTGTGTTAGCCCGCGGCGCTCTCGCATGTGTGTGTCGGGTCAGGACTCCTTGGCGCCGGCACTGCAGCGCCTCTCCATGTGTGGGTATGGGGGTGGGGTTTCGGACAGCCTATCACAGCGCTTCAGGGACTCTCTTGGAGAGCAGCTGGGGGAGGGACCAGGCGAGGAGCGGGAGTATGTGACTCCTGAGTGGACTGAGGCTGAAATGAGGACCAGTGAGGATATCCCTTATGAGGAACTCTGGACCAATCAGAACGCAGAGGGCTTGGGGAAGGAGCCAAACCTCATCTCCTTCCATTCGTCTTCCTCACTGGACGGTACTCTTGGTACCGTGTTGACAAGAGTGTCTACCCCGCCACCTGTACCTCCAAAATCTGATGCTGTGAGTTTCAGTCTTCACCTCCTGTCCTTCTTTTCTTCCTTGTGTCTCATCCTGCTTATCTGTCCACAGCAGCATCCGGCTGTTAAAAGTCAGGATGCCTGGCTTGAATTATTCATACATTACCACTTTTAAACCTCACTGGCCACAATCTCACACACACACACACAGACACACACTCACACTCAGACACATAGACACACACACTAACTTCCTGGAAAGGCTGCCATACACTCACAGCACATGAATTCATATGTCATCACCAAGGTTGCAGGTACATGTGTATGTATGCTACAATAATTCAATAAATAGTACAGAGCCACTTCAGTCCCATGGTAGAGTATAATACTGATGGAGCCTTTGGTCTTAAAAATAACCAAATTATTATCGATTTCATGATAAAAGGTGGCCACAAAGCAACAGTCGAACCATTTCTGATGATTAGAATAGAAAACACAAGCTATCATAATACTTTGTTTGTTGTAAAAGGGCGAATCCAGGGGATTTTGTTCGTTGTGACTGCTGTGTATCAGCACTGCACTTCCCAAAAATCACATCCCAGTCAATCAGACAGGGTGGGCATTTTTTTTTGTCTTAGAGTTTGAGTGAAATTAAGTTTTAGTTTCTGTAGGTGACACTTATTTTTTGTCTGCTCAGCCATGTTGGTTGTAGCTGCTGCTCCCAGCTCGTCCCATATTTGTTCAGGTGGGGCAGTGCTGCTTATTCTGCATGTATATCTGCAACTAGTGGAGTTTAGGGCCACGATTCTTTTAATTTTAAATTAATCTGTTGATTTTTCTTCACATAATTAATTTAATGTCAGAAAAAAATGAAACACGCCGATCACAAGGTCCCAGAGAACAAGGTGCCATATTGAAATAAAGCTCCATAAGAGACGATACAATTATAAACTGTTGAGGGGTTACTAATGTTGCATCAGATATTAAAACAACTGTTGTAATTGTTCAGTTATTGAATAATAAAAATGAATAATTTTAAGGGAACATCTGCCTTTTAAAGTTCACTTTCCGAAGTGAGTTGAGGGACATTTTCGACAACAGTTAGAAACCCAAAGATGTTCAATTTAATTACATTTTTCAGTTATATAAAACAGAGGAACGTAGCACAAACTTTTGCAGTTTTGCTTGACAAATGTCTTAAATGACAAATCTGTTTTCAGAATTATTATTTTTCTGTTGATCGAGTAATTGTTTAAGCTATTTCACACCACTTTTTCCAAGATTTAATGACTGAACTGGAGTGTTACACCGTCCTCCTACCCAACCTTTTCTCATGGAGGGTTCAGTAGGTTTACTCATCAAGGTTTCTTGATGAAAAGCTGAAACATGTTCCTGGGGTTTCCTGTCCATATTATAAGCTAAACGGGCACCTGGATAGAGCATCTGAGCAACTAATAACTTCAATAAAGATATAATAATTATTTTGTTTACATTCAACAACTCAAGCTCCCATGATGCTAGTGGAACAGTGGTCAGCTAGGAAAAAGGACAAGACTTTCTCATAGAGGTAATTGGCACTTGAACTAAATCAAGAGTACTTCAATGAACGGTATTAAAGTTATTTGTAAAAATGTTTGTGGTTACCAACCTACTCTTCTTCTGTTGATTGGAAATGACCTGGACACATAAAATGCATCACTTCCTGTACAGCTTTTGTTTTCCACAACATACTGTATCCACCAGACAGTAAGAATGTAGAACTGTAAAAGAACAGGCTTTAACAAACAACACCTGGTCGTAACATTACTTAAAGAGGCAAATCTATTGTATTTAACATATATGGAAGGTTGTGGAATATCCCTTCCGTAGTGTTTCATGTGTAATATATGACGTGTGACTAAATGTATTTGTCGGATTGTTGTGGCTTTACTTTTTCTATCTGATTTATTCTTTTTTACTTGTAAGTTCGGGGTTGTATGTGCACTGACAAAGCTCAGTCTAAACACCCTGCTCTATCCACATATTGTTTCATGCTTCTCATGTTCACCTGAAGGCTCGTATGTTCCTCTGTAAGATGACCACTACCTGCATATATGAAACCATCTCAAAAACAAAATGGTTTTTAAACCAGAAAATGGTGTGTCAAGGTTGTTTTTGTAGCAGAGCTGTTCTCATTTTGGAGGTATTAGTGTTTATATATTAGTGTATACGGCGTCTGTGTTTGTAAGGGGGAATTATCACGCTTGTTTTGCTTAATTAACTTTTTCTTGTCAAAGTGATGGCAGCTTGCAGCGGTACAGAAAGGGTGGGTGGGTGGGTGTTCATGTCTGCTATGCAGCTGGATTATACCCTGTCACGCACAGCGTTCTTCATTCCCTGATATTTAGCCTGCCAAGACACTGTGTGTGTGTGTGTGTGTGTGTGTGTGTGTGTGTGTGTGTGTGTGAGGAGGGAGTTTGTTTGAGGTGTAAAGGTCACCAAGTTTGACATTTACCAAGCAGAACATTGAGACAAGCCAGCACACACACACACACACACACACACACACACACACACACAAAGCCTCCTGAGAAGTGAAGTTTTAGGATTGTTTTTTTTTTTTGCTGTCATAACTCTCATTTTGTGTGTGTGTGTGTGTGTAGGTGAGAGAGGAGTGTCGCTACTTGATCGCCCCTCCGGTTCCCCCTCGCTGCTCTAAAGGAGGCTCCGTGTCCAGTCCGGCCCCCAGCCCTCCCGTCCCACCTCGCTTCCCCAAAACCTCTTCATCCCCAAGACCCAACCTCTCCTTCTACTCCTCTGGACTTCAGGACAGGTACAGTGTAGATGTTTTTATCCAAAACATGCAACAAATCATTATTCAATTCAATTCAATTCAGTTTTATTTATATAGCGCCATATCATAACAAAGTTATCTCAGGGCACTTTTCCGAATAGAGCAAGTCTAGACCGACTCTTTAAGTCTAGACCGACTCTTTAAAAAATTCTCATAATTCTCATTTATGTGGAATTATTAGTAGAATTACTGAGAGGATTGGGGGACTTCTCTGACCTTGACTCCGCTTTACTATGGATGTGCTTTACAGCACAAACAGGAAGAGGTTGATGTTCTTCCAGCTCAAATTGAGCTAATGTAACCACTGTTTACTAGTCAAAGGATGCCACCAAATCTCATCCTTCTTGCTCTTTAAAGCAGAAGATATGTGGAAGGGAAGAGGGACAAATAGCAACTTCCTCTTGAGAGATTCATGAAATATGACTAGTGTTGTTAGATAGAGGCTACCACTGGATCCCAGGTTAACACAATGACTTTGACTATAAAAATATTCCACACATTCCTCTTCCTTGTCAAAACCTGCCACTGACATTACCCAGAATGCAACTCTGGCACCGACAGTTTGATTGGAGATTTGGGTGTGTTATGCTAGTTGTGGCTAATAAAGCAGGGATGAGGAGCGAGCTACAGAGGTCTGGTAAGCTCACTCCATGCTAAATTTGAGCTCTAAAGCTCCATTTAGTAGCTGTTCTGGTGCTCTTCATCAGTAGATGGAGTTTGCCCAGTTCTTTGTCCAGTTGTCATTGAAATGTAGATGTTCAAAATTCCATTTTTTTCTGAGCACTTTAATACTAAAACCTCATTTTTTAAGCTGAACTTTAAGTCCTTTAAGTGCTCAGAAAGAGGGGACATTTACAATTTCCATGACAACTGGGCAACCTCTGTCTGTTGATGACCATGTGATGTGACTGAAAGCTCCAGAGCAGCTACTTAAGGAACCTTGTGGTGAGATTGTTTTATCAACTATGCTAAATTTGGTTGAAAAGGAAACATTTTTTAAAATTCTACTTGATATATAACCTCCTGTCTTCAAACCTTTCAACCACGTTTAGCCCAGTTTTAACCTTTGGCCTGACCTGACCTATACCCCAGTAAGAAGCTTATGATTTAAGATTTTCACATGGAAGTTATTGGTGTTTTGCTGACTGATACTAGAAGCCATTGTCACTTTCTCCTGCTCTGTTCCAGCTGCTCGCCCTCTCCAGATGCTTCCCTTTACTGTTACCCGTGCTCCTGGGCGGACTGCCCCGCCCCGAACCCTGCCAGTCCTGAGCCAGCCTCTGCCATCCCTGCAGACAACACAGCCAATCCTCAGCCAGCACAGGCCACCTGGGCAGAGCCGTGGGTAGATTCCTTCACCTCCTCCGGACCTCGACTGAGGCCGCCACCTCCGCAGAGTCGATTTGCCCCCTTCGGGGCGTTGAACCCCTTCAACCGCCAGTCCCCTTGCCCCTCACCTGAGCCCACTGCCAGTCCCACCACAGATTCCTCCAGAGGTGCAGAGGGCGGTGGGACGTCCACAGGGGTCACTGAAGTGTTGTCCCCGCCCCCTGACCCCACCTGGCGGCCTCCCGCTGACCTGTCTGTGCTGTCACTGGAGGGAGTGTCGGCCTGCCTGAGGTTCATCGGCCTATCAGAGGCAGCGGTGGCCATATTCCAGAGGGAGCGAATCGACGGCAGCCTCCTGGTGCAGCTGACTGAGGACATCCTGTCACATGACTTCCACCTGAGCCGACTCCATGTGACCAAGATCACACAGTTCATACAGGGCTGGAGGCCCAAGATCTAACACACACATACACACACACACACACACACACACACACACACACACACACACACACACACACACACACACACACACTGTCCTGATAATGTGCCTGTTGGCTACTGAGCCATCCTGAATGTGCCTTCCACTGTGAGCAACTGACTGCTGAGCCCCACTGACTCAAGCTGAGACATTTCTGAAGGAAACCACGCCACCCTGTGGTCAAACTGTAGAACTGACACTTGACTGCCAGGAGTCTGACTGCACATTTCCTGTCTGAATCACAGACTGGGACTAGTTTACTAACAAATGGCTATGACAGAGAGCTACATGATGAGAGTGCCCTGTTTCAGTTCGTCTTTGGGGCAGATAGTCAACCACGATGCATCTTCACGCTTCGAGACAGCTAAAGGTTTTAATCACTACATGGATTTGTGTGGCCTCCATGCTGTGGTCCCACACACAATCTGATATGAGAGGAAAACATGCCTTCATTTTACATGAAAAAAAAAAGATTTTGACAAATTAACCAAATTTCTGCAGTTTTCACATATTGCATTATTCACACCACAGTAAGGGTTTAATGTGAGTTTTTGCAACATAAGGAGCATTAAGGGATTTACAGCCTCTATTGTTGACCAGTAGGACACTGAACCTGTTCCCTACCTGAGTCTCTTGCACAACGTTCTTCATCTGGCATAAATGTCAACAAAGTGAGAGTTTCTTAGGAGATAAGAAAGAGCTAGTTTGAAAAAAAGAAAAATGCAGAAAGTCTGAAAATCAGAAGCACCCAATGAAGTAATTATTGAGTTTCTGCTGATCAATGATTCATTGAACCATCTACAGTATTCTGTATCAGAGCCATTTTGTGCTTTGGGACAGTGACATTTTCATTAACATTCCCTTTAAGGGTAACACACAATGTCCTTCTGTCTATAGTCAGACACAGATGTGCTGCCATGCTATAATAGAATCTTTGACTGCCTCAGAAATAGAGTCCTCAAAATGTACCTCAGATCACTTGTTCAGATATGCTTGATTTAGCCATGCATAATAATAAATGAAATTACACTAAGTGATATGTTCACATACCCATTTGTTTTTTGTTTTTTACTTACTTCATTACGCACCACTAGACAAAAAACACACTGATGACTGCTTGAAAGTAAAGAAGTAAAAACAAACAGCGTAAGAAATGTCAGAACATTTGAGGAAAGGTCCAAAGCCCCATGAGAGACAATCCAATTATAAACTGTTGAAGGGTTACTAATAGGGCTGCAGCTAACAATTATTTTCATTATCGATTAATCTGCAGATTATTTTCAGAATTAATCGATTAAATGTCAAAAAACTGTGAAAAATGGTCATCACAGTTTCCCAGAGCCCAAAGTGACATCTTCAAATTGCTTCTTTTCTCCGACCAACAGTCCAAAACCCAAAGACTCTTCATTTACTGTCATAAAATGACATGTCATGGTTAATTCACTAATTAAAAAAACAATCAGCAGATAAATATATAATGAAAATGATTGTTAGTTGCGGCCCTACATTTAAACAAATACCTCCAAATCCTACCCAAAATAAATGAATTGAGAAACTCTATTATGTTATATATTTGATCTATTGTGGCTGAATATAAAAAACCTACAAAATCATACAAAACCTGAGTCTCTCCATTTATACAGCAACAGAATGACCAGAATGAGCCCAGACGTCAGCAGATCGAGGGACAGACGTTTTCCTCTAGCTGTTAAAATTAAACAGGGCCTGCTTAATGAGTTTTACACATATATCCGGCTTTAATTGCAAGATGCAAGATCATCCAAGTTAGCCAGATAACTGTGATAATGCAATTTTTGTTGTTATGTGTAATTTAAATGTCAAAGTAAACTTGTTTATTAGTTCTTGTGATTCTCGTTGCCATAACAAGCTGCTGTTCTCTCATAATGTCTGAAATAATCCTCTTTAAATTCCACAACATGATGTACACTGATGCCAACTTTCTCAAAACTGTTTCTCATGACATCTCACAAACTCCACAAATCTTCTCTCTCTCTCTCTCTCTCTCTCTCTATCTGTGTGTGTGATCATGTAACTGCAAGGCCACTGTAAGAAGAACAATGACGACATAAATAAGAGAAAACAAAATAAATAGAAGCTTAATGACCTCAAGAAAATCAAGTTATCCTCTTGCGTTTCTCCGGTGGTTGTGGGGAGCTGGAGTCGTAACAACACGCAGGCAGGAGGTTGTGAGGTTTATTGCAGATAAGACCGGATCCAGTACCACGGTTATTGCATTGAAAGAAAATGATAAAATAAAACAGCATCCCAGATCAGTCAGTTATCAGAGACATGGGCAGTGCGACAGGCTATTTAGCCATGTCACTGAACAGGAGAAGTTAGAAAAGACAGCCACACTCAAGGTCAATGAACTGTTAATATAAGTATGAATATAAATGTTATTCCAGGTACAAATACAACAAGCACAGCTCAAACATATCACTGCAACTGCAATGGTTGTCGTTTCAGAAGTAAATCGGCCTTTTAGAAAAAAAAACAAGATATGAAGAGTTATACACTTTGAACTGAACCCAGTAGATGAATCAGAATCTTATGACAGATTCATAAATAGATATGAAAAACTACAAAGACCAGATGTAGAAAACATCGTGGTTTTTACGAGGGAATAAAATTCTGGTCTAACACAGCCGAACAATGTCATTGATCCATCTTCTCTCTCTCTTTTTTTTTTACAGTAACTGATCAAACTGATTACTTCGCCTTGGTTTAGCTATAGCAATCATACACATCATGACAAAGGTGAGGCTGCAGTGGTGGAAGAAGTGCTCAGAACCTTTACTTACGTAAAAGTACCAATACTGTACAACAATGTAAAAATACTTCAGTACAAGTAAAAGTCCTTACTTAAGTAAAAGTACAGAAGTACACAAGATAAATCTGAGGGGTCATGAGATGATAAACGTTCTTAACACAATTTATATTCATTTTTTTGGACTTTTCTCTAATCTCTAAGCTGTTTTGTTGGTAAAACATTAGATCATTTTACCTCTCTGGGCCTTGAACAGTTATTTTAATGAAACCATGTGAGAAGTTAGGAGGGAAAATGTTTCTTTGATGGGACTTGATAAGCGGCCCCAATCAGACACTTCTTTTTTATAAGAGGTCACATGCCAAATATGTTGGGAACCACTGATTTAATTTTTTTTTTTTTTTTTTTTTTTTTTACAATGAATTGTATTTAATTTTTTAAATCTAAAATCTTAATCTGAAAAGTAATCAGGAATTATAACTATAATTGTAGTGGAGTAAAAAGTACAATATTTCCCTCTGACATGTAGTGGAGTAGAAGTATAAAGTAGCATAAAACTAAAATACTCTGATAAAATTGTATTCAAGTACAGCACTTGACTAAATGTACTTTCCACTATTGGTGTTACGAGTGACGTCTGTGATTGGTGGGAACTTGCTAAAGCTTGTGGGTAGTGTAGTATTTCACAGGGAACTCTTAACGCAACTGAAATCAGATGAATGCTTTAACTAACATTTAACAATCAAAACAAATCCAGCTCACAGTATCAAACTGACAGTTTCTGAATTTGAAAGGGAAACTGACTCATTGGAAGCCATCAGATTAAGGAACTACCAGTATGTACAAGAGGAGTTAAATACAGAATAAAGAAGAAAAAGAAACAAAACTATAGTGCATTCCTTCAGTACATCCTCTTATCTATTCAAGTCACATCCAGTTTGCCAAGGTCGTCTGAATTGAGGTACAGCTGGAACACGATATCACCAAATTAATGTCATGCTTCATATAAAAGTAGATCAATAAATAAAAAAAGATATAGTTTTACAAGTTTGAAAATCCCCCTATTGGCTCATTTGTCAAACTTCTTGCTGGGGTCTTTGGCGTGGTCCAGGAGAAGCAGGCAGGGTGTGAACTGTTTCCATCCATAAACATCTTCGTTTTGAAGATCATTATCTAAAAATCAAATCCGCAGGTGGTGTGTGTATGTGTTTTAACTGAAAAGAGCCGGGAAGAGCAAGACCTGTATTCTCTCTTTTGTGAATAAGTTCCAGTTATGTTTTTGTCTCAAAGAGGTCTCATTCAGAGGACGTTGCATAATGTTATGGTGTTTAAAGCCCTGCATCTAAAATCACCCCACTGCTGCAAGTTGACCACCCACACGCAGATCATTTTGCACATCCATCCCTGGCTACTGTATCTTCAGAGGAATCCCACTAACTTGAATGCATTCTGAAATTTAGTTTAGAGGAATAAAAAAACAACAATGGGACCTGATGCCCAACTGTTTCCATATAGGGAAAAAGAAATATCACCAGTGCTGCATTATATCTGCAGTCTATAACTTTTTCTGAGGAAAGTCCTTTGCTTACCTGCAAAGAATATGTGGTGAAGATCTCCAGCAGCTGCATCTTGTCCACCAGGGAGAAATACTGCATGTGTTTGTCTTAAACTTTCTTTACTTTGTGGCTGCAAAAAAAGCCTTGTTAATAGCCACTATGTGCTCTCAATAACAGGTAATTACTTCATATACAGCTGGGTAGCTGGTGACCCTCCAAACATATGATTTGCTGACTGGATCCACATTCATGTCAGTCATTGAACGTCTTTGCACAACTAGAAGTCAGCCATGAGATCTAGTGAGATTAGGGCAACTAGTGTGAGAACCAGGCTCCGCTCACTCTGCATGAGGCTCTTCTCTGTAAGGGGAACCTTCTTGCTGGAGATTCCCTTGGCCACGCCCACTGCAACTTCCTCAAGTTATTCAGTAGTCCTCTCCTCGGACTCAGGCTGCACACAAGGACCTGGAGTAAACAAACGCACAGTTTAATCCCCTTCTAACGCCCTCGCCTAGAGGAGCAAACCACAGGAGATTCCAGCAGGAGAACACAGAACTATCTTTCTTATGAAGCGCAGCAATGAAGAAATGCCACACGTAGAACATACCCAGAGGGTCCACAAGCTGGTGCACTAGACCCATCTTCTTGGCCTTATCTGCCCTGATGTTCCTGCCTGTCAGCATCATGTCAAACGCTCCGGGGAGACCCACCTACACACACACGCGCGCAATCGACAAGCGGGTTGCAGATATTGTGAGCTGATATCCCCCCAAGTGAGGCTCTTGACCTTAATATACTCCAGTGTAACTCAGTAGCCACTAGCACAAGACTGTAGCAGTGCTTTCAAGCCATTCACCAAATAACTGATTAATATGTGTGTGTGTATGTGTACCATTTTAGGCAGTCTCTGAGTGCCGCCTGCTCCAGGCAGCAGTCCCAGCTTGACCTCTGGTGTCCCCAGGTGTCTGGTGTTTTTTTTCTTTTTGTGGAGATTCGGTACTGGCAGGCTATCGCAAACTACAGAGAAGACACAAAGCCTGGACTTAGTGGTCAAATCTTAGTCCACATAAGCAGCATTTTTAACACTTAACCTGGTTCATCCTGTCACACACACAGTCCTACCTCGAGGCCTCCACCTAGGCAGGCACCGTGGATGGCAGCATCAATAGGGATGGGAGACTTCTCCATCTTCTCCAACATCTTCTGACCTTCCCGAGAGAGATGGCTGACCATCTCACTGCCCTCACAGGATTGGATCATACTGAGAGTAAAGAAATAAACAGGGTTTAATTACTCAGCAGTTCAGTGACACAGTAAGCAGAGGAGACATTGAATGGACTGAATTTATTCCTGACTTTTGTATGAAGTGACTTTCTTTACAAGCCCCAGTTTGCTTGCAGTCAGGAAAGTTTGAAGTGTGAAAATGCAACAGTTTTTTGGGTTTTTTTGCCAAGCGTAGAAGCGACCACACACGCAAGTATTGGAAATCGATATCTGCCCCAGCGATGAAGCCAGACGCCACTTTTCACAGCTCCGTTTCGACCAGATCTCTCCCATCACCTCCGTCAGCTCAGACTGCATCTGCGCCAACAGTGTGTTCACCTGCATACACACAAACACAGTTGTGCGCACAAATGCACACACTCTGATTAATCATGTCACATCTGTCAGCGAGAGGCCCGAGACAGAGACAGGTAGTCAAGACTGTCACAAACATAATGTCTCTCTCCCTGACATGTATGCACTGTCTCATACTCTCTTCCATAAACACACACCCACACAGATACACACACACACCCTGGCTGTTGGATCATTGAGTCGGATAACTGCCACATCACCCTTGAGCTCGTAGCTGACGTGTGTTCGAGCTTGATGGAGAGAACAGTAAAAACGATGAGAGGCCGTCAGACAGAGGGCTACCAGTATTGTATTATGCTAATTTCTGCTAGTTTAACACTGTCCCTGGAGAATGTTAGCATAAATACACTTGAATGGTGTCCTTGCTCAAGGACACTTGGGCATATAGGGAACTGTTGGAACTGGGAGGGCCGACAAACCAGCCTGTCGCCACCTGAATTGCAACTAAATGAGGTGAATGTTTTTAAAGAGTAACTACACCCCAAGAAATCTAATAATGCAAAGCAGATACTGAACTGCCAAATTGCTAGTGGCTGGTTTTCAGACACAGTCAGAGAGAAGGTACCAATGATGATGTTCACAAATATTAACTTATTGTTTGTAGAGTAACCAATACAGAGTCCAAAATCTAACATTTTACAAAGGTACTCTGTTGAGTTTTTTCAAAGAAATCCTAAACACTTTTCCTTGACTTTGATGGAAAGCATCATGAGGTCAATTCATAAGGACAACCGCAGTGCTAAGAGAATCCCACTGCACTTACACTAGACTATGTTATTATGTGACGGTGGATGTTATTGATGTGGTCGCTTTAAATGTTGCAGCCGCAAGGAATCGTGAGACGGCATTATCTCCTTTCCTTTCCTAAAGGATGGTCCAGTGTACCCTATGCTAAAGGGGATAAGAAAGGAAGCACTGAAGCACCTTTCCTTAGCATTTAGGGAATTCGACCAGCTCTTATCATGGCTGCCACTTAGATACTTCCGGGTCATATTACTCAGTTAGGAACCTTCCTAAGCAACAAAGACTACTTGACAGCCATGGGTTTCAAAATGTTTTTAAAAAAAATCGGCTTTGCAAATGTTTTATGAGGAAGTTAATGCATTCAACCCGTCTGTTACACCTCATGGATACACATAGTGTAATTTGATGAGTCAACATTGCCTGTAAACATAACTTTGTCAGTTGTTTAGTGATATTGACATTGCAGACAAAGGTCCATTTAAGCAAACAACTGACTGAAGATGTGACAGAAGGGGGAAAAATTGTTACAGACTGGACAGGACTGTATAATTCACCTCCTTAAACATCTGGTCAAGCTGGTCTTGAAACTCTCACATCAGAGGAAGACCACACAAACATGATATTGTCTAACTTTTACTAAAATGGCCTGACATATTGGTAAATCATCAGTCTGACCCACATTAGTGAGTGTATATTAGATGGACCAGTCGCCATCAAGCTCCTATTTACCTGTCAACAATGAAGACACTAAGAGGCTTCGGCTGACATGACCTAAGAAACAGAGAGAGACAGTGAGGACCCAGAGTGCCCTCTCATTTGGAAGAGTCGGGATCTACTTTTGGGACCCTCCACCCTCCCATCACTGGCAATAGTGTTAATACAGCTCTACTGCAGCCAGTCAGTGGTGAGCAGATGGTGTCAATAAAGCTCAAATTAAAACAGTAGACATATTAGAAAGTACCACAGCCTGTATGTAGAGCTGCAATAAACAATTATTTGTACTATTTATTAACAGTCAATCATTTTTTCAATTAAGTGATTAATCGTTTAGCATATAAAATTGTGAAATATGCCCATCACACTTTCCCAGCTGCCAAGGCAATGTCCTCACATTGTTTGTTTTGTCCAATCAACAGTCAAAACCTAAATGTATTAAATCTTCAATGATAAAAAAATATATACAGAAAACCAGCAAATACTCATACCAGAGAATGGCATTTTTGCTTCATAGATGACTTAAACGATTAATTGATTATCAAAATTGTTGGCCATTATTGTATTTTTTTGATTGACTGATTGATTAGGCACATTGTTTACACTGTTGGTAGTCAGAACAACTATTACATGTTCATTTTGTACCTCTGTCTAGCGTGTTACATTTGAATAATGTGAATTACACAGTCATGAGTACCAACAATGATTTGGCACAATTAACTATAGTTTCTAACCACCTGAGTAGGCGTACGAAATAACCATACTCTTGTCCATTCTGAGTACAATTTCACAAATTATGTTTACTCAAAATAGAAACAACTTCTACTTAAATAGAAAACAACTGGAAGCTTAAGGCCAGCTGCTAACACCAAGTACAATTCTAACAAACAAAAAAAACATGGAAATTGTCTTCAATCAATAAAACAGATATTGAATTATTGATTTCGTATCACACACCTGACAACAAGGGATATTTATATTTTGTTTAAATATTTATATTATATTTTATACTGAGACTCTGATTAGAAAGGTATGGAAGCCCATTTCCGCCAGTAAAAAAAAATGAAAAAAAAAGATGAAATTTTTTTTTGACTTTTTTATCTCATAATTTCGACTTTTTTATCTCATAATTTCGACTTTTTTTATCTCAGAATTTCGACTTTTTATCTCATGATTTCGATTTTTTTATCTCATGATTTTGACTTTTTTTATCTCAGAATTTCGACTTTTTTATCTCAGAATTTCGACTTTTTATCTCATGATTTCGATTTTTTATCTCATGATTTTGACTTTTTTTATCTCATAATTTCAACTTTTTTTATCTCATGATTTCGACTTTTTTTATCTCATGATTTTGACTTTTTTTATCTCATGATTTTGACTTTTTTTATCTCATGATTTTGACTTTTTTTATCTCATGATTTCGACTTTTTTATCTCATGATTTCGACTTTTTTTTATCTCATGATTTCGACTTTTTTATCTCATGATTTCGACTTTTTTTATCTCATGATTTTGACTTTTTTTTATCTCATGATTTTGACTTTTTTTATCTCATGATTTCGACTTTTTTTTATCTCATGATTTCGACTTTTTTTATCTCATGATTTCGACTTTTTTATCTCATAATTTCGACTTTTTATCTCATGATTTCTATTTTTTTATCTCATGATTTTGACTTTTTTTATCTCAGAATTTCGACTTTTTTATCTCAGAATTTCGACTTTTTATCTCATGATTTCGATTTTTTATCTCATGATTTTGACTTTTTTTATCTCATAATTTCAACTTTTTTTATCTCATGATTTCGACTTTTTTTATCTCATGATTTTGACTTTTTTTATCTCATGATTTCGACTTTTTTATCTCATGATTTCGACTTTTTTTTTATCTCATGATTTTGACTTTTTTATCTCATGATTTCAACTTTTTTTTATCTCATGATTTCGACTTTTTTTTATCTCATGATTTCGACTTTTTTATCTCATAATTTAAACATTTTATCTCAGAATTTCGACTTTTTATCTCATGATTTCGATTTTTTTATCTCATGATTTCGACTTTTTTTATCTCATGATTTTGACTTTTTTTATCTCATGATTTCGACTTTTTTATCTCATGATTTCGACTTTTTTTTATCTCATGATTTTGACTTTTTTATCTCATGATTTCGACTTTTTTTTATCTCATGATTTCGACTTTTTTTATCTCATGATTTCAACTTTTTTATCTCATAATTTAAACATTTTATCTCATAATTTCGACTTTTTTTATCTCATAATTTCGACTTTTTTTATCTCATGATTTCGACTTTTTTTATCTCATGATTTTGACTTTTTTTATCTCATGATTTCGACTTTTTTATCTCATGATTTCGACTTTTTTTTATCTCATGATTTCGACTTTTTTATCTCATGATTTCGACTTTTTTTATCTCATGATTTTGACTTTTTTTATCTCATGATTTTGACTTTTTTTTATCTCATGATTTTGACTTTTTTTAATCTCGTGATTTCTTTTTTTCGTCTTCATCTTCCATAGAAAGGTGTTCACACGCCTCAAAATGCGCTGAAATATTGCTGCAAGCCTAGAATGTTACTCAAATAGTTATCTTTTACTTGGGAAAAACAAACACTTTCATACGTTGGCATTTTAATTCACGGTTAAAACATATCTTAATCTTCCACAGGTATGTAACTATTTACCGGCTGCTCGTTTGTTTCCTTCAGGCATTTTGTCAGCCAGCCCACAACACGCTGGTGGGTCCTTCACAGCGCAGTCCGGCAGCGCTCCTGAGTCAGACACGACGAGGACAGGTGAGCTTTCCCGCGGCTGTCACCAGCGGCAGGTAATACAGCTAGAAAGAGACAACATGTGGTGCGAACTCTGCAAATGCGTCTCTTCACCCCAAGCTCAGAGGAATAGATCGCAACTGAGGGGGAACTTAGCTGACAAGTAGCCACCTAGCTTCACTAGCGTCGTCGTTTTGTTGTGTAGATTGTTTCAGTGATGGCTTTTGTTTTCTTGATACCTGTAAACGTTGCTTTAAGAAAGCCAGATACTTAGCCGATGTGTACGCAGTGCTGACCCCGGCTGCCTCCGTCGTTCTCCAGGAGCGGAATCTAGGTGAAGGGTCAGGGTCAGGACCGGGACCGGGACCAGGGGGGGTTGGGCTGGGCTGGGTGACCGTCAATGACAAGTCATATTGTATATTCTATTATTATATCTCTTATTTAAGTTTAGATCAGTACAAAATGAAATTAAGACGTAGATATTTAATACGGGTAAATGCGGAAGAGAGTAGCGCTTCATAACGAGTCGTTCAAGGTCGCATCAAACCTCATAATGAGCCTTGTCACAAGTCGGAGTTCACCAATTATAAACACTCAGGCCTTGCTGGGACTCGGGGATGCCGGTTTATTACGTCTGGTGTGACATTCAAGTCCCAGTTGACCTTTTGCCCACAGAAGTAGATCTGGTGGTGTGTTTTTGTTCGGCACTCTGGGCTACAAATAGTCCCCATGGCTTATATATAAGAATTCAGACAAAGAAAGCCTAAAGTTTGATCAATGTAGGAGCATGAACTAATGCAGTCTAAAGTAACAGTCCTGCAATAAATCCTCTCTTCGCGAAGGTTATAATGCTCAGTTTTTGTTGAAACAGTTCTAGAGAGGTGTTCACTTTATGCTTATTTTGGATGATGTAGTTGCTGGTGCTGTGTAACTGTACTGCGTTACACAGAGAGGTGTGTACCCGCATTGATATGTATGGGGCGTTATACATACTGTATACTATTTATTGCATTCGCTGGTAGTTTGCAGTCCAGTTTAAGTGGGGATCTGATTTTTTTTTTTTTCTGCTTGAGAAAAAGAGAAAGTAGTAACATTTTTAAAACATGGGAATGTTGTGCAGAACCATGAACGTTTCCGTCAGAACTCCGGTTATGTCTTTGCAGTAACGTGTACAGTTTCTTTCTCTGTAGAACATAATGGCTTCCATGTTGCTGAACACGATGCGCGGCGGCTCGCTCGGCCCTTCCTGGGCGGTACGGTTTGGTAAGTTTTCCGCATTCTTATTTGTCTTGTAGTTTAACAGATTCCAATATATGTCAAAGCCAACAAGAGAATAGAGTCAGAAATGCAAGATACAACAACACCAGTAGTTATAGCATGTACTACAGTTGTTATAAAAATATGATCTTTGGCCACTGCCTTTCTGTTTGTCACTTGGTGATCCAACCTAAAATACAGACACCCGTTCTTTAAATTCAGGCTGCTACAACACTGTTATGTGCTTATGTTGTTGTATAGTATATACGGTTGAGGATGATGAGGAGTATTTTTCTCTGTGTGTCTCAGGGGCGCGCTCTCTCAGTACGACGGCCCAGCTTCAGGCTCAGGGTAAGTCATCACTCTATGTGATGTCAATTACATTCACACAAAAATCCAGATTATAGTTTTGTGGAGATCACACTGTTTCAAATGAGAGCTGAACACTGTCAGCGTCTATTTATTGATTAATTGAACCTGTGGTGAATTTAATGAATCCAATGAATTTAATGGTGGTACTCAAATTGATTCCTCAGGTCAGAGTCTATCAACCGGTTTCTGTCTTTATTTTCTTTCAGTTCAGACAAAGAGCAAAAAGACACTGGCTCGGCCTGGTATGAAGAACATAGTTCTGGTGGAAGGAGTTCGAACCCCTTTCCTGTTGTCTGGAACCACGTACGTCTCTGCTCTTTTCTTTTTCTTTCTTAAGTTCACTGGCACATAAGTTTATGGTGCTTTGATACGAACCCTGCTCAAAAAACTGTTCTTTGACCTGGAGATGATCAGAAAAGTGAAATGAACACCTTTGCCTTTTAAATGTTGAATTGTCAAGGAAAACCTGCAGTCGAATCTTTTACAGAGAGATAATCTCAGTGGCTTGAAAGTAAAAACTTTCTGGTTTGTGTTTACAGATATGCTGACCTAATGCCCCATGACCTGGCCAGAGCAGCTCTGCAGTAAGTGTGTCCTTAGACTGTGTCTGTTGTCCACCATTAGAGTTTTTATTAACACCATAAATCGAGGTAAAGTCTGCTGACATAGGGTGTAACTGTTCCGATGAACTACACATTGAAACCACAGTTTTTTCAATACCTGCCACAAAGCACCAATAAAGAGTAACTTGAGACTAAATCCTACAGTTCTGTGAGTGACCTTCAGATGTAATGTCTAGGCTTTAAAACATCTGGAAATGGCTGAAACTCGTCGGTTTAGACAGCAGGAGAGATAGAGGAACATTGTAGTGACGATCTCACAGAGCTGTGAGGGGATGGGAGTGTTTTGTTTACTTTTGTCCCCTGCCATGTTATGTATTGCCATGTTTTTCTACCTCCATTCTGTCTGCTTCTCAAATTCTCAGAATCTTTATGTATGACAGAAAGGTGTTTTTTTTTTCTCTCAGTGCTACTGTGATTTAAAATGTTCCATTTGGGTTTTCTTAGGGGTCTGCTGCACAGGACGGGTCTACCCAAAGGTGCTGTGGACTACATCATCTATGGAACAGTCATTCAGGAGGTCAAAACCAGCAATATAGCAAGAGAGGTATTATCACACACACAAGTACACCCACGAAATGGTTATAGTATCTGGAGCTTCATGTGCCTCGCATAGGTTTCATGTACTCTCTTTAAGCCTTGATCCTAAGCATTAGAACTGCATGCTGAGACATAATATTAACCAAAGGAGTATTTTTGAGCTGCTGTTCTGTTGTGCATCTCCTTAATTTTTTTTACTGTGGTTTCAGGCAGCACTGGGTGCAGGCTTCTCTGACAAGATCCCAGCTCACACCGTCACCATGGCCTGCATCTCCTCCAACCAGGCAATGACCTCGGGTATGTCAGGGAAACAAATCTCTACACCAAGCCCCTACCATTTCACATGTACTGTATTCTGGGCTGGGTGATAATTATCATTATACATAATATTATCTTTTATCGACTCTCAGAGGAAACTGAACTATGTAGCTGCAAAAAGTGATATTGTTTGATGTTATTGTTATGCTGTATGCAGCTGCTGTGAGAATTAATTAGAAGTAATAAAAATACATTTTAATCTTGACAATAAAAAGAAACTTGAAGACGTCAGTATCAAAACACATCATAACATCTGGGGATGTTGAAGATGAGGAATCATTAAAAAAAACTATATAGATGTCTTGTGACAGTGAAGGAGAAATAATGAAGGGGGATCACAGCAGGAGACAGAGATCAGATGTGTCTTCTTGTCATTACAGTAAGGCACATGCATTAAGAATGCTAAGGAAAAAAACAGGGATGTACATATTTCATTTTTTGTAAAAGTTCTCCGTTAAATTCCCCAATTCGTTTTTTTTGATTGTCCCCCTCTTTGTTTGACCGTGTCTCTCTCTCTCCTCCCTCCTCTCCAGCTGTTGGTCTGATTGCTGCAGGCCAGTGTGACGCTGTTGTGGCAGGAGGGGTGGAGTTCATGTCCGATGTTCCTATCCGCCACAGCCGTAAGATGAGGAAGACCATGCTGTCCCTCAACAAGGCAAAGACCCTTGGCCAGAGGCTCAGTCTGATTGGCAGCATCCGGATGGCACACCTCTCCCCAGAGGTATGTATTCACTTCAAATCTCCAAGAGTTGCACCACTTTCTGTTTGTTAAATTTGATTCCAAAGCAGCTCGCAGCATCAGAAATCTTGGATCTTTGCCACTCAGTACAGTATTCCCTCCTGTAACCTTTTGTTATGTGTGTGTGTGTGTGTGTGTGTGTGTGTGTGTGTGTGTGTGTGTAGCTTCCTGCTGTGGCTGAGTTCTCCACAGCTGAAACGATGGGCCATAGTGCTGATCGTCTGGCTGCTGCATTTGGGGTCTCCAGAGTGGAGCAGGATGAGTTTGCTCTGCGATCACACACACTGGCCAAAAAGGCCCAGGACGCCGGCCTGCTGCAGGATGTCATCTCCTTTAAAGTGCCAGGTAAACACTGGTTATAGCAGGATCAGAAACTAGTCTTTATCTTAGTGGATAATGATTTTATATCTGATTGCAAGTTTTTTTACTTTAACTTTTAATTATAAACAAATACAGCATATAGTATATTAAAGCTTTGTTTTATAGAAAACATCATATAGTGTTGAGTTTTTTTTATTGTTTACATGATGACTGTATATTTTTGTCTTTACCAGGTCGGGATATTGTTTCCAAGGACAACGGCATCCGCCCATCCTCCATGGAGCAAATGGGCAAACTAAAGGCCGCCTTCATTAAACCTCACGGCACAGTCACCGCTGCCAACTCCTCCTTCCTGGTAAACACACACACACACACACACACACACACACACCAGGCCCTACAGCACTCTCATGACCCGTTTCCACCAAATTAGCTCTAGTTGTTGAACCGGTTCCGTTCAGCCCGCGTTTCCACCAGTTTTGAGTGGAACCATCGTAATCAAGGATGCGTCATCATCGGAGGTCGCTGCACAATACACAACAGAAGTAAACAGCACTAGCAAGATGGCGGATCGCATTGATTACCTGCAACCTTTTTATTTTATTTGTTTTTATTTGAAAAAGAAGGATGGACCAATTATTAATGATAAAAAGACGTAGAAGACTATTACAATTGTTGCCTTCTCCCTCCTCTCTTTCCAACCTATAGAATATGACACGCCCACTGATGTCGCACTTCAGGTCAAGGAAAACCTGCTTTTTGTCTTTTTTTTTTTTTCAGGGTTCGAACCAATATATTTTTGGTCGAAATGCTGAGAACGGTTCAAAATTAGGTGCATGAATCAGAACGGAACCCGTTCCATGTTGGTGGAAAAGGGGTGTCTGTGTTCTTGATTCCTCCTTCCTGGTTCAAAAACACTTTCAGCGTAGACATGAGCATCTATCTCTCTCTGTGTAAAATAAACACACGTCAAGCTACAAAATCAAAGCTGCAAATTACCTGAAGCAAAGCACTGTTAAGATTTGGTTGAGGATGATGAGGCTTTTTAGTTCAGACTTTTGCTTTGTTTTTTAAATTATCTTATTGACACACTGTAATAACATTATCGGGTAACTTTTGGGGTCCGCTTATGAAACAAATTGTACAACCCTGCTCGAAACTATCTCCCCCGATTCTCTTTCAACTGTTTCAAGTGGAAGCATTGTCACCACTCATAACTGACTGTAAGTAAATTGCTTGTTTGTGTGTGTCCTCAGACTGACGGTGCCTCTGCTGTGCTCATCATGTCTGAAGAGAAGGCTTTGGCTATGGGTTACAAGCCTAAAGCCTACCTCAGGTATCTGCACCCTCTCTGTTTGGTAGAGCAGCCTCAATTTCCCCAGCTATGCTATTTCAGTTGAGGTGCTGATCACATTGTGTTTTCATCCTGGCAGAGACTTTGTCTACGTGTCTCAGGACCCCAAAGATCAGCTGCTTTTGGGGTGAGTGCTTTTCCATATATTATTTTTAAGTTCATTCACAAATGAAGACCAACAGGTTGACTTGTGATTAATCACACTGTGCCCCTGTTTATCTCTTCCAGGCCAACGTACGGTACACCAAAGGTCCTGGAACGGGCTGGCTTGGCCATGAGTGACATTGATGTCTTTGAGTTCCACGAGGCATTCGCAGTAAGTTATCACAACACATCTGGGTGGGAAAAAAACCAGTGCGAGCTTGTGTAGTGGTGGGTGAATGTGTGCATTGATTTATTGATATCCTGTCAATCTCCAAGATATTTATAGTTACAGATGTGCATTTCTTAAATGATTCTCTTAATTTCTTTGTCTGCCTTAAGCCAATTGTGGCCTGTGTTATATATGGACATTGGAGTTGGAGTAAGATTTGACTGGTCTACTTCATATCCTGCACTTTTGAATCTGTAGAAATCAATGTGTTTTCTGTCTGGTATCTATGGTGACTCAGTGGATATATTTGTGTGTGTGTGTTTTCCAGGGTCAGATCATGGCAAATCTGAAGGCTATGGACTCGGATTGGTTCGGCCAGACGTACTTGGGCAGGAAATCGAAGGTACAGATAGCAGATCAGCTGTTGGCTTTTTTTTCTCAGCATGGATCCATACAGTACATTTGGACGCTTGCAACATACTGCAGCAGATGAACATTGAGTACATTTTGTCATATGATAGTCGTATGATGAAAATGTTATATCAGCATTTGGTATTGGTGTAATCATAGTTTTATATCGATGTATTGTACTACAAAAAAGTAAGTGATATAAAAAGATTTTAGCCTTTGTTTTGCTAGTTTGGTTTGATTTCACGCCTTATATTACTACAATTAGTTAACATCAGTTAAAAATTAGGTGTTTTTGCTTTGTTTTATATCCATAATAATGTTTTAAAAAGTGGTCATGCAATGTTAAAAAGATTAACATTAAGTGACTAAATACTAACAAAATAAATTCATGAATTAACATCAAGGGATAAATGCAAAGCAATTTTAGAGGGAAAACATGTTAATGCAGTGCAGTGCCTTGCCCTTCTTTTTCATTTTAACTGCATTCCAGTAACGTGACTGTAGATATGAGTTTTCCAGGTTGAAAATGATTCGCCCGAGCTTTAACCTTGGCAGTCAGTGTCTGTTTATATCCCCCACCCCTCTGAATGCTGAATTCCGATGATTTTACACAAATAAATACTCAAGTTATCACTAAAATGTCTATTGTGCGTGCAGGTGGGAGCTCCTCCCATGGAGAAGTTCAACCTGTGGGGAGGCTCTCTGTCTCTGGGTCATCCATTTGGCGCCACAGGCTGCAGGCTGGCGACCACGGTGGCACACCGGCTGCAGAAGGAGGGAGGACAGTACGGACTGGTGGCGGCTTGTGCTGCTGGAGGACAGGTAATTCATGCATGGCAGTCACGTCTTGTTTAATTAAAATTTCACAATTTAAAGCGTTAAGCAGTTTGGTACCACTGGCTCAGAACTTAATTTTGGGAAATGTAGACTTCAGTATGTTTTGTATGGTGTGCACCCTAACGTGTACAGTATTTTGTTGAATCATGTGACTAAAAAAAAATTTCTTCCAGATTACACATTTCTCTGGGTTTTTAAAAAAAAAGGGACATTTGCCAGCACTTCCATTCTTCTTTCTTCACTTTTTATTTCTTGTTTAGACCATTTTAACTGATCAAAATAATCTTTCCATTCTATTTATTTTGCTTGTATTCTTGTGTTTTCCAGGGTCATGCCATGGTGATCGAGGCCTACCCCCAGTAGCACGCATAAAACACCACCTGTAACACGATCTCGGCTACACACACACTAATATCCAGACAACAGAGGGTACATACTAGCACCACCTTGCCTTGAGTCAGATACAGTATGCGAGTGTGTTTGAGGAATCTTGTGTAAATTCAACTTTGCTTCTGAGGCAGTTAAATTATAGCAGAATGTCGTCGAGGAACGTTGCCTAGGACTTGTGGACTTCGAGGTGGGCCACGTCAGCGTTGTCACTGAGTCGAATGTAACATAGCCAGATTTAAGCACTCAGAGGAGCTAGAGTGATCCTAATGTTTATATTATACGCTGTAATATTGTTTTCTTACGAACTGTTGGAATTAAATGGTGTGATGATACCCACACTGAGACTTATTTCTGGGTTTGCTGTTCTTTTTTGCCTTTTTCACAGCACTCATTTTGACTCTGTGTGTCCCAGTAAGTCATGACAGTGTGCCAGCATGCACAATACCAGGACCCTGAAACTGAAGCAGCTAAATGGAATTAAACCATCATTAATTGTATTAATTACACGTGTTTTTCCTACTGTGACGGATCACAATGTCTTCCATTAAAAACAAAGGCCTGCACAGGCACAGTAATTAAAGATTCACTGGTTCCAGCTTCTAAAATGTGAATATTTGATGGTTTTCTTCTAATCTTATATGAGAGTAAACTGAATACCTTTGTGTTTTGGACTGTTGCAACAAGCAATCTGAAGACATTTACATTTATTCATTTTGCAGACACTTTCAAACAGACATACTGTACAAATGAGGTACAGTTCAAGCCACAGTAGATAAAGGAGAAGCCATCGTGAATAAGTACCACAACGCTTGGTACCAAATTCCCTCTGACACAAGGTTGCAGGTGCTTCAAGTAAGACAAGTGAGAAATTACAAAGTGTTTTTCTTTTAGAGAGAGAGAGGACGGCATTATTGTGACGGGCATTTTTAACTATTTACTGACATTTTACAGATGAAACATTTAATTGAGTAAAAAAATAAATTTAAAGCTCATGAAAACTGGGTTTCAGATCTCAAGTATTTTTTCTATAGCTATAAATATGTGTGACTAAATAAGCAACAATCAAAATTAAAGTTTGGAAATGTATTAAGAGTTTAATGCTCAAAAATGAATCAGCTTCATCTCTATGGGTGTGGTGGTTTGATCCGATTTGACTGTCAGGGGCCTGACAATATTAGCAAACAACCCCGCAACTGTCATCACATTTTGATTCAAATGTTCCTAAATTTTTCCAACTGAGCCCCGCCTACGTACGCAAATACAGAAATCTGTCATGTGAAATAACCAAAAAATGTTTTATCTGTTTGTGTTCATGTTGGACATCATTGCTCATAATAGGAAACTGACTGAAAAATAGGTTTGAACTGCTTTTAACATATGCTCATAAATGAAAATATTTAGCAGAAATAGCTGGGTTAACGTTGACCTTACTCCAATAAAGATAATTAGTAAGTAGTTATGTTTCCAGTAATCAGATTGAATTATCAGTGTACAAATCGTAGCTACTCAGTGGTTTGTGAGGAGTTTATTGCAATTTCTCTACATTTCTTTACAGGTACATTACATTCTGCTGCTGATAGAAGGCCTTGATGCATGGACAACAACTTCAAGCAGTGTTGATGGGTTATGTTTAATTCAGCAAGGACTGAAACTATTGCAAGAAAAAAAAAAAGATCAATGTATAGACAGCTTTGTGCTGCAGATAACAACAACAAATGAATTTGGGGAAAGGGGGTGTATAGTCTACTACTCTTTAACGGATTTCAAAATTTGCATTGCCAAGAAATGTTTTGCATTTGCATCCTGGCCTTCTGTAGCAGGATGTGTCAGCAGCAGACTGCGCTTAATTGATGGTGAATAATGCTGTCTGCGTCTGACGGGACGACTGATGTTAATGAGGAGGTAAATATGGGATGCTCGGGCTTCCTGGTGATTTAAAACAACATGAATATGGAAAATTGGGAATATGGCTGGCAGGTTACTTAAAAAAAAAAAAAAGTTCAGGTTGCAGTGGTGTCTTCCTGATATTTGGTGTTCATATTGTGGAAAAACCGAACTTTTACACCCGCCTAAGTGTTTGACTAATTGACAGCGGATGGGTAAATTTATATCAACACATTGCCTCTTTTCTGCTTTGGTGTGCACGATCCCCTCAGCGCTCACCGGGGAATCTGCTCCACTCATCACACACACACACACCTCAGGTCGGGGGCTTGTTAACATAACTTCAGTCAGACACTTCCGTTTAAAATGTATTTAAAGATTTAATTCTTCCAGTTTAAGAAATCCCTGACTCTGAGCGGGAGGAGTTGATTAATGCAGCCGAGCCTGTCGCACGGCGGGATACAGGCGGAGGGAATAAAACCAATGTTTTACTGCCAAGGCAAAACGGAGCTCGAATGTAAATAGCGGGGAGAGAGACAGAGAGGGGTTTTTGTGTGTGTGTGTGTGTGTGTGTGTGTGTTTTTAAAGCTTCAAAAACCGCCTCAACCCTGCGAGACACCGGAGACACGCAGACACACGCCGACATAGCGGGCCGCCTCCCTGCCTCAGCGGGGCTTTGATCAGACGGAACCTTTTATGGGGAATGACTGGCGAATTCACCCGCTGCTGTCACTACAAATCTACCTCACCGAGCGCGGGGAAGCAGGGGGGGGGGGGGGAGTCGGCATGCAGCGGTGTCTTTCATCTCGTCCTAGCCGGCTCACGCGGGGCGGCACCTGCTGAAAGCTGCACTTGACTCACGCTTCCTCCACCTGCTCGCGCGCTCAGTGTGTAGCCTATACGTGTGTGCGTGTGACGTTAAACACGTTTCAGCGCGCTGTACTGTAACGCAGCGAGACGCACCTAATGAATATGCTATTGGGGAGTTCAGGGTCACGATTTTTAGGAAATGAACGTCACTAGAAAGGTAATATTTTTTATAAAATGATGGCTACACTTCTGAGTTAAAAGCACATTTTAAGTGTTTGCCCATAACAAATGTAGATATATCACTTAATGACCCTGTCCTCCTCACTATGCATGTATGTGTGCAGCTGCCTTTGCAGTGAGCTAAACACACTTCAAGACAGCAGTTGACCTTTGAACTCTTTAGTGGAAGCAAATGTGGAAAATGTAAAAACAGTTTTGGATTAAATAAAACAAATTCAATGATAGCGATTGAATGAATTAGTACATTAACAGTCAGATTAGTTACATTGCCGCTCATGCAAGTATCACCCGTGAAAGAACATTAAAACAATAGTACACGTTCTGTTTCTTGCAGAGAGTTAGATGAGAATTGATCAATGCCACTCTCACAGGCTACAGTGAATATGAAGCCACTAGCATAAAGACTGGAAAAGGTAACCGAATCTGCCTGCAGCAGCTCTAAAGCTCACTAATCAACACCTTATATCTCATTTGTTTAATAAATTCAAAAGCAGAAGTGTAAAATTGTAAAGGGGTTATGTGCCGAACTATTTCTTAGCCAGGAGAAGTAACTTCCCTGGAATGAGGTTGCAAGTTGCCTGGCAATGTCCCCACAGCGGATGTGCAACGTAATAATTAATCTAGTAAAAATACCTATATAGTCCACAAGAGTGAAGATAAAAACAGTGAAATACATGACAATTAGCCCAAAAGCAATTAACAGTTACTTGGAATGTTGTATTAGCAACACATTAGCCTCAGACAGCTAGCACCATGGCTGGCTTGGTCAGCAGTAAACAGATCACAGAAAAACGAAATCAGCATTCACAAAACAGCTATAACAAGAAGATAACCTACGGATAAAGCTCCGACAGGGGCAACCTGTCAGTATTTGATTGGTCACAAATGGCGGAATGTAACGATGTCGGTTCAGCTGTTACGGGACTCTGTTACGGTTGCTAGTAGCAACAGAGTGTTCAGCTGAAATCAGCAGTCTTGTTTCTCAATCGGTCATAATTGATAAGAACGTAAACTGTAGTCCTGCTCAGTGTTACAGTGAAACAGTACTGATGTACAAACAGCGTAAGAAGTACGTTTTTGTTGTTCCGCTTGTTCTGGAGCTTTTGAGTGTGTCACAAGGGTCTTCATCAGATCAAAATCCTTATTTAATGAAGACGGATGAAGCTCTAGGACAAGCGAGTAAGTGGACCTTGACTGGAGATTGTTTTGTTACCTGCTGTTTCCAAGGCCAATAATCAACGTTCAAGCTCTAACTTAGCTTTTGTCTAGTGTTGGTCTGTGTGCTAAATGGCAGCAGGTTCTGATCCAGTGTTTTAAATTGTGGTGGTGGGGCGGCAATTTTAAGCCTCATAATCAGACTTAATTACCAGTTTGGTTTTGATGAAATCAGTGCTGTAATCAAATTGTGCAATGTTAACTGACCATGTCAGGGTCAGTTGTAACTAGGGTGGGGCAGTAAATTCTGGGTCTCCTGACAACATCTCATCAACAACTCTGACACAGTAAACATGCTCCAGGGCCCTTGTCTGGCTCCAGGGCCCCTGAATCACTCAGGATCCACCTCTCCTCTGAGGTGTCCCTGGTTGTAATACTGCACTTTTTTTTTAGTACACATCTAGTACATTAATTAACCCAGTACTATTTTAGTCATAGATCACATTAAGTTGTCACTTGGCTGGACAGGACACATTTCCCATCGCACACTGCATTTGAAGAAAATAACAGAAATGTTGGCAGATACTAATTCAGACAAATTCTTTTTCATTATCATGTTTCTTAATTACCTTCAATTACAAAATTATCATTGGCTGGCACGAAAAAAAGTTAAAGAAAGTTTTAATTTATGAACAGATTCGGTTTTAATGTGAGCAAGCAGAGTGACATCACTCAGACTTGCAGCATTACAACTGATTTGTGTTACAAGTGACCCCATACTCCCATATGACTAATAAGAGAACTCCATCTGTTTGTGTGACTGTGGGCCTACAGTATAATGTTTCATCTGCAGGGTTCATCTCCACACTTTCTTCTTTCTCAAATTCAAATGTGCTTTATTGGCATGACCATAATTAGGTACAATATAATCAAAGCAGGTTGTACAGGATTTACAGTATAAGTGTAATAATTCAGTGTCATTTGAGATGGAACAGCAAATGGTTTGTACCATTTATTGAGAGGATCTTCCCTCTTTCTCTCTCTCTCTCTCTCTCTGTGTGTGTGTGTGTGTGTGTGTGTGTGTGTGTGTGTGAGAGAGAGAGAGTGATGCTTAACAGGTTTCCACATAGCCTACTTACTGTACAAGTGTCAAAATGAGCGCGAGTGGGTGTGTGCGATGTTAAAAGTTTTGGTATCTACTGTACAAGTGACAGAGCTCTGCCAGTGTTTGTTAAAGAGAGAGTGAGTGCAACTTTTAATACTGCAGAAGTGTCAGAGCTCTACTGTATAAGTGTGTGTGTGTGTGTGTGGATAATATTAAACCAGTTTGGTTAGTCTAATAGTGAGAACTCCAGTCTGAGTAGACTAGAAAAGACGGTTATGGCAGTTATACGAGACTTCCAAACAAATCATGGGCAAGCTCTGTGTACCATGAACACAAATAAGACAAACTTTTTGTTGACTCTATGTACTGTAGGCTGGAGGGCTCTAAGGAGGAATACTGTATCTGCACTTTGAGAAAACTATTTGGTTCTGTTCACTATCTGTTGGCCGGTAAATGCCGTCTGCAATGTTTGAGTTAAAGGCTCTTATAGGCATTGGCGTGCAGGAAGAGCACAATGTACAATGCCAAGCCACACAAGAACAAAATTAAAATTACTAAACCAGCTTTAGGAACTGTTTTTAAAATTAAAATTGAAATGTTTTTTGGGTGAGTAGCAGGTGATATGCATGTAACTTTGATGACACAAGGTTTAAAAGTTGTTGCAGGCCACTGATATTTAATTCACTTTAGCAAAAATAAATAAATAAAAAATCTAATTAATAAAAGAGATATACCTATGTGCTCATGTTGAAAGGCTCTCCAAGGGTCCTCAGAAGGGTGAGTTTTACTATAATTGACATGCATAAATGACTATTACAATCATAGCTTTACTATAACTACTGCTCACGTGGGTCCCTTGGACTAAATCTTATCAGATGGATATTGATGGTTGAAATGGACCTGATCAAGATCTGACTGGGTTCAAAAAGTTGTCTATTTACACAAATTTGTGGTTTGGTATCAATGTGCACGCTCTGGTCTTTTCATCAGTGCTTAAGCAATGATGGGCTTACTGACGCTCCTTCTCTCACATGCATGTACGGCATGAAAATGCTTGAGAACTCCTGGTATTTGTTCTGTTTAATTAGCTCGACTGAAAGTTAAAAAGATGAGAATGAGCCAGAGCTGTAGTGCGGCTTCATTTCCATGTGTGTCTTTTTAGATTGTGTATCTTTTCAGATTTTTCTTCTTTTTTCCCCCCCAGATATTTATAGTTATTTATTCACAGGTTTTAAACTTATAGCCTTTGATTGTTGTTAGTTTTGTGATTAACAGTGTTTTTCTTTCTTTTCCTATCTAGTGTGTGTGTATGTCTGTTGATGTCAAGGTGGTGAGCTGCTGCATACGATTGCCTTTACAGAGATAAATAAAGTTGTATTCATTGAATTGAATTGAAGAGTTGAGGTGGTAAATCATCTGCCGTTTGTACCTCACAAACATTTTGATGTTGAATTGATGCTGCTTCCTGTATTGTTAATAGAAATGTGTCTGGTATAATGTCAAAGCAACCTCCAAACCTGCTGTAATACAAATTTATTTTTTACCAAGCCACAAGGTCACATTTTGTTACCTCTGTGTGTTCAATTTGGCCAGATCTTTCTTGCTTGCTGGGCTTCTTTCCCGCCTCTGGAAACACCCAAGCTAATTCAAATTCACACTTTGGAGCACAATATAAACACATCTTTTTCCTTTTTCAACAGATTCTGCAGTGTTCGTCCCCGCAGGTACGACTCGATAAAATCCTAAAACATTAAATAGATAGTTCAGTTCCTAACAGGAGCAGCCAGTGCAGCGAAATGTGGTAAACTACCAATGTTGATCTGATCAGGGGCCTGTGTGCTTGAGACGGTGTATCTTTGTGGATTCTGGAGGGAACTTTGGCATCCTCAGCAACTCACACACACACACACACACACACTCACAAATACATCTCGACGTCTGTCGGTTGTACACCGACTGTACACAGGTGGATGGCAGAGGCTGTGTGGAGCAAGTGGATTATGAGGAACGGTAATTGGCTGTCCAGAGAAGCTGCCCATATGTATGTGTGTGTGTGTGTGTGTGTGTGTGTGCTCTGTCCGGAGTTCATCATGTTCTCATAACGGTCAGTTAGGGTTGTCCGCCAGGCTCGATCTCCTGTCGGGATTGTAAATGTTATTGATCAGACGCATACGCTGCATCCATAACGAGAGCTGAGACACTGTTTTCTCTCACACACACACATGCATGCTCTCACTCTCTCTCTCTCTCTCTCTCTCTCTCTCTCTCTCTCACACACACACACACACACACACTAGAGTACAACTCATTAGGAGCCGTACACACTCATAGACATATCCTCATTAACACTCCCGAGTCATACACACTAAACATCCATACACATCTAGTTGTCAGACAACACACACACACACACACACACACACACACACACACACACACACACACACACACACACTTGCACACACTGACTGATTTAGTTGAGTGAGATGGGGGGTGGAGAGTGAAGGATGGGGGGCACAAAATGTGGACATGAATGGTGTGTGTGCAGCATGTCAGTGTGTGTGAGCGTGCATGGACGTGTGTGTTTGTGTCTGTATCGAGCGTGACATTTGTGTCAGTGTACGGCTGCACACAGCAGTGTGTATCTCAAGGAGTGTCTGTGTGTGAGTGTGTATCAGTGTGTGTGTGTGTGTGTGTATGCGTGTGTGTATGGCGCGTGTCAGAGTCTGTCAGCCCCGGCGTCTCGTGTCAGGGCGAGAGGCGAGACATTAACAACTTCTGTCATTCTGCTGACAAAATGGTGGCAGAAGATTTCCCATGGTGCCCTGATGACTGCTGGCGTTTGTCAACAAGCCCTGTCACCGCGGCGATGAGGGGAGGGTGGGGTGGGGGAGGGTTAGTGACAGGCCCCGGACCCGTTCCCATGAGCACCAGGGAAGAGAGAGGGTTTTGTGTGTGTGCGGGTGTGTGTATGTATGTGTCAGTGTGTGTTTGTGTGTTGTAGGGGGAGAGGGAAAGGGGGGAGGCAGGGGGGAGGGAAGGGTTGTCTCTCAGCAGCTTTCATACATAGACTGCGAAAAAACCAAAATGAGCTGTCACTGCAATTCCCAGGATGCCTTGCTGTTTAGCATAGCAGCAACAGCATGAACGGTGTGTGTGTGTGTGGGCCGGTAAGCTGATAAGCTAACTCTCTCTCTCTCTTTCTCTCTCTCACACACACATGCACACACACACACACGCACTCAGATAATTAAGCAGAGCAGAAGCTCCCCCTGACGCGAGGCAGAGCTCATCTGCATTTTGGCCTCCGGCACGCAGTTAGGAGCAACGCCTGATGGAGGGAGAGAGAGAGGGCAAGCGAGGGAGGGAGGGAGGGATGGAGGGAGGGAGGTAGAGAGAGTGAGTGAGGGAAAGAGAGGGAGCGAGGAAGAGAGAGAGAGAGAGAGAGAGGGTAAGGAGCCAATTAACCAGCTGGATGGATGAGTGACTGACAGCACTCTTGACACACTGCTATCTGGGCTTTTCTGTTGCAAACACACACACACACACACACACACACACACACACCTTCCTCCTTCCATCCATCCATCTCTCTCTCGTCTCAGCCTCCTTCTCTCTGTGTGTGTGTCATGCTGTGTTGGTGTTCTCGCCTGCATCCTGCGCTCTGCATAAGGCTCGAGCTCCAATCACGTCCCCCCACAGGGCTCAAATGTCCAACGACCTTGTCCAATCAGAGCGCCCGCTGGGCTGCGCAGCGCTGCGCGGCCCGGCCCCTCCTCTTAGGCGCTGAAATGTAAAGGGGTCAAAGGTTATCGTGCCACCATTTTGTCAGACAGAAACTCTATTTGTCAAGGGCTTGTTTTCACCCCTCCTTTCACAAAGAGGGTGTTTGACGTTACTGAAACGTGGACTCCACCGCTGATTTCAAGGTGTGTGTCCTTGTGCTTCTATCCTCTTTGAGTTTTTGATCTTTGGAATGAGGATATTTTTTGCAAAGTGAGGTATTTTTGTCCCTCTCGTCCCTCTTTTAGCACTTTTTTTCAAGGCCTTACTAGCACTAAAATTATAATTAGGATTAGTTAAGGTTAGGGTTGAGGTGTAGGTTAAGGTCTATGAATGGATGTTGCCAATGTAAAGTCCTTTTAAGGATGCATGTGCATGTGTTTCCCTTCATCAGGGAGTTTGTTGACTATTTCTGTCTCCTTTAAATCTTGAAGAATTGGGATTGGAGGTTTAGAGCTTCTTCTTCTTCCTCTACTTCAGGCTTCACCTGCGTATACAGTGATTTAAATTCCATTATCAGGTCAAACAAACTGAAAAATGATGGACAAACTCCCTGCATTGCTCAAAATGGCCATCAACCCCAGTACCAGACAGCATTGCAGAAAGGGACGGGCAGCAGGTGGGAGTTGACGTGGCAGATTGCTGACCATGCACGAATCATCAAGGCCCTTTAGGAATCCAGAAAGTTTTCTGGAGTTTGGCAGTTTTTTGTAGAAACTCATTAAATTTTGCACAGAATATGACACAAAACTACTGCACCAGAACACAAAATGATACATATAATACCTTCCAAGGTGAGCAGTTATATAGAGACCAGTCCAGAGTCAAGTTGAATGAGATACTACTGTGCAAAATATTACCATGAAGTTCAGGCTCTGCCATTATAAATCTGCTAGAAGTGGAAATTACAAATCACTTTGCTGATTCGAATCATTCAGTTCACTTCAGTTCAAAGATTTGTAGTCACTGACTATGTAGTTTGTTTATCTTTTTTAAGCTAAATTAACGAATTACTGTAACGTTAAGGCACTGGTCAGTTCAGTCTTTGATTCTTTTCCTATTTCAAACTGTTTTGTTAAGTTCAGTACAAAACTAGACTTATAGAAGCACAGTTTATAAGGTTGATAGCTCCAATCACCTCTTTAGTAAGTGACAATGGCTCAGTTCAGCTTGAGGTGATTCATTTATAAATATACCTGTTACATTAATAAATATACTATCTACATTCTTGTCTAGGCTACTCCATTTCACCCTGAAATCTATTTAAATGTGTTAAAACCTGCTAGAGCCCTCTATAAACCAGTTAAACCTGTTAATACCTCATACAATTGTTTAAGACCTGCTGGCAACCAATGCATAAATTAGCAGGGACTACTTTTCCTGTTTCCATAGGAAGAAAAGAAAAAAGTGTTCAGCTCATCATAAATTCTTCTGCACACTTGTGTAAACGTCCTGAGAGACAGAGGCTTCGGAAGAGTCGCTCTGGTGCAAAAACAAGAAAATGGTGCATTGTGATGTTTACACTGAATAAAGACACCTTTTTTTTATGATTGCAATGTTCCCCCAAATGGAAACATTTCAGATATCCTGTACATCATTTTATATACATTTCTCTAAAATTCAGCCTGACAGATTTGTTGAAACTTTGGGATCTCAACTAGAATTTGAAATACAGTTTGAACAGTAATGTTTTGCTGCACAGCATGAGTTTATGATGACTTGCAGGGTTAAAGTATGCAGACAGAAATATTTATCATACCACAATAACAAGTTAAATTCGTTAAATTTGTCTCCCTGAAATTGTTCCAATCGAGGCTACTGCATGCCAGTAATGTTGAGTTATTGATAGATAATATTTTAACATATGAGTCTGTGTCATCAAAATACACAACCTCTTATTATTGTTTTTCTATCAATCTATTTTCACTCATCATATCGCTAAAATGTTGCTTGAAGCATCAGTCATCAACTTACCGTGGTCGACTTTATCTCTTTTTTTTCTTTTTCTTTTTATGGCATAAATACTGGAAATTGAAGGTTGCTACGGTTTCCCAGAATCGTTGTGTACTGTATTCTTTTAGCTCAAAGCCACTTTGTTATTTTCTGCAATCTTTCCCATTTTTACACTGACTTTGGTGGTGTAGTGTAGTGTTGTGGTTTATGCTCTCAGACTCTGTGAGAAAAACCAACACCAAAGGTCTTCTGAGGTGCTTTTCTTCTTTGCCTGATGTGTGCAGTGATCAAACATGCTATCTTCATGCTGCCTCCTCCCATCATTATATGTGAAAGTACAGAGCGTGCACTTTATTAGAAGCTGTTCTTTTCTGTCTAGTTATTTCACTGACTTCCTTAGGAAAATTGGTGCACATAGTGAAGCAAGGAGAATTTATATTTTCATTGAAACCCCAGGAATTAAAAGCCATCTATTAGTGATGTCACACTGTGCTCTGGTATTCTGAGTTTTGTTTGAGTTTGTCTGAATTCTGTCTGATTAGTATGTAAATTAGCTTAAAAGTGGATTACATGCTTGCATACCAAGCAAGCCAACCAACTTTAATGTGATTTTTTTTCTCTCAGCCAAAAAGACATGATTGAATTTAATCTATACAAAGGGCACAAATGTAGAGAAACATAGAGGAAGTTTGCTTTTTAACGGCATTGTTCGTGCTTTATGTGCACATCGCAGCCTCAATAAAATCTGACATTATTCAGGAAGTCTTTAAACAAACCACATATTCATACTTTGACACTCCCAAAATGTGGTGCTTTGTGCTCTTACAGTTATCTATATCTACGTATATGTTTTCATTTATCTACTGTAGTATACTGTACAACATTTCATAAGAAGAGATTGTCCTCTCCAAGACATAGATATTTTGGGGGTGAAGTTTATTCTCATCACTCCCCAATCTCTGCTGCCTCTCTGTGAGCTTGGTGTATACTTCAGGGAGTGACGAGGCCCAAACATCAACTTTGTACATACTCTGTATTCACATTAAAAATCCATATATGAGTTGGCTGCGTGAACTGGTAATAGTGTTAAAGTGGTGAAGTGACAGCATATTTTAAACATGAATTGTGTATTTAAAGTCATCAGACATTTGCTCATTGTCTTTTGCGCTCTCTCCCCATGAGCTTGATCTTCTTAGCTTGTGCTGTTACGCTGAGTGGTGACACGACACATCCAGCAGAATCAGCAGTGGCCTTTTCCAGGAATGTTTTTACTATTTTATTTGAAACATTGATTTAAAATCAAATCAAAAATACAAATAAGAGGAAAAAGAATATAGTACAAAGTTCCATCTTTGTGTTACTGTCCCTCCACCAAAACTCAGCACGGAAACACTGAAACAAGAGAAAAGACTGTAACCCACTCAATTTTATTAACTTAGACTGCTAAAGCCTCATATTAACTTCAGATAAACTTTGGAATACATTTTTGCAAGGACTGTGGATTTAGTCCCCCATCTCTTCCACAGGAAGCACATTAGAAATGGATCTTTTAATAGCCAGTATGAAGAGGAGGAATGATTACAGCAAGCAAGAACTGTTTCAGTTGTTTTAAGATAGACTTGTGAAATGTGAAGCTATCATTTAAGGTTTTAACAGAGTAAAAATAGTTTTATATGTGATCTTTTAAACTTCTTTTTTTGTATGTTAAATGTAATGTAATGTAAATGTAAACACACACACAAACACTTGTTGAAGCATTTGCTAGTGACAACGTTGAGCATTAGTCCAGACTTCATTTTGTTTTGCTTGCCTATCAGTTTTGTTAGCATTGTACCTCCTTACACCTGTAAATTTTTGCGTTTTACGGTCAAAACATATTTGTGGTGCACTCATACCACTGAAGCGATCAGACTAAAGTGAGGAGACATTTCACCTCATCGCTCAAGTTCCAGCCAGGGAGTGACAGGCAGAGGCAACAGGAGAGGACGTACGGAAGAGTAAGACTCTGTTTCTGCAAATTGTATGCAAATTTGCAACAAGAAAACGGCAAAACACGGTGAGAGGCAGATGTAGGGATACGTGTGGGTGGAAGTGAACGTTTGGAAAAGGGAAGTATTGTCGTTGGTTGACAGGAACACAGTTGGCGGGGCTGGAACAGGAGGCCTGATGACAAGCCGCCGTAGCTTCCTGTTTGCCCACAGAAAGCAAGCCAGGAGGAGGAAGAGAGGGGAAGATGGAGGGAGGAGAAAACCAATGGAAGAGTCACAGCTGGAGTGAGCGAGCAGACGCACAGCTGCCTGACAGACAGAGAGAGAGAGAGAGAGTGAACCAGAGAGGGAGGGATGGATGATGGAGGGTAAAAAAGTCAGACAAGAGTTGCACTGGACAGTAATGATCACTGCATTTCTTTAAGTGTGACACGTTCTGTTTTGTTTGAATATTTAACCTGCGCATCTTGTACTGTATGTAAAATGTATGTATGGAAAATCCAACTGATCAAATAATCAAATATGTTTGTAATAATATTTTAAAAAGTAAATACTTTATAGAATAGTTATTTATTTGCAACAGCTTTTAAACAGCACAGTAAAGTATTAAACTCATTTTGCAAAATATAAAAGGATAGAAATTAACCAAAAATATCTTTTATTCTAAGATAAGTCTTTTATTCTATATTAAGTGAAATCAGCATCTTAAACTCAAACAAACTCAGCCACAGTTTAAGTTACAATGCTTTAAGCTTGTGTTTAGGGTTGGGGTTTTATCTGTATTTTTTACTTGTGCACTGTAGTGTAGTGTCTTTTAATCTCTGAGTTAACACATTTGTTCTATATGTTACTTGTTTTATATGTTACATGTTCTTGTGCTGCTCTTATTTCCATTGTTTTGGAGAGCTAAAGTCAGTTTTCCACTCTGGTGGACAATAAAGTTTTATTCTATTCTTCTAATCTATTCTGATGATAGTTGTCGGGGGAGATCAGTGAGATTAATCAGAATCTATCCATTTCTGAGGTGATTTAATTTGTTCTGAATTAGACAACATGTTTCAAGAAAAAAAAAGCAAACATACAGAAATGTTTGTGCTACAGTGCAGCATTTATATGTGACATTCTTCAATCAAAATTACAAACAGACAAGAATATTATTTTTCTATAAACTCTAAATATCAAGAATGTGGAAAAGAAGCCACATTTTTAAAATTACCCGGATGAACATTTACAGGTCAAAAAGCCTGAAGGTGCTAAAGTGCAACAACATTTACTGAGATCTGTTCCAAAACATTGTTTATTGAATTTTACACACGCACACACCTGCAGTTTAGTATTATTATTTTCCTACTTCTGTCTAAAAGTGTGCCTCTCAAACCAACTTGTGTTGTGTTTGTGTCATTGTTTCCCCAAATGGAAGATACCATTTTGAAGAAAATGATCTTCATAATTACCGAATGAGAGCAAGCAAGATAGACAGAGATGAACCCTCAGAAAGACTTTACCTCACCTTAAAACTTTTTTTTTGGCTTTTTGCCTGTAGGTCACAGGACGTTACCATCACAATGTATGGTTTGCATCCTAACCACTACACTGCCAGCACGCCTGCCATGTAATCATTTAACAAACAAGAAAACAGCCTAAAAAAGGAGCCACCATTGTTTTAACATGCGCAGAATACCGACACATTAATTCAAATTGTTTAATGTTATCCAGCAATCTAACAGTAATCATTTCGTAAGTATTTAACATGCTGTCACTCCCCAAACAGGTTTCTTGTTAGCTTCACATTAATTTCCTTTTTTTAATCTTGCACAGCATTGATGGCAGAGGACGGGACAGCTACCTGCTTATCAATGCTCAGATGTTCTTGCTCCTGCAGGTCAACTGTTTGCGCCACAGTGAAAATGTTAATGCCTCTTTCATTGCAGGTTTTATAAATCAAACCAGTTATCAACTTTGCTTCATGTACATGATGTTTGCTCTTCTTGGATTCCAGTAACCAGGTTAGTTTTTGTAGCCAAATCACTGTTGTTCGTTTAATCAAAAATCTTCTGTTGTCCTACACTGGTTTAGGGAACGAGGACAGGAAATGGAAGTATAGCACTGGAAGACAAGAGGAGGAGTGAGAGGGGGAGATGGACAGGGGATGAGGGGGGTGAAGGAAGAGAGGTGAGGGGCTGAGTGACGGGTAGAGAGGTGGTGGTGTGTGTCTTAGACGAAGGGATGGAGGGAGTAAATCCTTTTCTTCATCATTACCTCGTCTCTGCCACTGCCCTCACCTTAATTAGTCTCAGAGCAGCTTGCCCGGCCAGAAGTCTGCCTCATCCCTCCATCCATCCCTCTTCCCCCTTCAAACCCCTCCACCACCACCACCACCACTAGCATCCCTCCCTCCTCATCCCTTTCACCTCCTTCTCTTTCTTCCTCTGCTCTCTCTTTTTCCTCCAGCGATTTCCACACTTCCTCTGTCTCTCTCTCTCTCTCTCTCTCTCGCGTTGTGCTTCATCTTTCGTCTCTGTGGAAATTGACTGAAATACCAAACCCCTAACCCCACAATATCAACAGCTGTGCAGCTATACACACACACACGCACACACACACACAGCACAAAGAGTTTAATGTTGGTAAATACCGCAGACACACACACACACACACACACACACACACACACACACACACACACACACAAACACACACATAGAGACATACGTGGCTGCTCCAGGCTTGGCAGCTATAAATACAGAGGATTGCAAAGAGGAGGAAACTCGGTTAAAAAGTTAAGTGGGGAAAAAAGCGGCGCAGTGAGATTGACACCCCGACGTCTCAGCTCTCTAGAGGCTAAATTAGGAGATCCACAGCTCCTCACACACACACACACACACACACACACACACTGGCAGACAAGCGCACCTTGAGAGAATGCACATTCACACAAACTCACACAATTTTGTAAGGTGTACACACACACACAGGCGTGTGTGTGTGTGTGTGTCATGTCAGTCTCCATGGTCCCCCGCTCCTCCACAGTCAGACACTGAAGGCCCATCCAATGTCCCTGTTTTCCCTTCACCAGCTGAATGTTGATGGCCACTGGAACATTAATGTGGTGGGAGATACTGCACATTAGATACAGTACACTATCCAACCATCCAACCATCCATCCATCCATCCATCCATCCATCCATCCATCCATCCATCCATCCATCCATCCATCCATCCATCCTTATACTACCGCTCAACAGGGGCCGGGTCTCCGTGGCAGCAGGCTAAGCGAGGTAGTCCAGACGTCCCTCTCTCCCCAGCAACGATTTCCAGCTCCTCATGGGGGATCCTGAGGCGTTCCCAAGCCAGTACAACACTCAACTGTATTTTCACTGTGTTGTCTTACTCTATTAGACTGTATATTTAAGTTGCAGATAGAAAAAAGAGATGGCATGCCACCTAGCTAGATTGAAATAAGTGGATTTTATTTATTTATTTAAATAAATTCTACTTTTTTTCTCTCTCTCTTTATAATCGTGATCCAACCTGTATATCTACTTCATGAAGGCTTATATAGTATTATATACATACTGTATATGCTCATACAGCATAGTACATTACATTTTGTTTTTTCAAGGCTCTTTCCTTGGAAGAATCCTTTGACACACAGGAAGTTACACATTTTACTTAGTTTCCAGTTCGTTTGGAAGAAATTGAAAAAGAGCTGTGGTAGTTTTTTACTGTAGCGATAGCCACCAAGGCTAAACAAAATAAATTATAAAAAGTGAGTACCAACTACAGAAACTCAACACAAAGAAAAGATGGAACCCAAACAACAGACAGTGTCTGCTTCACACAGATTTCCTCACCTGCACAGATAGTAAAAAACTATTTTTATTTATGTATATTTTAATATACGTAATACCTGAATAGGCAAAAAAACCCAAACAATTATTTAATGGTTCGGCTATGCACTGTCAGTCTGGTGACATGATGACGCTCATTCAAATCTGGTCAGTTATTTCTGTATTAACAATCACTGTGGTAGCTTTGTAACGGTCTTTATGTTTTTGTTAGTTTCTGTTGCCGTGTAAACTGCAGCTGGAAAATTATGAAGTTGTTTGAATAGTGTTGGCCAACATCCTGAGTTTGCTCTTGGTGGTTGTGTAAAGTTGCTTGTTTGCTAAACAGATGTACCTGCTGTAAGCTGGGCGGTAAACATGTGGGTTGTATAACTGCTATGTAACTTTCAGTATTTTGGTAAATTTCAGTACTTTCTCTAAACGCTCCACTGCATCATTTCAGCTGGTGTACAGTACTTTATACTAAATGCAGAAATTAAACCTAAGTGTATTGGACTAAAGCTCGACATATCCCATATCTGGCTGTTGCCTCAAAAAGAAAAGCTGAAGAAAATAATGAACAGTTGATGATTTTTAGACTTTTCACATACACCTCTCCAAAGAGTGCATGAGTTCAAATGTTATTTAATGCAGCAAATATTTAACCAATCTGTGTTTTTTTTTTTAAAAAATCAAGACTTCCATCCATCCGTGTCTAAGTCAAACTGAAAATGCAGCCACTAACAGATCTCCTGTGTGAAATAAAAAGGAGTGTGAGCTTCGCCCTGCAGGGGGTGCTGTTGACATTGAAGTTGCTCCATTTGTGACCTCTGATCCTCTTTGCTGTGTATGCACTGTTACTGCATGGCCTCCTGCTGCCGCCACTAGATGGCATTCAGGCTCTTTACAGACTGAAATGAAAGTCCTGCCCTCTTAGATTGACATCTTTGGGTCAATTTTGAGTCCTACCTACAAAGCAGTAATAAATTCGTGTTGGTTACATGAAGAAAGATCATTTTAGGGCAAAAAAGAGATGATTAATAGATATTTTTAATGAGAAAATGGGTGATTTATGTTCATGATGGTGCTTGTGATGCATGGAGGAAAACCCACCTTACTGTATTGTCTTCCCAGTGGCTGACACACATTTAGATATGACAAAAGAAGCATCAAAAGCATGTAACTTAAATGAATAAAGTGGTTGTTTTCTGAAAATATATAGTAAATTAGTTGTTTAAAATAATGGCAACAATGCCTTTAAGGTCATATTTGATCCAGCTTTTAATGCGCGTACCATACGTCTGTGCATTAGATCTGTTTAACTGTGTGTTAATGCGTCTGTGTGTTTTCAGTCTAACACGAGGAAGGAAAGAAGGAAAAAAATGCAGTAAGAAAGGATGGAAGGAAGACATCAAACCGCCTCTTAAATTCTCCGGCTAGAAAGGAGTATCGCACTTTTGTAGTGGAGTATTTTATTTAAATACAGTTCTTGAGGTCCCACACACACACACACATTTGCACACACTCATGCAGAAAGAGACAGTAACTATTCAGCCCGTTCTTGCGTAAATCACTTGGCCTCAGGGCTCTCTTAACCCTTTCGCTGTGTGAGTGAGTGTGTGGTTGTGTGTGCATGTGTGTGTGTGAGTGTGTGTGCGTGTGTTAGATGTCCCTTTGAAAACAGTAATGCTGGTGGACACTATATAACTGGTTGCTGTGATGCTGCTGCATAAGCTTCCACTGTATCTGCATGAAATCTAATGCACCATCAAAACGGTTTGGGCAAAGATCCAAAACACACAGAACTAATAACCATCAGAGGGAAGTTAGTTTACAGTAATAACATTAAAAAACTCATTTTACAGTAAGACTTAATATTTTAGTGAAATACTATATACGTCTGGACAATTCATACTTAGTCTAGAAAACAAAATAATATGTTTTTAATGTGAAATAATATGACAGTAAGATCTATACAGTTCACTTGCCAGCAAAAAGGATGGATTTATTTGCTATAATGAGACTGAGTGTTAAATATAACATGCTCTGCTTTGAATAAAGCATTTATTCTTTGTGATTAAACTACAAAGTCAAATGACTTAATCTAAGTAATCCAAGGTGTTTTGTTTTCAGAGCTCATTGGCCTTTTTAACATGACGGAAATCTCTGAGATCTAAATTACACTTACATTAATTTGGCAGAAACTTTTAATAAGTTTGTTAAAAGTCAAAAAGAACAAGAGCTATGTGTCAGCAAGAAGAATTTTTTTTTTAAATCAGAAAAATCAAATCGATGTATAATATGAGGATACTGTCTTTTTTAAGGGAAGAGAAAGTCAAATGTAAATGTAACAGAATTTTCCTTATAGTGCTTCTTTGCCATATGATGATATGATACATGTTATTTTGGCACTTAATGACTGCTTGTAAAAACCTGGATTTATCAAGACAATGTTTTGACATTCTTCCTTGAATTCTGCTTCTGTTGAGAGTTTGTGTTCATCAGACAGCTGCACTAGTTCTCCTGATGTTTAACTTGTTTAAAAATCCTTCTGACCTGAATTGATCACAAGTATAATCTGATGTCTGATATGATGATAATACCTTTTAGGGGGAGAGAGGCTGTATACAGATATCAGTGGTTCTCTTCTGATTTATACAATCAGTTATATTTTTGTTGAGTTTTTGTTTTCATCCGATAGCTTCCAGAGCTCCAGATCAACAATTATATTTAACCTGCTGTATAAACAACATGGTATAGGCATTCTCAAACAATGTGTGACAAAGATTTAAATTTAAAAAGTGTGTTTTATGTGTGTTGATACTTTACTTATCTTGGAAACTTTCAAACTCTGTATATTTTTTTTTTTTTTAACTTTCTGCAGTTTAAAGCAAAAGGTGGAGCTGCCTCCATTAGGCCTTTAATTAAACAACCAGATTAAATTGCTGATTAAATTCAATCAAATTTACATTTAATCTAAAACTTATAGTAGAATGTAATCATCTTATACTTTATTGTATTTCCCCTAACATGTAAAAAGTTTATGTCTCAAAAACTGAATTATATGACTCAGTGTTAAAGATGTGTCTAGACAATTGTAAGTAAATTTGCACATATTGGCTTTCACACTGTACACATTACATACCTGCCTGCTGTTTATACGGCATATAACATAACTGGACTTATTCTACTGTGTATATTATTTATTTGCTCTCCCCATACTGTTCATATTATACTGACATGTCATAGTTGCATTCATTTGTACTGTACATCTTATATATATTTTTATTTATTTTGTATATACTGCAGTAACTGTACATCCCTTCTTACTATCACTACCTCACTGATTTATAGTTCATTCTGTACATTCATTTATCTGTATATATATGTATCTATATGTACTTTGCTGCTGTTTTCACTATCTTGTTAAATACTGTATTTCATTGCACTGGTGCTAATCTAATTTCAATAAGTTATCTGATGTTCACCCTGCGCACTGCTGTCCTCTAAAACTACTCTAAAACAAAGTTAGACCACAACGCACCAAGAGGTTCAAACACCATTTAGATGAAGTTTCTTTAACAGTATCACTTCACAAGAGCATTGACGAGTAAAAGCCTTGTGGAGTAATTAATAACTGCGGATTGATGGAGCAGGTTTTGTGACCGGGCGGAGAAGGAAAAACAAAAAATCTACATTAACATTAACCCAGTCAGTGTGGAGTCAGATATAAGATGTGTTGGCAGCAAGGGATTTTATATAAAGGGAGGAAAAAAAGTATGCTGGTATTGGCATCACACACACACACACACAGACAGACACACACACACACACACACACACACACACACACACACACACACACACACACACACAGACTATCAGCAAGTTGTCTCAGGCTTGCTGAACCCCCGTAATGCTCCTATTAGCAGCTTCAGTTAAAATGGCATTTCATCAGGCAGCTGACAAGTGAATTATCTCTCCCTTTTTCCTCCCTATTTCCCTGCCTCTCTCTCTCTCTCTCTCTCTCTCTCTCTCCCTCTGTCTGTCTGCCTCGGTCTCCCACTCTCCCCCCGGCTCAGTGACAGTAGCCTTAGGCCTGAGATAAAGAGGAGGCGCGCGGCGCTCGGCGCTCTCACACACACTCGGCAGAACTGAAGTGACATCCTGTCAAAACAATAGTTTACTACAACAGGAACTTGTGTGTTCTGTCAGACAGAGGCTGAACTTCAACTTTGGGACATATAGATTCCTCTTTCATATTGATCTCCCCCCACTTTGTGTGTGTGTAAGTGTGTGCGTGAGCATGTGTTTCATTTGGGCCAGTATACTTGGATCCCAGCCTGGAATCAGAGAGTGTATGTGTGGATAAAAACTCAGAGGACAGTTTAGATACTGTTCATCATACAAGCGTCTGTAGTGCTCCGGGGAGGGATTGCCATGGTTGACAAATCTCCTCCAGAGCTCATCTGCACTGGTGAAGATTTCTCTTCTGCCGCTTCTTTTTCTCGCTTTTAAAAAACCTAAAAATATAGACTTTCCATTTCCACTTTATACCCAGTAGTGCAGCTGAAGGTACCTGTATGCAGCTGTGTGGAGTAGAGCAGCCATTCACAACCGTTGCAGCTTGTGACCGCTTGTCACATGTTGCATATGATTTCCAGCTGTGAGTATTTTTTTTTTCTTCTTGGATGGTTTCATTTAAAGAATCAGAGGTGAACCATCACGTGGCCCTTCAGATTTATTTTGCGACCCCTGACCCCCAGGTTGGGAAGCACTAGAGTAACATAAACTCACACGAGCTGCACAAATATCAGCACCTGTTATTGCTTCCTTTATTTTATCAATCTGATTATCTCCCTGTCATTTTTGTTAAATAAATCTGTGTCAATCATGAAGAGAAGAATAAATTATTCTATTTTACTTTATTTATTTATCTCCTCTTCATGATAGAGAAGTAACATTTGGAAAAAAGCCTTGAGATCACTTTGTACAAGACGGGATTCCCCATATTTTGAAAATTGAACGTATAAGTGAAAGAAAGAGGCTTTGAAAGATACCTCCAACTAGAGTCTTTTGTTTTGAAACCTCTCTGAAAGTTGCCTCCATGTCCCACTTGCCCCGTGAAGACAGGCAGGTCTGATCTGTAGCCACCAAGGGGCGCTGTAGAGCGGGGTGCAGAAGGGTGGAGGCACCCCTCGGCCTGGAAAGTGAGAAAGAAAGAGCATGACCTAAATGATGGCCTCTGGCGGTTGATCAGCAACAACAGAAGGAAAGTTTGATTTTATTTGGAGGAAATAATACGGTTGTCCTTTTACACCTGTGACATTTTAAGCACTAAAGAACTAGATTGAGGTCTATTCTGTGATACAACAGTGACTAATCTGAGTTTAACTAGGTTTCATGCCACTGCCTGTCCCTTCTCCACGGTCGCACTTTTTATATTTTAGTCATTTAACTGATGCTGAGCCATTTATAATGAGTGAACTGGTAGGCAGTCGACTGAGTGCTGCTCAGCAGCACTGCTGCCCCATTATAGGACCAACTGAGCCTGTAAAAATGATTTACAGCATATAGAGATAGACTTAACAAGATGTTAAAATATCAGCTTGTGTCATTCCTGCAAAATTAAGGCACTGAGCTGCACATACAGCTCCAGATTTCCTCTCACATATCATATTTGCGTGTTAGTGATAAGGCCTAGAAACCTCGGCTGCAGCAACAACTACGATGTGTTTTCCAGGAGTGAGTTCAGGGACGGCACATGTTTTCATCTAAACATCCGGGATTGGCAGTTCCACCTCTTCCTCGCTCTTTCTAATCAGAGGAGAGGTTTGGCAGCGAAGATGGAGGCAGAACGATGCGTCGAATCGAAGCTGACGACGTCGGCTCACAACAGAGCCGGCCGGATTGTGGATGAACCGGGCACCTTCAACAACAATAGGCGAGAGAAGGTGCGTTTGGTGGTTTGTGTGTGCAGTGTTGTGTGATTTGGAGGGTATAATTGCGATGGTCAGATGGTGAAACCACACATACACACTCACAAAAAAACAAGCACAAAGAAAAGACCCCCACACATGGACAGACAGAGAGACGGACACATGGATCCATATATAATATATTCGTGTATGTGTGTGTGTGTGTGTACACCGAGGCACAAATATATGATGTGTGTGTATGTGTGGAGTGTGTTATGTGTGTTATGTGTGCGCGCGCTACCTGGCCAGCAGTGGTAACAGGCTCTGAGGCCTTTAATGGGATTTAGCCCGAGGCTGTTTTATTAAGATGTCGGCTTTCCCTGCTGCCTCTGCAGCTGACACCATTCCCCACTGATACCCCCCCTCCCCACCAACCCTCACCCCCACCGCACACCAGTCTCCAAGCTGCACGCTGCCCCCCCCACCAGCACACCCAGCCTTCACCCCACGCAAATCCCCTCAACTGTCACCCCCACCGTCCCTCCTCCTTGCCCCGGTGCCCCCTCTTCCACACTGTTCTACACCCTATAATGACCCTGCCATCGCCAAATACCCCCCCCACCCCACTCCTCACACTGTCCCTGTTCTCACTGCTGTTTTATTCATTTTATTTTTGATGTGGGGACTAATTATCGGTAAGTGTCGTGAAAAGATTCTACGCAGGAAAAAAAAAAGAGAAAATCTATCTTTTCTGTCGATGCTCTCAAACTTTAATTTATTTATTTACTTGTTGGCGTCTTCGCATTGCCGGCATGATGTAATAGAAAGTGAGAGATATCTCTTGTCAAGATCTATAAGGGGTCAACAACCAAGTGAAACCCACAGACAAAGCGAGGAGTGATGGAGTCGACTCCTCAAACAAACCCGGGAGTCTCTCCTCTCTAATCCTCTGTCAGGGAGCTGCACCTGAGCTGTGATTTGATGATTTGACTCGGATCCTGCTCATAGATTCACAAATCTGCAGTTTCCCACACTGATGCAGTTACAGTTTGATAATTTTCCCCAGCAAGTAGCTCGAGTTCTGAACTGTGGCTTCGGCCCTCACATTGCATAACTAGTCTTCCCTCTGGTGTGTGTGTGTGTGTGTGTGTGTGTGTGTGTGTGTGTGTGTGTGTGTGTGACAGGTGACGTTTTATCAGGCAGTTTTGAGGGTGACTCTGAGTTTACACATAGACGGGGAGGTTCAAATAAAAGTCACACAACTGAGAGCAAAGCTGCAGCTCATTACTGTCAGACTTTATGTGCTTTATGCTCTTTTCGCTGTATTTCTCCAGTTTTCCATCCTGACGTTGATGGTATGCTCTATATTTGAATGTACAGTATACGGAGGTGTATGAGAATAGATGGTATACACACATTTATTGTGTGAGCACTAGTGGAAGTAGTATTCAGATCCTTTACTCAAGTAAAAGTAGCAATACCACAGTGTATAAATACTCCATTACAAGTAAAGATCCTGCTTTCAAAATGTGACTAACGTAAAAGTAAAGAAGTATTATCAGCAAAATGTACTGAGCAGTTTCAGTATTACATATTTTATTATTGGATTATATTATTACTGATGCATAAATCGAGGTGGAGATAGTTTAAACTACTTTAATCTGAACAGTTCATCATATTTTATGAGCTGATTTGCTGATCATTTGTTTTCTATGCAAAATCTTAGTTTGCAGTCTAAAGTAGCAAAAAGTGCAATATATAGTATGTATATAGTATGAAGATACATAAAATAAATACTTTACCCAAGTAAAGTACAAATACCTCAAATCTGTACTTAAGTACAGTACTTGAGTTCTTAATCATTTCTGTTCTTAATAATTTTAGGCCAATTTCTAAACTTCCACTTTCATCAAAAGTTTTAGAAAAAGTGGTTTCTACCCAACTTTTAACCTTTATGTGGTTAATACTGTTTGGCTTTCTGTTGTTATATTGCTTTCTGGGTATGCTGCTTTTGCTTTCTCTGTTGAAGCACTTTGTAAAAAGGTTTTTTAAAGGTGCTATATAAATAAAGTTATTATTATTATTATTGAGTAAATGTACTGTTTGGCATGTAGAGGATGGAAGAACGGTTGAAGTCAGTTGACAGAAAAGTATTAATTAGTAGTTTAATTGTAAGAGAATGAACAAATTATTGCTTGCAATACGTCAGATGATAAAATTAAAGTGAATTCTAAATGATCATATCGTACTATTACTAATAATATTAGTGTAAAGACTTGTACTGTACCTGTTTAATGTGGTTCACCTGTGCATCCAGTTTTGCTAGTAATGGTGTGTCAGATATTCTCTTGTATTATAAATACAAGAGAATTATAAGTATTAATAAGTGTACCTCTTAATAAGGTGAGTGTGTGATTGATCAGTTGATCAACTAAAAATAAATCAACAATGTTGATAATAAATTACATATTTTAGTCATTTATCAGGCGAACATTTGCTGTTTGCAGAGACAAAATGTTAATTTAATTTAATTTTCTCTGTTTTCTGTCATTGTGAATTAAAAATCTTCTGGGCTGTTGGTTGTTGGTCAGACAAAACAAGCAGTTTGAAAACGTCACCATCGGCTCTGTGAACTTGTGACAGGGTGTTTTTCATGATGTTGATATTTTAAAGACTAAAAGATGTATAAAATAATAGAGAAAATTTAAAAATACAGTTGAAAGTAGAAATATACCTTTTCTTTTTGGTAGACCTGCGCTTGAACTACATCCTGAGCTTGTATTAAAAATAATAATAATAATTTTTATGTTATTTCAACTTTTTAAACAAATAAGTATGCAGTGTGAAGTAATGGCAAACATCTTTCAGCATTAAGCTGTTTTTGTATTGTATGTTATATTAAAAGAGTTCAGATTCAGTATTTATTAGCTAATGTTCAGCACAGATATATTACAGGCAACAAAAAGGCCTAAAAACCCTCTAAAAATCAGATCAAAGGGGAACAAAAACAAACGCCTGGTGAGAAAACGTGAAATTCTTGCACTGATACACACTCACCACCACTTAACTCTATTTTACGTTCACTGTCATCTTTTGTTCTTTATGCCAGTTTCGTGGTTTCATCCTCCTCACAACATTTCCTCTACTGTTACACTTCCCCTGGAAACACTTATCCCTGATCCTTCCCCCCTTAACCGAGCCGATAGCGGTGACTCTGTCTTCCCTGGGCCCTGGACCTCTAGGCGCTTCCCCTGACTGCTGCCTCCCAGGTACTTACTTCCTGTGCCCCATACCCCCTAGCTCCCACCCTAAGGTCCCACCCCCCGCAGGCGCTGGTGCAACTCTAAGAACATTGACGACGAGGCTCGGCTTTGTACTCGCTTGTACCGCTGGTAGCATCTAGCTGCTGATATTTTGGCTATTGATGAATCTCATAGAATGGAAGATGATGACGATTAAGTTGATTAAAACCTCATGATGCCGTGAATTCAACATTCAACGGCCACTTTGGGTGTGTGTCTGCAGAAGCATTTCTTTGTCTGGATGGATGGTTGCTTGGAAGGAGTTTTGGTGCACGCAGGAGTACAGGAGTGTGTGTTTTGTAGGTTTATGTGCCCGTTAGTGTGTGTCTGTGTTTATGTGTGTGTGTGTTTAAGTGTGTTTTCTTCTGGCCCGTCTTGAGTGCTTTTGCTGTTTTTCCCTGGCAGGTTGTTCTGATTGGCTGGCCCTGGGGAAAGGAGATATCATGTTTAGCCCCAAACCAACATGCATCCCTCATCCACCATCCACTTCTGCCACGATTGTGTGTGTGTGTGTGTGTGTGTGTGTGTGTGTGTGTGTGTGTGTGTGTGTGTGTGTGTGTGTGTGTGTGTGTGTGTGTGTGAGAAAGAAAGCAAGAGAGAGAGAGTGTCAGAGGGAGGTCTGTGCGTTCAGGCGATCACACACTCTGCTCTTTCTGCTAAAGTGCTCCTCGTCTCCTTGGCGAAGGCTGATGAGGTATGACATCACAGCACTTTGTTTTATCTTTAAAAGATGAGCAGGGAGCCCTTCACTTCCCCTTAATGAGGCCGAGGTGCCCACAGAATATATGGAAAGTGTGTATGTGTGTGTGTGTGTGTGTCCGTGCTCGCCCACATTCCCGCTTCTTATCTCTTTGCGTGTGAGCGATGTGCATAGGTGTGGCTGCGCTTCTGGTTTTCTGCACGCTCTCGCTAACACCCATTTTACCCATAACCCCTGGCATTTCCTGTCCTGAAGCCATGTGCCAGACCTCATTGGCTCCTGCATCAATAACACCACACTCACTCAGCTCCCAACACCACATCGGCAACATATCACGTACGACCGCTTTGACCGATTATCTCTTTCTTTTCATGTGTGCAGCGGCGGTGATTGGGGTTGATTTGGGTTTTGTTTACACATCTGTCCCCGGTGTTGGTCCAGGAGGTCTCAGGGTTGGACCGCACGTCACATGAGGACGACTTTACTGGAATTTCACCATGAATTAAGATACCAATGGGTGTTTTTTGGTGTTTCATTCGACACTGATATTTTTGGATTAGCCAATACATGATTTTCTATGCATGTTAAGCACTGACAACTTTTCAACCACCCCTGAAGAAGACTGTGGCTGAAAACATTGTCTGTCATGTCCACTTTGAATTTTAAAGAGTTGGGAAAGAAACAGCTGCGTGAAGGTTTTTTTTTCATCTTTCATGCTCATAAAAAATTGAAAAATTGAATATTTGCACAAAATATTGGTCATAAATGGGATAATTTAACAACTCAAGTTGAAGCAGCATTTAAGTCATGAATATGGTCTGGTGCTTGTCATTGAGTTTTATGGTAATTTTATTGTAACATTGTTTGTATTTTGTGCCGTTTTGGTTGAGATTTGTGTATTTGTATTAACGCCGATCTAGGGACGGACTCTGAAAACTAGCTGTGGTATGTGGCATTGGTCCATGCTATAAACTATAAAAATAAACATTACAGAAATAAATATATAAATAATCCAAAAATATCAGCATCACATCAAACATCAGAAACTTGTATTGGTCTATAATCCTATTATATAATTGCTGAACATTAATGAGACATAAAACTACTCAGGATATTGCAGTTACTAGTGGTACTACTATTACAAAGACTCCTTCCAACAAAATTAAATAACAAGCATATATAAGAATATATTCAGTCAATAAATATATTTAAAAAACACATCACCTGGACCAGATCAGATTTTCAGTAAAAGGCTGTTTTACGGTCTCATGTTGTAAATATTCATTTGTGTTTGTTTCGGCAGTCACATGGTGTTTCAGACACTACTGAAGTGTGCAGGCATTCATATTTATCTCCTGATTTGTTGTCGGCAATGAAATAAGCAATAAGCAGGGGGTCGTTTGAAGCAGGGTGCAGGGTGCAGGCAGACCTTGCAAAGCAAATCAAGTCAAACCGTGCCTATGGCTTTATAACGATAGCATGTTGCAACACACGCTTCTGAAAACACATTCATACATTCGATAGACACTGTTGTTTATTCTCTCTGATTTGACATCATAAAGGAGTGTGGAAGGTTGTTTTGGTGATGATGGATTAAAAGGAAACAGTTGTCCTCCATATGCCTTGTTAAACTAGGAGTTAATTACACACTAAGATTAACTCTGACACACACACAGAGTTGAAAGAGTCCAATTTTGAAAGTCAGAGATGAACTTATAAAACCCAGTCAACATATTAGAAGATACTTAAGGTAGGTCATTTTATAAATGATGATGTTTGGGAAAGTTTTCTCTGCATGTCAGTGTATGTGGGCTTACTGTACAGACAGGGGTCTCCTTGCTCAAGGGTACAGCATCCAGCCTGGTCCTGGATTAAAACCCGCAACCTTTCTTATTCTGTAACATTCAAACACCCACTGGCATATGACCGCCTTTCATGCTGCCTTCAACATCTTCTTTAAAGTCTTTTTTTTTTTACCAGACAGAACTTCTCATACATCAAAACAAAGACAATCTAAATCCAACAACTCAAAATTGTAAAATAAATTGTGATAAAGTGTTTAAAATGTTTCTAACTAAGAGAGAAGACAAACATGCACAACAGCAGTTGATTAAAAAATAGATAGCGTTGCCAAAAAAAAAAAAAGAGTATGCTATTGGCAAAGATGTGTGGTCCAAACATGTCTTGTTCCTAATCCTCATGGGAAGCTGGTGTACGCTGGTTTCCCCGATGTGTGTGCCATGTTGCCAGACGTGGCGGTAGCTGGCTAACGCGGCTGTGTGTGTGTGATTAACTAGCGTTAGCCGTCATTAGCCTCTGCGCACCAACGCAGCAGCAGAGTGCAATTAACCCGCTAATCCGGCTAATCCACTAATGGAGCTAATCTGATAGACTGGAGAGAGGCTTTTCAATAGGCTTCTTTCTCTGGGAACACACACACACGTACACGCATGCATGCGCACAGCAGCACTGATTCTCTCTCTCTCTCTCCAGCTTTCAAACACATTTACACACACTGCTTCAAACACACATTCACAGTCAGTCTGGGTTAAATCCAGTGTGTCCACCACCAGTGAATTAGAGGGGCAGATCCATCTCCCAGACATCTCGCCCACAGCCATTAGTCAGCCCGGGGCCTCTGTCACACACTGACCACAGAGAACAAGTGAGAGAGGAGGAGGGGAACGGACGGATAACGAGAGGGAGGCTGGTGGAGAGAAAGGCAAGTCAGCCCTCCTGGTAATTTTGGTTTAAAGCTTGCTTTTAGGTCCTTTTGACAAACGCCATCTCCACATTCTGATATCCGTGATATCATGATATCCACAATACACACATACTGTGTTTTAGAGCAGCTAAGAGGGTTTTTCACTGCTGCTGCTGCGACTCAACACCTCAAAAGCTATGTTTCATGTGGTTTATTTCCTTTTGAAGTCTGTAGCAGAAAATTACTTTTAATCTTACATTTCTGATTGTAAACTAATAAACAACAAGGCAAGAGTACACATGTCATTCCCCATTAAAGGATGCACCCCCCCGCTCTGGGCCAGTCACTAACCGTGTCGCCATGTTTTCGACCTGTAGTTGTGGCGCCCTCCTGGGCTAAATAGTACCAGAATCAGTCAGTGGTGAGGTTTGTAAATTTGATCTTTCTTTAAAGACAGTACAGACATAAACAGGACAACAGTCACACACTACAAAATAGTATATTTTTACTAGATATGTTTCCATCCACCTGATTGTATGTGCATTTTGAATTTGTGCATAAAAACTTAAGAGGAGATGCAAGAAATTCAAAGAAGTTCAAAGTCTTTATGCTTAGCTGAGGTGGAATAATTGGCATATTAAAAAAATAAATAAAAAATTTCAAATTCATTTTGACTATGCAGTTCCTTCTTCTTATTATACTGCTTTAGACCAGTGGTTTCCAACCTGGGGGTCTTGACCCTCACAAGGGCTCCCATGATAAATCCGAGGGGTCACAGGATAACAAAAGGGATAAGAAAATTATGTTTCATTTTTTTTTGTAAGTTTTGCTTTTTTCTTAATGTGGAATATTAGACACTTTCACCTTTTTTTGGATTTTTAAAAATTGCTCTCTGAAATTTTTTTTAAGGGGTCACAAAAGTAAAACAAAAAAAAAGTTGCAAGCTACTGCCAGAGACAGCATTAAGCATTCATGTCGTGCTGCCACTCACCGTTACATGCCTCCTTTCCAACAGTCGGGCCAAAAAGTAAAGAACAAAAACGGTGGAGGAGCCCTTGTTGCCAGTCAACCCCTTGAACAACATAGCTGCTGATAAAAACACCACAACATACAAGTGGAGAAGAAAACTAGAGAAAATGTAAGTACAATCTGCTTCATGTGAAGCCGTGATGTATCAGAGGTCCTGGTGTTTAATTATGTAATCTTGTCACATCCTGTACAACATATTTGCATAAAGGAGTTGAAGGACTTAAATCTTATTTTGGTGAAATTTGATTAAAAATTGCACAACAATAAAAATGAAAAAGGAATCTACTGTCTGACCTGAGAGCCAGCACATGTGTTACTGTTATACATGAGTAGAAAAAATTCACATTCATCATGCTTTCACCATGACGTCCAATCACTGTCAGCACACATGAAAAACTCCACAGAAGGAGTCGCCACATAGACGGAGACGTGACGTTGTCAAGAGGTAAATGGGAGGCTGAATAATCCACGGAGAGGGTGACATCTTTTTAAAAAAAAAAAAAAAAACTTTTTTAATTAATTCTCAGTGGAGTTGTGGCAAATGACATGTGAACTCTTCTCCCTCTTTGCCGGCAAAGAAAGATGGTGGGAAACGCTCGCTTCTAAAAACCTGGATAGTTTAAGGGCAGAAAGGGCAAAGTGTACATTTGTACACATCTGTTTTTTTTGTCTTTACCCAACTACACTGTTTCCCTTTACACTTTCCTTTCCTTTCATGTCCTTTTCCTTTCCTTTCCCTTTCTCCTCCTTTCCACTCTTCCTTTCCTCTCCTCTCTCTTTTCCTCCGGCCTAATTGTAGCAATGTAACTGTGGAGCTGTTAAAGAAGCCAGGAGACATTTTTGAAAGGCTGGTTGAAGGAAGATGGAGGTCGCTCGTCTGTCTCTGGCTTCAAACACTGACCTTGGCAGCTAATGATGCTAATGATGCTAACTGGGCTAATGACAGCTCTATGTGTGTGTGTGTGTGCGCGGGTGTGTGAGGGGAGCATGTGAAAGTATCATAATCAGAGCCGCTAACGCTAATGAGCTAGCCCTTTGAAGAGAACCGCCCGGCGAGGGCCCCGCTCCTGCCAACTCATTAGTTGACCTGAGGAGTGCCTGATTAGAATGCTTTTGATGAAAATTTCAAGGATTTTCCTTTTAAAAAAAAGAGAGAAAAAAACTTACAAATTTTGTGAAGTGAGATAAATATTGCACCAGTCTTTTTTTTTTTTTTTCGCGGGATGTGGGGGGTTGCGGTTGATGGGGAAAGTGGGAGGTCATTTACTAAGAAGACTTCAAAGGGCCCTCTGAAGAGTGCTGGATGAGATTGATTTGCTGTTTTTATTGGCGATGAAATGTACAAATATGTTTAATGGGAGGAGAGAGCGGGAGAATGTTTCCTTTCACTCTTCAAACGCCCACGCGTCATCCCTGTCTCTATTTCTCTCTCTCAAACACACACACACACACAAATACACACACTTACTGATAAGTGTACACATGCACACCTTCCTGCCTCAGTGGAAGTCAACAACTCCTTTGCTGCGGTGTAAGAGTGGCACCGACATGAGAGGCAGCGTGGGTAAATTAGTCTTCAGGAGAAAGCGAACAGGACAGGTTCGCTCGGCACCGAAACGCACCTCTTTAAAGCCGAGAGACAAACTACACACACGCGGCGTGCGGCGGCGCAGTCACATCACCTCTCATTTCACAGCGTGAGGAGAGAGTCTGCATCAAAGTGAGAAGATGCCAGGCCTTCACACGAGAGAAGGGAAATTATCTGCCGCACACCGCAGTGACAGTAACGTATTACTGCCTTTGGTTTATTGACCAAAGGAGTCTGTTACCATCATGTCGCATTGTTCACTTTGCATTGAATGCTGAGAGCAAAACTGCAGCTTTTATCACCGTAAGCACCTGTTGACTCACTGTGGTAAAGATGACAATGAAAATAACAACAGCTTGCTGTAATGTCTCTACTTGGAGTCTGCATGGTTGCACTGAGATTTTCTGAATCTTAGATAACTACTATAGTAGGCTACTACATAACGTTAAAAAGGAAAACGTCCTCTCTTACAGTAATCCAATTTTGGGCTACTTTTTAGAGGTAAAAATTATGAATCACTTATGCCCCTAACGCTTTATAAGGTTAAAAGCTTAGCAAACTATCTGAGATAGAACTGAGTCATCATGATGGCTTTTGTAGAGGTTTTTACAGAAGGCAGTTACATGCTATGATATCATGGCTAAAGACCCTGTTGATGGATGAGCCAACTATTGTCTTCGGGTTCAGTCCCGCCAGCAGTTAAAACAGCGAGGTTTCAGACTAAAATCAGTTCAATTAAATGGAATTGCAGTGGATCTGCTTGCAATGGTATGTGTTTATTACAGCAGCAGAACATAGTTAGAGTTTGGCGTCTAGGCTCCGACCTCATCACTCCCCGCAGATATGTTTACGTAGAGATATGGAGTGATGAGCAAATATCTTAAAGCCCCCAGCTGGAGCCTGCAGGTGGATGCTGGGGTGGTGGTGGGGCTGAGAGAACAGACAGCAATACTGATGCAGGGCAGCAGTGGCATTGACAGGCAGTGGGAGAGATGGGAAACTTTGCAGTTTAAATAGACCGCCAAATCAAAGCTCGAGTTGACAGCCTGAACTAGCTCGCAGGCGTCGCTCCATTAATAAATAAAGTAATAGTAAGTCATTTTACACTGTATTTTCACATTTGTTTGACTTTGGAGAAATTTGCACCATTGACCAATTGCAAAATGTCTTGACAGTGTTGACCTCTAAGAGACCTGGAGAGTACAAAAGGTCATATTAACTGTGTCCCACCATCCAGTTTTACACAACCCTGCTCTGCTGAATAAAAAGCAACTCCAGTAGAGCCCTTTTAGTGTCCATTTTGACACAAAGGCAACTTAGCTGCAGCCACTACACAACCTGGAAGTAGCCAACAGGTCGCCAAGTTTTCAGCACCACTTACCTTTTCAGGTAAAAGGTTATGTAACAGTAACAGTGTTTTTTCAGTGGTAACCACCGTCTGTTGTCTGACCATACAGTGAGTACAATTTTCAATTCATTTTGGATCAAAGCCCTCAAAACAGAGCATCCTTATCAGTGTCTAACCATTTTGACAGACCAAAAGCTAAATCAAGAAGTCTGTATCTCAGGGAAAAACAGAGGCTACAGGAGAGCCTACGATTAATGCACAGAATACAATCCTATTGTGTGACTGTCAAGTACAGAATGATGTTGGGAAGATTGCATTGTCTATTTCTTCCTTCAAACATGACTAAGCAAAGTTTTCCACATAATAAAGAGGTAACACACGCCATTGAAAGTAAATGGCCCTGTAATCTAGCAACACATTTTTTGCTTTTCAGAAATTTCTGTATGTCTGGGTTCTGCAGATCAGTGTCACTGCTTCTTTAGACATGAGAATCTAGTAGAATCCATTATGGTGCTGTAAAGAACAACTGGTAAATATTTGGCTGGAAAATGATCTCCTAAATACTTTCCTATCTGAAGTTTTGGCTGAGAGTGTTGGATGTTTGGCTCTAGGTAAAAACCAAAACCCACTTTCTGAGAACTTCTGCAGGAAGTTAAGGTGCAGCGATTTGGAGTGTGTTTCCATCTGCGTGTGTGTGTGTGTTTCAGTGCATGTGTTGTCTGTCTGTCTGTCTGTCTGTCTGTCTGTCTTTGGGTTCTGTATGTGCATGTGTTTCTTTCTTTGTGTGTGTTTGAGTTGCAGTAGTTCAGGCAGGCTGAGAGCTGGATCTCTCATAGTGAATTTGGCCAGACTGGAGTCTGAGAGGCAGTTCAAAGAACACAGGCCCACAGGCAACAACCAACACTCAGACCGCTGCCTGTGTGTGTGTGTGTGTGTGTGTGTGTGTGTGTGTGTGGTGTGTGTGTTTGTGTGTGTGTGTGAGGGAGAGTGAGAGAGAGCGTTTGTGTCTGTGTGTGCATGTTTTTTGTCTTTGACATGTGCGCTGATTTTGCTTGTGTGTGGTTTTGCCTTGATGGTGTGTATACTGATGTGCTTTTATTTTGAAATAGTTTTATTTCATATCCTCACACACTCACACACACACACACACACACACACAACATTAGCAACTTAGCACAGGACAGACATATACTGCATTAGCATGGGCACGCCATTCGCCACAGACACCCTCAACAGCTGTCCTGGGCTCTGACCCCGCTGTAAGTTATGCATGAACGCTGGTGCCAAAGAAACAGCAAATAATTAATTATAAAAATATTTCCGGCTAATTGTTGGGCTGTAATTAATGAGCTAACCTTTGGAGGGAGAGGAAGGTGGAGAGGGAAATTATTCATGTCGTGTTTGCATATATGAATATGCAAAAGATAATTATCCCCTCCGAGGAGGGACAAAAAATGGCCCAATGTCTCTATCTGAAGCTAACTTACCGCCGTGCACGCACACACACACACACACACACACACACACACACACACACACACACACTCCCACTTTCTCTCTTTATTCTCTTTCCATCTCCAGTCTCTCTCTTTCTGTTTGTCACTCTCTTTCTCTTTCTTTATCTCTTCAACATACTCTGATGATGGGTGGCTCTGAGCGATGCACAATGTTAAATGGATGAGTCTTTTCCTTTTGACGAATATGACAAATGGGGATATAACCTCTGGCTAATTCCTACTGGAAACGCCTCTGTTTTGTCAAGACTTTATCCCCAAAGTGATGTGGAGGCTGACATTGGTTACATGTTGACACACAGGTCAGTGTCAGAGTGTCGGCGTGTTTGCTCCGTCAAATGTCTTTGATGAACAGTTTTTTCTCTAAAGTTGTTGGTTAAGAAGCCGTGGGAGGAGTTTAAAAAAAAAAATAACCTGCTTGTTAAATGAATACAACAAGTTTTGGGGAGCCATAGTTTCCCGATGGATCTTTGGCTGCAGTGGTGAGATATAAAATTGAAATTAACTGGGTGTTGCTTTGTTTCTGGAACGATTTCACGACCACACATTCATCCGCTGAGCCATCACTCCACTGTGTAAACAGAGAAAGTAAGCCCAGTCCCTGCTGGTTCAAAACAGTAACTTATTATTACCCGTAGAGCTCATCAGAAGTTAATTTAACATTACTTACCACGGCCTAGCCTTTTCATTTTCTCCATTTTGAGAGATCATTGCTTGAGATCAAGGCTTATAAAGACTGACAATACTTTAACACTAATGCTCTGTCACCTGACACTCTCATATCCTGACAGACGTGATGCAGAAATATATGTGGATTTATGTGACGTTTTGTTGCCACTGTAATAACCCTTGTGACTCATTCACGTCTTGCCTTCACAGTGTGAGGTATCTTTGCTGTGGGAAGGAGAGTAAGAGACATAATTGGTATTCATGGTTTAAGTCATGAAACTCTGTAAAAGGCATGTGGGAACAAAAATGGATGCTGCCTTGTTCTCTTTTTTCGAAAACAAGTTTTATTATTTTGTGTTTGTTGCATATTAACATTAAAAAACCACAAAAAACTGAAACAACTACAACAAAAAAATTAAGTAACTTAAGGACTTTTATGGGCACTTAAAAATGTCTGCATACGTCACTAATGAACTCTGAACTATTCAAAAAATCCCACTCACAACTTCATGAAAACCACATCAGCGAGTCGTTCAAATTGAAGGCACCAGCATTTTAAAATTGTGCATTTTTATGTATGCCTAACCCTAACCCTTTGCTTATCAGTGAGTAAGGGTTCGGGTTAGCAGTTCTACGAAGGAAAAGGGGAGGATGCCTGCCAAAAAAAAAAGAAAAAAGTTTTTAATAATGCAGTGTTTCAACATTTGTCAGGCAAACTATACAATTAGCAGAGTGGAACAATGTAACAAACTCAGCTTCATCATGTTGCTGTCTTTCTCCTCACTGAAGTATAAACGTAGGCAGGCGTGTGACATACTGTGTCGTTTTGATACTGAAAGAGCTCGTGTCATACTCGGGGTTTGGCTGACATGAGTTTTGGAAGACCACTATTGATACCACTTTTGGGCTGAGGCCAGTAACTTGCGTTATTTTTAGCCTCTTGCCATGATTGTGCCAAAACAGAATTTTATTCTTAGCAGTGTGGAATCACATTTAGAACAAAAGAGACTAAAATTACTGAAACCTTACACGTGTCCCTGAATTGTCCTCATGGTTTATCAGTTTCCCCTCTGGATGTCTTGTGTGTGTAGGTGTAGAGTCTGTGTTGTTGCTGCTGGCCTGCTGGACTTGTCTGTGGTTTTAGGTTGGAGATTCCATTACAAATTCTCATCACAGTCTAACTGACCTCTCCCTGTGTGTGTGTGTGTGTGTGTGTGTGTGTGTGTGTGTGTGTGAGTGTGTGTGTGTCAGACGACGGACTGTGCATATCATATCTGTTGCCCACATTGATTCTTTAGGTTGGCTGAGGAGAACAGCAGCTAATTGAATAGATGAATAATATATTTCTGAATAATAAATGAATGTTTTGTTCTGGTGCCTCTCAGCAAGAGGAAGAAATTACCTCTCAGGTGGGATGAGCGCTGTGTGTGTATGGTCTCATTAGCTTCAATGCATTACCATACAGAATAGATAAGATACGATGTGATCAATGCTATTGATGCAGCAGACCATCGGACACCGAATGTATCGATCTCTGCAGGCACACACACATTGTTGTAAGGACACTCACACACACACGCACACACACTGAACAGACCGCACTGACCTGCAGCTACTATGGTGGTTTTGCATGCAGTACAGAGTTGGCATATTCAGATGAAAGCTCTCATGCCTTTGGGCATGCTAACCGATCTGAACGGGTGCATATGGTCCTCAGGATGCCTTCATCTCCTGATTCGCTGTTTTCTTCTTCTTCTGTGGTGCTGCCACCACACCACAGACTCCGCCCATCTGCTGCCTGCCGCTCATCAATTAGACATGGACCTGCATACCTCACTGACCATAGCTCACAGCCTTTCCATGCATGCACATTTCACAGACACACACACATATGAGCAGTCCTTGTCATGGAGGTGCCCATCCCAGGTGGGGCTGATTAAGTTTTCATGGATGTCCTCAGGGCGAAACACTTAAGGGTTAACCAGCTTCCTCCAGCAGAATTAAAAGAGTTAAAAGTCTGCCCTGTCTTTCCACACGTCCCTCTGTTCTCACCTCTCCTTCCTATCTGCCTCTCTGCTCATTGGTTAGCTGCTACATCAGTGACGAGGAGGATGTCGATTCAAAATCAAGAACCAGAACAATTGCTGACAGGATGTGCAGAACATGTGCTGGATGTGAAATCATTTTGTTCTGTGACTAATATTTTGTAGACATCAGCAGCAAATATGTCAAGAAGTATGAAGTTTAACATCATCTAGTTCTTTTTAATATTTATGTAATCAGACAGTGGTCCGTTGTGTCTCCTCGAAATTACGTTTCTATTGTTCCTGATTACATTGTGTAATCAGTACTGGAGTATAGTATAGTCAAAATATATGTCTTGATTTATTGAACAGATGGCGATTTTCATAACAAAATGGTGTGTATGCTAATGTAGGGTTTATATGTGTTTAGAGGCTGTAGAAGTTTTTACTGATGGAGTTGTTTGGAGCTGCAAGAAAGCTTTTCTAGTTTCAAGTCAAATGTTGTAAAGATCATGAATATGTTTGGGGTAGAAAACGGTGTCATTAAATCAGCCAAATCATTTTGTGCTTTGATAACACAAGATATCAAATGTTATTCTTGCTACTGAAAACAAAATATGAAAGTTCTTGAAATTCCAGTAAAAAATTCTCAATTACTCTTAACAACAAAAACATTTTAAAATGCTTAAGAATCTGACGCTGCCTTTTGAATTGAACAAGAGAGACATTTCACTTCCAGAGCTTGTCAGGGGGAAGCTGACAGCGACGTGTCGGAGGTGACACGGCTGGGTTTCGAGGGCCGATTCGGCTTTAACACATCTGTCAGTTGTGGGAAACCTCCTCGCGTTGCTCTGACGTGCCGAATCCAGCCAGACATCCCAGACAGACGGCAGCAGACAACCACAACCTCACATCACTCAACCGATACTTTTACTGACAATAAAAACAGGCCAGTGTCTGTCACTCTGCTGATATTTTTAATTCAAGCTGTCCTAACTGAGCAGGTGCTGTCTTATGTTTAATGTCACAAATTTTTCAAATAAACACATATGAGCCTCCACAGAGCCCCAGTTTGTGATTTTATTTTATCCCATAGAGCGATATGGGCACATTTGAGTGCTGTTGATTTGTTACTGAATTGGAGAACTGGCGGTATTGGAATTAGATTAAGGCTGCAATTTATGATCTTTCATTATCTATAATTCTGCTGAATATCTTTCCAGTTAATCGATTATTTGTTTAAAGTGAGACTTTTTCCTACAAATAAGAAGTTACATGTCTAAGCAATAAAACACACTGTTGCTAATTTCAATACACTTTGGGGTTTTGCAGCTACAGCCCTACTTGGTTATGGTGGCTAAGGTAATTAATATTAGCAAAGATAGATATTGCTGTGTAACTGACGCTGCTGAGTCCTCTCCTCTACTTGTGCTGCTGTAATGCTACACAGTACACAGCAAAAGACACACAGGCTCTCTTTAGTCAATATACATGTCACAAAACTGGGGAAAAAAGCTCATTATAAGTTCCCAAAGCCCAACGTCACACCTCTCTAATTGCCTGTTTTGTCGAACCAACAGGCCATAACATAAAGGGACATAATGGCAAATCTTCACATTTCGGAAGCTGGAACCAGAGAATATTTGGCATTTTTCACAAAAATAGTTTGACATTTTAGGAAATGTGATGAACTTACCTTTCTTGCCAAGAGTTAGCTGAGAGGATCGATACCACTCTTATGTCTGCATGGAGCTAGTCAGGAGGCGATTAGCTTAGCTTAGCTTAGCTTAGCTTAGCTGGACTGGAGGGGGAACAGCTAGCCACCTATCAGCACCTCTAAAGCTCACTAATTAACACATTACATCTTCTTTGTTTAATCTGTACACAAACAGAAATGTAAAAACAACATTTTGTGGTTTTAGACGGAGTTTCTTGACAATCGAAAGGTTTATCTTGTCCGTCCAGCGAGTGTAGTGTTTCTGCTGGTTAGCATTGCTGTTTGAGTATAGATTAAACAAACAAGATACAAATGTCTTAATTATTGAGCTTCAGAGGTGCTACTAGATGTATTTTACCTTAGACAGAGCTAGGCTAGCTGTTTCCCCCTGCTTTCAGTCTTCATGCTAAGTTATGCTAATTGCCTTCTGGCTCCAACTCCATATTTAACCCACAGACATTAGATTGATATCAATCAAGCGAATAAGCGTATTTTGCTGAAAGACTTTATTGATCACTGCACAAAAATAATCACAAAAAAGAAAACCCCATTAATGAATTACTTAAATCCATTATCAAAATTGCTAGTAACTACAGTATGTTGATCAACTAATGGATCAGCACTAAATTAAATGTAATTAATCCGCACTAAACTTGAACTAGTAACTAGTGCTCATATTGGAGGGCCGTCCACTGAATCCCCTCAAGTACCTGCAGAAATCTCACAATACCGCTTTTGGCGATTGAAGACTAACTGACAAAAAAGTTGCGAGAAGTTCGTTTTAAAACACTGCTAACTGCAAAACTGCCACCGCCCTCCCCTCCTTCCCAGCTTATTGGTGCCTTGGTTACCCCCGGAAACCAAAGAAGTGTCCAATCAGGGCCGGGCGAGTGAGAGAGGGAAACACAGACACACACACACACAGAGAGAGAGAGAGAGAGAGAGAGAGAGAGAGAACACAATGTGGCCTGGCAGCTTTAAGCAGCTGACACAGAGCAGGAGTGACACACACAAACTTGCACACTGGCGCACAAACACACACAAATGAAAAAGCACAAAAACGCACATATGTGCACATGTACGATGCTGATATGCACATTCACACAAACACACAGCGACACACACACACACACACACACACAGAGTGACACAGACACGTAGTGACAGCCTCTCTCCTCTGGCAGGGAGTGGCAGGGCTGAAGCCCCCAGGCAATGCTGCTGCTACTGGAGTGAAAAAAAAGAGAGGCAGACAATACACCCCCCACCTCCCACCTCTCTCTACGTCTTCTTTGACCCCCCCCCACCCCCCTTTCCTCACTAACCCCTGTCTGTCAGCGCTAAATGTGTGTGTGCGTGGTTTCCGTTAGAACGATGCTAAATGGCCGATGCCTTCTGCCTCTGAGGCTGCATGTGTCTGGTGTCAACTGCACTTCTGTATCTTATGTGTGTGCGCGTGTGTGTGTTTGGGTGGTGGTGGTGGGGGGGTGGGGGAGCTGGTCGAGGGCCTGAGGCGAACGTCCCCAACGCTCGCTGGAGGGAAGTCAATAATCATTACTTTTCCAGGTGAGAGGTGCTTGGAGCACGAACCATCATCCTCTTTCTACCCTTCATGTCTGATTGCCTACTTCTCCATCATATATATGTGCGTGTGTGTGTGTGTGTTTGTGTTTGTGTGTACAGTGCAGGTTGAGTATATAACTTCATCCAAAAGTGGCAAGTATCAACTAAAATCATTCATAACTCTTTGTTTTTTTTACCATGTATACTTTGACTAAGCTGCCTGCTAATATAAACATACAACAACTAATACACACGCAAATCTTTTAGACCACTGTGTAGGCAACAAGCATCACTAAAGAATGAAGACTTTTAAATTCTCCTTTTAAAGGGTAGTTTCTTCTTTTTATTTTAGCAACCTGGGTCTCGTAGTTTTGGCCATCAGTAAATCAGTTACGAGAACATTTTACGCTGCATCTTCCATGATGGAAAAATCTTTGATACTGCTAGTTCTGTTAAACAACATTTTCCTTTAAATGTAATGAAATATATATGATCCACACAAACCATCCATTTTCTATACCGCTTATCCTCTTAGAGGGTCGCGGGGGGGCTGGAGCCAATCCCAGCTGACATTGGGCGAGAGGCGGGGTACATCCAGGACTGGTCGCCAGTCAATCACAGGGCTAACACATGGAGACAGACAAACATTCACACTCACAGTCACACCTACAGACAATTTAGAATCACCAATTAACCTAACTTGCATGTCTTTGGATGGTGGGAGGAAGCCAGAGTGCCCGGAGAAAACCCACGCGGACACGCGGAGAACATGCAAACTCCACACAGAAGGGCCCCAGCCGGCCGGCGGGTGCGAACCCAGAACCCTCTTGCTGTGAGGCGACAGTGCTAACCACTGCACCACCGTGCCGCCCTATCCAAACCACACAAACCATAATACAAAAAACACATACCGTCTTTACTGGTTGTTCAACATAGTTAATAACAACATGTTGCATTCAATTTGTGCCATATTAACAGACAGCACACAACTCAAATGTATTGTATTGGCCGCAGTGTAAGTGGATATTTATTTCTGGATATTATATTTGAAAAAGTTAGGGTCAGATTTATGTTTTCACAACAGCAGTTCTCTTTGAATGGAGCGAGAACTAGTCCCTGAATTACAGAGAGACAGCCTGTTACATTACTGTAAGATAGTGTTGCATTATGAGTCGTTTGCAGCCTTAAAGGAAAGGTTTGGATTATTTTAAAGTGTGGCCAAATTAAGTGGCTATCTTCCAAAATGACAGCACTCCGTCTTTGCGTTTCCTTGCTGGGTAGTGGCGGAGGGATACGTCCTCATTGCATTGCTGAGAGCAATAAACCTACATGCAACTACCAGGATAAAGATGCCCACTTAATTTGGCTAACTGAGACTGCTTATGCCTCATATTAGCATGTGAGTATTGTATTTAGATATACTTGAAAAAAAGCTGAACCTCTCCTTTAAATTGCTGGACTGGTGAGCGTCTTTATATCCGTTTGTTCTGGGTCTTACAGTGTTAGTTAACCCTAAAGTCAAGTTTAAGCTATGGGATTTTCTAATATCTCATGTAAAGTTTTTGCTGCCTTGGAGGAAATAAAGCCCTGATGAGTAAAAACGAGTAAAAAGTATCTCCCGGTGTCTTTAGTGCAGAAACAGACCACATCGCAGAGCAGCTGAGAGTGACCAGTATCACTGAATGTCGTGATGAGGAGCTCAAAAAGAATAACAACCAAAAAAATAAAAATCTTTTTACCACATCCAAGACCTTGACAGAAGAGTGTGCGAACATAAACAGACCGATAGGTATGCAGAATGAAGATGCACTTGGAAACATACGTGGACAAGCTACACAATTTTGTGCTTTTGTGCTTTGTAGGAAGTATTTTATGTTTTACTTTTATGCGGGGGGAAAAAGGCTTCAAGGATGAGGACTAACTTATCCTTGGACTAATGTATTGGGGAAACTTTCCCAACAGGCCTACTTTGATAAAGTGTAAAGTATAATTGCCTATAATATTCAGGCCATTAGGTATACTTTCTTTTATAACAGTTAGTCGCTCACTTTTGATTAACAGATATACTGTATGTGGAGTTGTGTGTGTCTTCTCATGTTTACTCGTCTCTAAGTAATTATGTGAATGCATGTGATGTAGAAACAAGTGCAATATCGTTTAATTGTTTTGTCGATATGCAGATTCATGAGGAGCTTGTGTGTGTTACGTGTTTATGGATCAAAGACTTGTAACTCTATTCAGTGTGTGCGTGCCTCCCAGTGTATTTAGCTGCAGGTTAGTGGCCAGTGCATGCCTCTATTACTCACAATACTTCCTTATGGCAGCCTCAAGGATCCCTGGCTATGCACCCTGAGGCTACTGTTACGTCCACACCTCAAGCAACTAGCCGGTGGAAACTTACTGATTTTCAACGAACCGAGGCAAGTCCGCTGATTTGAAAAAAGGCTTTTCTGTGGGTTACTGATTGTTTCTTCATTTGTGAGGTGAGCTTCAGGTGTCACATGATGGATGTGCTGCAGGTTGTCTGTTGCTGTGTTGTCAGTAGCTTTAAAAGCAACATGCAAATGAGGATGTTACAGTATTGACAGCATTCAACAGTCAAGTGTAAACACCTGTTTTGTTAAATCCTCAAGGAAAGACATTGAACCAGGGTTTGACTAATGTATTGAGCTGATGATGGCTTTTAATTTAAAATCAGATGTGCATGCAAACTGTAGATGCAGTCTGTTTGAACACATGTACTCTGTAATTTGTCAAAACTCCACTTGCTGTCTATCGAAGGTACTTAACCTGAACAGATTTGAACGCCACGTGGTAATGAAGATTTCAATGAGGTTTCCAGGTCCCGTGCTCCTAAATACGTTGTTTTAGACCGTGATAAGAGTAAAAACATGCCAATTTTTGCAGTGGTTTGGTAAATAACCTGTAACCAACCCAGCACTCACGACTGTGGTCTTGGGTAAAAGAAACAAACAGCAGTCTCCCGTGTTAAACTGCGACATTAGGGGGCTTTGTCACGTAAACACAAACACATACAAACTACTGATTCTCTCGTTTTTTCTCGGGAGGACAGTTTCAGGATTTTACACTGCTGATGTCAGGATGTGCCGACATTGATAGAACGTAGTCCAGCAAGGAACAGGTGCGGTAAGACAATCTCACAGGTTGTAAACAACCTCCATCTTTAACCTACATTTTTTAGAAGGGAAAACAATGTCAAGTCTTTTGTGGGCATTTTTGCTTTCATTCGACAGTTGGGGAAGTGGAGATGGAGATGTGGGGAAGGAGAGAGAAGGGAGTATGATATAGAACAAAAGTTGCTGGGGCGTTCAGTTATACAGTCCTGTATGTGCCAACAAAGTCAAACTTGTTATTTAATCTGTCTGTAAACAGAAACTTGATTTTGCAGACTTTTTGCGGACTTCCTGGTTCAATCTTGGCCTAAAATACTGAAAAGCACATTTTTGTTCTATGCAATGAAGGATTATAACCAACATTTCAGGTGTGCTCACTTTCAGTTTCATTTCCAAGCACTTGGCTTGAGATGTCCCCTGTTTATTATTAAATTTAGAGCAGACATTACTCTGCATTACTTTTACCACCATGATTATACATTTACTCAGCGGGTGATTGGTTCAGTTTGACCACAGGCAGGCACATTAATTTGCTTTCCTGACAACTGTATGATGTACAGTTAAAAAGCTTAAGGGGAAACGTATTGAATCATCCCAGCGTCCTTCTTTAATCCCAAATCGAGCCTGTCCCGTTGTTTGGTCATATTCAAGATTTAATTTACTCCTCGCTACAGTCACCACATCTAATCAGACTGTAACCACCGTGACTCTGAGTTCATGTTCTGTACGGAGAATTAACAAGCTGAGAGTGTGTCTGAGTGTGTGTGTGACTCACATGGGGATGGGCTTGTGTGTGTGTGTGTGTGTGCGCGCGTGTGTGGGTAAGTGTCCATGAGAGTATGAGGTTGATTAGTCCAGGTTTTAATGTGGTGTGGTCGGCATAGCCTCGGGTCATGCAACAGGCCTATTGTGGGAGGCAGAAAGAGAGAGAGGATGAAGTGAGAGAGTGAAGAAGTGTGTGTGTGTGTGTGTGTGTGTGTTTCTCTCTGTGTGTACTGTGTATGTGTGTGTGTGTGTGTGTATGTTAATGTGTCTAATTAAAGGCGTAGGGGATCATGCTCCAGCACTGAGCTCTAGCAGCCGCCTGACGCAGATATGACCTCAGGCCATGGTCTATCACACACACACACACACACACACACACACACACACACACATAGCTGCACTGGCAAACAAAGTAATATACATACATGCACAGCAACATACTTAATACACAAATTACGCACACATTAACACAAGGAGTAACCATGCACACCTCTACACACACCTGCTCATATAGCTGACAACACACACACACACACACATTTTTGGGAAACAGTCTTGTCTTTTCCTCCCAAATGTTTTCACACATCGTCCTTGAGCTGGAGTGTGACCGATGACTAGACAGAGCAGGGACCCGAGGAAAATCCACTGGAAGCACCAAGGTTTTTTTTTTTAACTGAATAAATCTCTCAGTCGATATGTCACATCCACATACACACATTTGTGAACACAATTCGGAGACACAACAGTTCCTGCTGCTCTGCCCGCCGTCAGAGCGCTAAAGTCACATTTCCCAAATTGCCTCGTTTGTGGAGGAAGAGGTGAGAAGACAAGCGAAAAGCAGCTTAGTGCCACATACTTGGCTGATATTGGAGCTCACCTAAGCTTTATAACATACACTTCTCGCTATGCTAACATTGCTTCTACAATCAAAGATTACAGTAAACCCACTGTAGACAGACTTTAATATTCACCATGCTTCAAAGGAGGAAAAGTGACGTTGAAAAGGCATTTTTATTGTGCAGCTGCAGTGAAAACCAACATCAGCAGGGGCTGATTTTGTGCAAGCATTACCACAAATTTTACTCAACTAGGGTTTTGGACATATTTTCTAGAAGTTACATCAAGATTGTGCTCAATGAAATTCATTTCTGAGATCTGGGAACATGGTGACAATCCGAAGAGGCAAGCAAACACTTTAGCCAGATGATCTAAACCACTGTATTGGAGGTGAAACTAAAAGTGAACACACCTGAAATGGGAAGAATGGTCAAAGTTGAATGAGGACGTTGGTCTGTAAAAAGTGATGGATATTTATAAGAGGAACTTTGGGTGCTAATTTTACCATCGGCCTTCATTTTCTCCAAATAAGTTCTGCTAACCTGGGGATTTGTTTAAAACCTGTCTGAGCGTCTGACTGCTCGTGTTTCTTGCTGCGTCTTTTGAGCGATCTCAATTGGTTCCCAGATCTCTGCAATGAACGTCACTAAAACCAGTACAAACTATGAAAATAAGACCCTAGTTGTAAGAAACCAAAATGATCCTTTGACATCACTCTAACACTCGCAGTCACTTGGAAACAATGCTTTCTTCTGCTTTATGGTCCCTGACTTTTAATCCGTTTTTACTGGTGCTGTAATCTTAAAAGTAGTCTGATGTAACAACAGCTTCCAACATCCAGTGAAAGTAAGTTTTTCTGGTTAATAGTGAAAGCTTACAAATTGGAAGTGAATTAAAAAAGTGATGCGTCGAAGTATATTAAGTATACTGTAGAATGAGACCAATGAACAAGCCTATTGTTACCATATACTGCAGAACTCTGTCTGTGCTCAGAGTTTGAACACAACCCTGTGAGTCATGTACGGTTTGAATAGCTTGAAAGCGTGATGCTTCATGTAAAAAATATAGGGTAAAACTTTGAGTTTTTTTTTTTAGCATTTCTTAAGCATCAAGATGATTTGCTTTTAACCTAATGAACTTAAGGCAAATTTTTAGTTACAATATAAAGACATGGAGAGCAAATGTAGGAGGACGTACTGTAATTCTACATGTTGATGATGTGAAAACAGTCACATCAGGCCACCTGCAGGTGCCTAGGTAATGTCTCGAAACTGATTTTAATGCTAAGTGTATCCTAGCCTTCTCTCTCTCTCTCTCTCTCTCTCTCTCTGAGCGGGAGAGGACAGCACTCCTCTAGAAACAGCACACATTATTTGAGATGGAGATATTAAAAACACAGAGACCGAGTAGGAGTTTGCAGCTAGATATGCCGTGACAGTCTGCGTGTGCGTGTGTGTGTGTGTGTGTGTGTTTCGGTGCGTTCACCGCGAGGCAGAGGAAGGTGGTGTTGGTGGTGGGCGGGCGGGGGTTCTGGCGAGGGGAGGGGTAGTAATATGGGTGTCAGGGTGCTAGCAGTCTGTCGCCCAAGGCTGTGACATTACCGCACTTCTGCTCCACTTCAAAAGAACCAAATCTAACTGACGACTGCTGTGATGGCTCAGTGTGTGTGTATGCGTGTGCGTGCGTGTGTGTGTGTGTGTGTGTAAGCAGTACATACTGTATGCGTGTGTCTAAATGACGCTCACTGTGATCTGAATATGGGATAATGTGCTGTGACACACTGCCTAGCGAAAGGCTTGAGACTGTATTACCCGACTAAACCAGCACCCAGGGCTGTGTGTGTGTGTGTGTGTGTGTGTGTGTGTGTTTGCGTGTGTGTGTGTGTGTGTGTGTAAGACCTAACGCAGATTGATAGATTAATTGGCAGATAGATAAACAGGTTGTGTATAGAAACCATGAGTGGATTCTGTATTGAGCTTTCAGTCTAAGTAAGCGGAGCAGTTTTTAGTGTCAATTGACGGACTGAGTGTTATTGAACGTTCAAAATCAGTGAGCAGCTGAACTAAATGGAAAACCTTTAGTCAACCAGAGCCCTGGGTGACGGGCTGGAGATTTATTCTGCCAGGGTAAACAAATGGCTTTTAATATATTCACTATACACCTCGAAATTAATCAAAATAAAACAGAAACATGAGACTTTGAAGACTTTAGGAGATGAATTCGGGGTAGTATTTGAGTTGTCAAACTAACTAAGTGACTCCTGTTCTTCAGGTCTTTTCTTTTGTTTTGGAAGCAGTTCAGAGTGAGTGAGCTCATCCTCTGATTACAGCCCGAATTGTGTTGATGTGCAGCTATTCTGCATTAAAGATTTACGTTAAGTGGAAACTGCACTGAAACTTTAATACAGTGCGGTGAAAAGTAAGCATGTGGTGGTTGTTAGCCTGGGTTCTTGTTTGTCTCATACGTAGTATCCATCATTATCTATTTCCTTACTTTTATTAAACATCCATTATGATATTTTCCTAACCTTAACCAAGCTGTTTTAGTTGTATAAGCTGAATCATGACTTTACAATACTTTAGTCACCACAGAGAGTATGAAGATAAACTGTACATGTTTTGTCTAAAGAAGTCTGGGTTTACAGTATGTTTACCCCAATCTTACTTTGCCAAAGCCAAGCAGTTTCATATGAAATGTATGTGTATGATGTATGTTGCTGATCTGTCTGATTTCTACATCAACCAAGTTACTGTGACACTGCACCACACTTTTTGTTATATGTGCAAAATCCAAGGATTCTGGAAACATTTTGATGCTAACAAAAAGAGAGCAGTGAGCAATCCTGGCTATAGATCACAGACATTTTCTTTTTATTCTGTGTGTTTTATCAGAGGTTCAGTCTGGGACGGAGAAGCAGTATCCTTCACTGCAGCTTCATGTAACCATCTTCTACAAACAGCTGCTAACTGTCACATTTTGGAAATCTGAATCTATTTTGAAAACAAATGAGAAATTTTCACTCTCATCTCATTTGTAAATCTGCTCACACCACATGTACACTTACACAGGTGTCTTTATTTATTGCGCCTAATTACACCTCTTCTCTGAAGTGTGAAGGTGCAGTCACACCGGATTTCGCTCTACATTTTTGTTTTCTACGAGGAACTGGGCGAGGCGTATTCGCGTCTGTGCTGGAACTCATCCTGCCTTGTTTGCTTTGTGCTGATTGCACTTTGACATGCAAAGTTGCGAGGCGGAGGGGGCGAGACTGACTCTTTATTCAGGAAATATTGTTTGCAGTTTATGTCATGACAGTTTGACAGTGAGCCAGCATGCACAATACCAGGACCATGAAACTGAACCACCATCCATTTTATTATTTACACTTGTGCCTTTCTGACTGTAACATGTGTGGTGTGAATTAGTCGCATAATCCCCCAGTACTTCAGCTTGGCCTCTCCGGGTTAGAAAGTTTATTGGAAATTTGTTTAATTTGACATTTTATCTGACAAATTTGGCACACCTTTAGGTTCTTTTGTGTTCTTTTATCATCTTATCATCATTACAAAATCAGCATTTTCTAACTGTTGGATAGAAAATATTCCACTGGTTAATACAGTCCAAAAATGACTTGAAACACACACACACACATACACACAGGAAGGCACTGGCAGGGCTATTAGCACTTCCAAGGCACTTCCATGTCACCATGCCGTGTTAGCGCTAACAGCCATGACATGCTTTCTTCACACGCTTTTATCATGTGCGTGTGTGTTTGCTTGTCTGTTACAGGTGTGCAGATACTGTACGTACAGTATGTTTGTGCATGTGGGAATGTCCAGCTACAATTATGTGTGCGTGTGTGTGCGTGTGTGTGTGTGTGTAAGCGAGTGTAAGCGAGTGTGTGTGTGCTTTGCGCTCATGAAAGGGTGGTAATTTCACGCGTGGTCAGATGGTTGCATTTCAGCTTTAGCCTGGAGTGTAGCAGGAACTCCTTAACTGTTCAATGACTTTAGCTTGAGGCAAGGTCCGCCTACACACACACACACACACACACACACACACACACTCAAGCACACGCACCTATGAAATTACACCCATCTACTTGTTCTGCTTTCATACCCACACACACTCTCACACTCACACACTCACACACACACTCTCACACTCACACACTCACACACACACTCTCACACTCACACACTCACACACACTCTCACATACACACTCACACACAGAAGCGTTTGTTGCTGTAAGGTGTATGTAGTTGCTTTACGCCGGAAGGGAAGATCACTGCTTTGTCTGTTTGATAAAGCTACAACGTCCATCTCCTTCAAAGAGTGCCGTGCTGATCTGATGTGAGGCGAGTGTGTTGATGGATTTGACGATTACGCCGCCCAGGGCGCTGAGCAAGAAACGGTGATGGTGCCACGCTGTAAAAAAACAGGAAAAGGAAAGGAACACGAACGACTTGATTAAAGAAGTTAAAAGGAAATCTACACATGCTGAGATTAATTCTCAACCAGCTTCTTATGTGAGCACAAATATTTTTATTGTTTATTGTCTGTTCATAAACCTTCATTTATTTACTGTAGGTAAATATTCCCATCATGCTTCACACAAGGAGTCAGGAAGGTAAAATGTAAACACTAGCTGGTTACAATAAAATGGCGACACAACAGAAGATGATTAAAGACTGATAAATAAATCAGAATAACGCAGTTGAAAATAAGCATATAAAAACAGAAAACCTGTTTTACTCTTAATGTATGAATTCCCACCCAGTATGTGAGTGAACTGTTCTATAAGTGTAAACACTCCACTATAATAGGCAAGGCAAGTTTATTTGTACAGCACCTTATAACAACAAGGAATTCTTATGATTTACATGAGACATAAAAGGCTTTAAGACAAGATATAAAAGAAACACAAGACAATCTAAAAAGACATTAACATAGGAATTAATAAGAGTAAAATAAAATAGAAGATACTGTACTATACTTCCACTATACGTCCATGTATTTCTACCAGCCAGCTAATAATACTCACCTGCTGTAAATCCGCCCCCGCTGTCACCACCACTACACTTGTCACTCGTGTTGATGGGCTGTCTGGTGAACTCTGTGGGACGATCCAGCACCACCAGCTCTCTATGCCGGCAAGCATCTGGCATGTGACCTGAAGCCGACTCTGCATCGCTCCTCAGCCCTTTGTTTCACCTTCCTCCTCCTCACTGTCGTCACTGCGGCTGCTGCAGCCTCACCTTCATCATCGCCACATCTGGAGCACCGCTGGCCGCACGCACAGCACACAAATATGTTCCAAAGCCAGCACTAAAAAGTCAGGCATGAACCCTACTGTTGTTTTCCAGTGAGAGCTACAACTACTGATCATTTTCATTACTGAATGATTATTGTTTTTGAATTAATTGATTGTTTCATCTATAAAATGATAGAACAAAAGGACAAGTGATCATAGTGTTCTTTCAAACACTTACTGTAATGATATAAGATTGAGAAAAGCGTAGCATGTGGAATCCCTAAAGTGTTTTACTCTTTTTTTTTTTAAATAAATCACTTGATACAATTAATTTCTCATTAAAACTGTATTCAATGTATTTATTTTGTCGATCGACTACTGGATTAATTGACTAATTGTTTCAGCACTAGTCCCACTCGCACATCATGTAGCCTATTGATTTTGTTTTGAGTACATGGCCTACTAAAGTAAAAAAAATTGCTACATTTCTGAATGTGGTTTTGATAGACACAATTTGCCCACAATAATATTAAGTAAAAAGAAACGACAGTTTTGGTTTCTGCTGTTAAAGATCTTGTTAGCTGGGCTGATAACTTGCCAGTGTTTAAAGGAAAATTCAGGATTATTATTACAACTTTGGGTCTTTGTTTGCATAGTTTTCACCATCATTCCACTTGGTTATGATAACTTTGTACTCATCAAGTTAATTGCTGAGATCTGTGATCATGGCGGCTTTACAATGTAGTCGACTGGGGCAAGAAACACGAGCAGTGAGATGGGACTTCTTTTTAGCAATGTTGCCAAATTCCTAAATGCAAAAAAAGTTTACAAAAGCACGCACATCCAAACGCGATGAATACTAGGTGCTGCACAGAAGTACATGTGGAAAACAGAAGAAATAGTGTCCGCACACTAGATAATGCTCCCACGAACATTTATTGTTTCGGGCGCAGGTTCCTAAATCGCAGCAATTAACTTGGCAACCACAATATTATCATAACTGACAGAAATAATGGCAAAAAACTATGAAAATAAAGACCAGGTCGTCTGAAACCAGAATTTCCTTTAAAGTCTTCTGTTTAATATCATCCTGCACATTGTTTCCACTGCACTTTGCATTACCTCAGTCCTGAAAAATATTGCTCCAGATATGACAGATTTTATCTTTGCATTGTTTATGCAAATAAATGCAGAAATTATAGCTTTTTTTCCTTTATTTGTGAGATTTTCACTCTTGAAATTAGCAGTAGTTTTCCAAACATGTACTTGACATCCTATTTGCACAAAACAGTATGTTAACTTGCCAAAATACTACACTATCAACATGAATACTCTATAGTACTACTGTGTTGCATGGAGCTAGACACAGCTTCAGGATCACAGACAGACAAAGACTGGTCATGTGTTGGAATACAGTACATCCTATTGATTTGTTACTATTTGAAATAAAGTTACAAATTGCATTGCCGGTTTAACATGAGGCTGGATGATGCGGCTTCCTCCATGTTTCCAAAGTGCATGTTTAAGTTAATTCCAGAGCCTAAGCTACTTCCTGTGCTTGACAAGCTGCTGTACATTTGCTAAGCTGGAGAGACTGTCAGCGAGTCTGTAGACGGGTCCAACGCTACTTAGCAAGAGGAAGAGGAGCCCTTCTGATCTCCCAGGATTACGGAGTGTGTGTGTGTGTGTGTGTGTGTGTACGTGTGTGTGTGCGCATGTGTGTGTGAGTTCAGGCACTGGATGGCTTAAGATGGACTGTATATTAGAGGGGAATATTAAGAGTCTCCGGAGTTTCACACCTTCCTCCCCTCTAAAACGCACCCGGCTAATGAGAGAGAGAGACAGATGTGGAGAGGGCGAAAGAGAAGGAGATGGAAAACACAGACAGCCTGTCTCCCCATCTCTGACGTATTGACATGCAGGCCAAGTATGTGTGTGTGTGTGTGTGTGTGTGTGTGTGTGTGTGTGTGTGTGTGTGTGTGTGTGTGTGAGTGCATTTGTGCAGTAGTAGGCTGCTGGGTTAGAGGATAATTGCCAAACCGTTGGGACCTGAGCTCTGCCCGGCCTGTCAAAGCAGGCGTGACAAAACCTCCAATCAACCCTGCAGCAACCAGAGAGAGAGAGAGAGAGAGAGAGAGGCAATAGAGGGCAGACTCATTTTACTATTCCTCTTTTTGTGAAAATGATATCATTTGCATTCTCTTCATATAGTTAGTGGCAAATTATTTTGTATGCAGATGTAGGAAGCACTATCTATCTATCTATCTAGCTATCTAGCTAGCTAGCTAGCTATCTAGCGACCTTGTATGATGGCTTTGGACCTTTCGACCAATCGCTGTCGAGGTTGGATTGACAGATGCAGGCTGAAGAACTGAGCCGTGATTGGACTATAAGATACTGTACGCTCACACACACACACACACCTGCATACATGCATGTATGTGTACAGCATACATACATACATGCACACACACAATACACATGCATTTGTGTTGCGTACAGCAGCACGCACATTCTTTTGCACACGCAGAACACTGGTAGAAATTAGACAAAATATAGGAAGCAAGGATACAAGTGCACACACACACACACACACACACACACACACACACACACACACACACACAGAGATAGATCAATGCACTCATGACCACATGTACAAACACATATATGTATGCACACACACACGCACACACACATTGCCTGTGGTAGTGACTGAGTCCTGTGGTTATTACTGTAGTGCCGCTAGGCTGATGGTTTAGGGCTAGCCACAGCTCTCTCTCTCTCTCTCTCTCTCAAAAATGCACACACTCACATCCGCACACAGGTACACACCCACACGTACACGTGTACTGTACACACACACACACACACACACACACACACACAGGTTGTGGATGTCACCCACTCTCGGGGGATGCAGGCGGTTTGCCTGACGCTGGGTTTCTTTCCCAAAGTGCTGCAGGGGAAACCTAAGGAGAGAGAGAGAGAGAGAGAGAGAGGAGGAGGAGAAGGAGAAAGTTCAGGATTGGTTTGGTGGTTTGGTTTGGTTTGGTTTAGTAATACTGTAAGGTGCAAATGAAGTGTTGAGCTGCACAGTATAAGATGATGTGGTGAGAGCTCTTAGTGTTTTTGAGAATCCAGCGTTTCAGAAAATGTGCTTAAGCATTAGAGAAAAAACTAGATCAGGCCAGTGTTGTGCAGCTTCGTGTCTCTCTGCAGCAATGGGTATTTTAGATGTGATGAATGAGTTAAAAGGTAAATTCAAGTCATTTTCAACCAGGGTCTTATTCCAAATGTGGGTCATGCTAACTTTGCACTCCTCAGTTGTAGAGATTCAGGAAACATGGACTCCAGCGAAACAACATATATCGAGGCAAGCAGTGCGAGCCTTCGAGAGCCTTCCAGATAAACCTCAATTTTAAATAAATCGTTTCTTCTCTGAGTTTTACCAAAAGTAAACACAGAAATTAACCACCTGGATTAGCTATTTTATCTAGAGATCTACTTCCGGGGGAACCAGCCAGTGAATGTCCTGAAAGCCTATGATTGCTTTGTAGGGGTTGTAATCAGTTTTGCTTTGGCCCAGCCGGCTTCAGCCTTTTCTTCCAGTTGATTTCGGGGAGGTGAAACACACTCTGCAGCACGGCAATGTTGATCAGAGCCACAACATGGCTGGGATGACTTTTGTCCATGGACACATCTAGATTTTCCAAAGACTCTGAGTTCCTGTTCAACTTCTTCTCTAGAAGCTTTAGGACTCTTTAGGACACTTTAGGTTTTCTGCAGAAGTTGTTGTTCATTAAAGGGCTTGGTCCAGCCCTGCGGGGACAACCTTATAAAGTGGATACGGTGAGTGTTGTAGCAAACAGCTACTTATTTTGTATATTGTATAGTTGTTTTGTATATTTGTATTTCGACATTTTATAGAGAAAGTTAAAAAAAACAAAAAAACAAACTATACTCACTCCAACTCCAACAAGGCTCTAAGGTGGAGTGAGTATATTTGTATTTTAAGGTACTTTTCATTAGATTTTTTTCTCACACTTTTTAGGCTGCCAAAATCATATTTTAGAAGTTATACAGTAGACGAGTTTTAAGGTGGGTGAAAAAAAGACGTGATCATTGATTTACCAGCTGGGTGCAGTTTTTATTTTTCTACTGCCTGTTTCACTCACATGCACACTCAGCCCTTCAGATTTCTCCTCGTACTGTAACAAAACCAAGAAACACAAAGAATGTGTCACCTGAAAAGAAATCTCCAGAACTCGCTGGAGACAGCTCGTCGTCGTCACTGCAGACATGTCAGACATTTTAAGAATATGCAAATTCTAATACAGTAAAAAAAAAAAAAGAAATTCACTTTTTTTTGTGAACGGCAGAAAAGAATTTTGTAATTTGAATTTGGTGAATTTGTTTTTGTCGGGTTGAGAACATGCTAGTGTCAGAGTGTGTATGTGTGTGTGTGTGTGTGTGTGTGTGTGTGTGGACCGAGGTCACCTTCCCCCCCGCTCTCCACCTGGGAGTGTGTGTTCACAGGGTGTCTGTGCTGAGGGGATCCAGGGTGAATACAGAGTGGAGCCACACTGGGAATAAGCTGTCAGATGAAACACTGAGGAACTACTGAGAGACACTAAAAGAGAGAGAGAGAGTGTGTGTGTGTGTGTGTGTGTGTGTGTGTGTGTGTGTGTGTGTGTGTGTGTGTGCGTACATGCCTCTGTGTGTGCGTGTTTGGGTGTGTAACAATGTGTAGCGATCTCCTGTGTGTACTTGTGTCTGTGTCTGTGTGTGCATGCAGGCATCCACGTCCTCATGTCCCCCAAGTGTGTATCTGTGTGTTTTTGTGCTCCTGTCAGTATGTGTGTGTTTTTGCTTGTCTGTGCATGGATCCACGTACAAGACTGTGTCTCTCTCTCTCTCTCTCTCTCTCTCTCTCTGTGTGTGTGTGTGTGTGTGTGTGTGTGCAGAGTCCAGGGGAGCTCTAGTTGAAAGGGAAAGCCCTCACTCTCTACAGACTGACTTAGGATTCTTTCTGCCTTCCCCTGAGTTCACTGCAGCGGCCTGCACACTGGACTTTCTATCCACACACACACACACACACACAGTCATGTAATATCTACCTCTTAAGCATCTCCCTCTCACACACACTTTCAGCTTCTCCAGTTGAACCGTGGACTCTTGAACCTTGTTACTTTGAGCCTGTGCAAGTTCAGTTGGTTTCGAGGATGGAGGAGCTTTCATATGCAGCGTACACACACACACACACACACACACACTCACACACACACACACCATAACTTCTAGAAGTCCTCGACCAACAAAGACAAGCACATTAAAGCAGGAGGAGGAGGAGGAGGAGGAGGATGAAGAGGAGGAGGTCCAGACGCTCAGTGATTAATACAGCGTTGGTTTGACTTCGAGGTTCTTTAGATGAGGACAGTAATCAGATTTTTACTCCACCTTTAGAAGCCAGAATCAAGAGAGATCAGTTGTAGCTGCAACTGGTGAACACTATGCTGGACTTACAGTACTTGTTTGTGTCTGACATCAGTTCAAAAAAAACCTTCAGAGTCTCAAAACTACAGCGAGAAACTTCATTCAAACCTGATGCATGAGTAAAATCTTTAAGATAATAAGATGTACACTTTACTCTCGTAATAAATAATCATTATAATCTAAACTCCACCTTGGTTTGGTTTCTGATTGGTGGTTTCATTTTAGATCTTTCCAAGTTCAGAGTCTCAGAGGAAATGCTAATCTCTTTTTGTTATTATGTAAAAAGTATGGAATCTATCTTTAAGATCTTTGGGTGACAATTTTTGGATTTCAGTTTGTACATTTGAATATTAAGTTATTATTTATAAACCTGTTCTGGGCAAACTTCCATCATATTTCTGTAAACATATGCCACAGAGTTCACCTTCATTAGCTGTGTCCAAAATCCACACTACATGCTAAATATATAAACTAAATACTAATTCTTATTGGGTGCAGTTTTTGCAGTTAGTGTACAAGAAAGCAACAGTGTACAAGACTAAACCATTTTACACTGACGGGAAATCACACATCACTTTAACTGTCAGATGTCAATCGAAACGCGACTTTAGTATGACATCACCAAATAAAAAATTGACTTACTTTTCTTGTCTGAGGTTTTCCTGGTGCTGATTAATCACCATCCACAATTAGTTTGAATTTTTTCCAGCTGTGAGAAGATCCTCCATTTCCTTTGTGCATTGCATTGTGGGAGAATAGTGTCCATCAACAGCACACTCAAAAATCGAATGCTTTTTAGTCTGCACACAGACTGTTTTTAGTGTACTTTATTTTCTCACTTTTCCAGTGTGAACACAAACTGGCTTAGTATGGATGTGAGACAGCTGAAATCTGCCATCTGTCCCTGATGTACAGACAGAAATGGGTAAAAAGCCTTAATGTTTTCTGCTCCTGCCACTTGGTAAATTACTAATTTCTTAGTTGCCACTGTTATTAGTTTTCTTTAAGCCTTATTTATTCATTGCCTTATTTTGTATTGTTTTGTCTGCAACTTGTGCTGCCATCTTGCAGGTCTCCCTCTGAAATTAGTTTTCAAACCTGAATGGGACTTAAACAAAGGTTAACTTAGCTTTTAAAAATGTTGGATAAAGGATGCAACATGATAATCAGACATACTACTGGATTCATTCTGATAAAATACTGTTGAACCCTGACTTGAAATCTACTACTAAAACTATTTCTACCACTAATACTACCCACATTGTTGCTGCTGTAATGTTGCTGTACTGCACCACACAGCCTGAACAGCCTTTGGCTTGGTACATTGTACAGTTGTTTTGTTATTGTCGTCTTTGACATTGTATGGATTCTCTAATGGCTTCCAGTCTTATTTCTACTCAGCTGTTGGGTGGGTAAACATCATCACAGAGCACTTAAGTGATGCTTTTTCTCACTTAAAAGTCATCTTCATGCTGTTTAACTAGCAACAGTTTACACGCTATGATTGTGGATTTCTGCAAAATAAAGTCCTGAGTCACGAGTTTGCCTGTAATACATATTGTGTTAAAACTTATTTTTCTGTATATAATTCATTATTTTCCTAAATCGCCTACAATTTTTTGGTGCTGGAAGGTTTGCATGCAGCGTGTGAAAACTCCACCTGAAACCTCACCATCTCCTCAGCACCACAGTCTCAGCGTTTCTGCGGTATAAGTATAAGCGAGGCACAGGTTGAACTGCACTGTCAGGAAGTTGTTGGTTATTATCAGCGCGCAGATGTGAGAGAAAGAGAGGAGTATGGTAATGGCACGGCGATGAGAAAGTGTGTGCATGTGTCCCTCAGGTAAAAACAGGGGAACATGGAATCAAATCTGAGCCAACATCCTGAGATTGTTCCTGTTGATAAATTGATATCATTAAATATAAATGCCGAGTGTTTCATTCCCTGACGCCGCGGGCTTGGAGCGTCGAACAGGAATGCTTTGAATCCAAGGCTAGAAATTTCCCCCAAATCATCAAATCTGACAACAAAGGAAAACTCAAATAGACTCCCTTAATGAGTTAAACACACATGCACACACACTCTCTCACACACACACACGCCTACACACTCTCGTGTTCTTGATCTAATGAGTCTTTTAACCGTCTTCCTTATCCATCTGTCTTCTCCCGACACACACAACACAGTCACACACACACACACACACACACACTTTTTGTATGATCAATCCACATCAAACAGTAACTAATTTAAATATTCATATAAGGTGTTAGAAGATGGTTGGTCGGCCTCTCTCTTTCCTCCCCTGTCTCTCTTTCTCTCTCCAGGTATATTAATAATTCCCCCTGTCTCTCCACCACACAGAGTTGGAGGTTTTTCCCTTCAGACAAAGTTTCTAGAAGTTTCTATAAATTAATAAGAGTGTGTTCTCTGTGAAGCCGGCAGCTTTGAACCCGGCGTATTGATCTTGCAGGTGAGTCGGCCGTGCCGGATCACGACTTCAAACAGAATCCAATGTTCCTGTGAAGAGGCCGGCCCAGCCCAGAACAATACCCATATTACCCCTCCATATGACTGGTCCAATCTGAGGGTGGAGGGGGTGGTGGTGGTGGTGGGGGTGAGACAGACAGGAAGCACCTGCACGTGGTCGAGGAGGTTAAGATGGCTGAGGTGGGATTTTGATCATAGTGATTTTCAGGGGGAGCGGTGGAGAGTGAAATCAGCTGAGGATATTGGATGTGATTGAGATGTTGAATTAATCACAGGGAACTGATACTGAGGCTGGATGTTGTCCTTTTTATTACAAATCAGATGTGCTCCACCTCTGCTGTAATGGATAAGAGGCAGTTTGGATTATTATGTACTCATTGTAAAGTTGATGAACACTACTGTTGGCTGGTTGCCAATGGAAAGACCTCTTCCCCCGAAATGAGACATTTTACACTTCAGTCAAATTCCACATAAATAAGCATAAATACACTTATATTATGTTTCCAGGGAACTGTGGGCAGTTTAGAGGCAATAAAATGGACACATTTGGAGGAAAAATGTTACATTTAAATTATTTGAATAGTGGTAGAAATATCTATCAGCACCTTCAGTTTAAAATGATCTATGTTATGATCTTTGTTAGTTGTTGGTCATGCTGTACCTTCAGGTTTAGTGCCAATTACCTGTAAAAGTAAATAGGTGAAAAGATTGCAATAATGCAATATTTAAACTAAATGAAATTTAAAGATAAAAATAGATAATGGTTATCAATTCATTTGTTGCGCATGCACGTAAGTGAGTTACTGCATTTATTTTGAGTGTAAAATCACACTGTGTCTCAATAAACTTTACAAATGACAGAAGACAACTGCAGAGATAAAAGATAATAACAATGTCAATTTAATTTTTTTTTGTTTTTTTTTTTGCGTAATTATAGAAAAGACTGTGAATAAGGAATGAAAACAAGAGCAAAGGAGAAATTCAACTGTAGGAGAGGTAAGATATGTAGATTTTCAGCCTAAAATGTAAATGCCTCTCTGATGGAGTAATAGTAAAGTAAAGTATAGCAGCGGGAGAAAATGCTCTGCCACCAGTAGATTGCTCATTAATCTTTGGAATAATGAGAGAGCTCGCATCCTGTTATCTGAGAGGAGGAAGTCATGCCAAGTAAGGCAGTGCTCAATCATGAAGAGTTTTGTAGGTAATAGGCAGCAGTGTGTAGTCTGACCTGGATGAAACAGCCACTGAAGTGCGGACAGAAGTGGTGTTGTCTTTGTTTCATTTCTGGCATAGCTGTTTATTTATTTGCTCTAATCTAGCTAATAGAAAGATAAAACAAAATCTGCTTTTTAGAGTTTGCAACATTGCAAAAGTTAGTTGTGTGTTCTGCAATCTCCTTTAGTGACTTTATTTATGTTGCTGAGGGTTTTTCCACCTTAGTAGTTTAGTTATGTTATAAAAATATGCATGAATTTACACGTGAGTCAGCCTCTGCGTATGTGTGAGATATAGGTTGAGTATACTGCAGGTCAGTTTCAGAATGTTTTCTATTACAGCTGTCGATCCAAACTAGGCAGTGTTTATTGTTAATTGTTTGGATCCTGCATTAGCTTTAGCTGTTGCTAGTCTTCCTCAGGTTCATAAATACTGTATACAGTCTATGATAAATACACACAATATACATGGAACAACATCTAGACAGTAACAGTAACCCAGAAAGATATAAGAGTTTTACCCAAATTATACTTCCCTTTCAATTATAAACTTTTTGTATTGTGGTAACAGGTTCCGATCTAAGAATGATATCTTGTGGTTTGGGATGCTCCTGTTTCTGGTTAGTGTATTTAAGATGTGTAAAAAAAATGGAATTCAGGTTCATCTGAGAAGATCGTTTTCCTGATAAACGACAGGATACTGAAGATGAAGTTTGTAGCATAGTAACTGAAAGAGTGTATTTCTAGATTTATATACCATGTTCCAGATACAAAAGTGCATGACAGAAAAAAAGTGAAAAATTAAGAAGTTCAAGACATATATTTCATCTTTGCACACAAACATACAGACATAATGGCAAGATGTGAATTGTGACACCACTCAACCTGTGTGTGTGTGTGTGTGTGTGTGTGTGTGTGTGTGTGTGTGAGTCAGACAGAGGCTGTGTAAGTGCTGATTAGCGATTAGCAGGTCTTGAGGCTGACGGCAGAGCTGATCAGTATTTCCTCTGTGTTGGAGCTTTAGGGAACAAATCCCAACATTAACCCGGCTCTCATCTGCCTGGCAGAGCGCTAGCAGCAGCCTGCCAGCCATGGGCCATACATCCAGCAACAACCGCAAGCTAAAGCATGTGAATCCTCCTCTGACGGCGCCTCATTGTTGTCTCATTTCAAATCAAAACCACATTTGATCATTATAGAGCCTCTAATGTTGCTCTCAACATCAAGGTTGATGGGCTGTGACATGCGATGTTTAATAAGCAGTCATAAAGTTTGTCATAATCTGCTTGACAAAAATGACATTTAAGTAGTACCCCTTGAGGGAGAAGTAAGTGAATTCCTATAGTTCTATAAAAAGCGTAATCCCCTTGAAGAGCAATAACTGGAGCAAAATGTTCCTTTTAAGAGCCAATGTGTCTCTCACAAGATGCTAGAGGAATACTGACACGTAATTGTTCTGACTTTGGCTTTAATTCATATAGAGAGCACATCAGCCATCACCGCTGAATGTCAATGGGTGTTGAGCTGAGACCTAAGGCCGCCTCCAGAGTGCTCAAATGAGGCCAGCAACCCCACTGCCATCACAGCTTTGCACTGGTAACGGTCAGTTCATCAGAGATCATTTGCAATGCTAATTTTCTTATTGAAGTACAGAAGATTAGCTCACCACTGGAGGACTGCTCTGCAAAGTTTTTAATGGGTTCTTTGGCGGGTTAGAGACCGTCAGTCCAGTCCGCATGGGATGAATGAAGAGTAAGTAATAAAATGACCTTCTGACCTCAGTCTGTGCTCCTGAAACATCTGCAGAGGTTAGTGAAATTCACAGAAAACCACCAATATACTTAGATAACAAGACAATTTAATAAATCTACATGGGGGGAAAAGTGACATATTATTGCTTCATAGAGGCATCTTTTGGAGACTCGCACCCCATAGTTTGAATGTACATTTTTTATTTACATTTTTTATGAAGGTCTACAGTGAGACTTATTTATATATTGTTTATTTTGTTGTCATTTTCCTAGTGCTACCACTCTTTTCTACTTTTTCCCGATCACAGGCTGTATTTCGAAACCACCTACTACATACTACCAGCAAACGCAGTATGCACTACATACATACTACATGCAGTATGTACTGCATGTAGTATGGGATTGTTTATACAGAAAAGCTGAATGTAAAACACGATCAATGTTTTGGGATTTTGGCACTGTGTATATTTTGGATATCTGTTGATATTTCTATACTTTGATTGATATAATTTATATTTGTACTCTTTATATTTGCATTCTTTTTGTACGGCAACTGCTGCAAAACAATTTCCCTCCGGATAAGTAAAGTTCTATCTTATCTTATGATGAAAATTAAATACTTCCTCAGTGACTCTTGAATCCTTATGCAAAACCCTTGACATAAAATGTAAGAATTTATTATAACCCATGTTGTTCAAACTTTTTTCCATACAGATGTTGTGAGAATTTGATTCTTTGTTGGTAACATTTCATAGGACTTAAATGTACTTGAATCTTTTCCTGTTTTATTATTTTATTTTGGTGCAGTTTTCAAATCATTTAGTTTGTGCCAAAGTCTGTGTCAATTGCATTCTGTTTCTATTGAAAACCTTTTCATTATAATTCATTTTCTGTCAGTGCATATCTTCCCAGAGGCTGCGAGCCAGCATGGTGTGGTTTGACAGCTGACGGACTGGAGTTTTATTGGTGGTGACATGTGTCAATCTTCAGAAGAAGCCCCGCCCACTGTGGCCAGACCGAGCTGAGCCAGTCGAGCTGCTGTCAGCCGCTCATCACCCAGTCCTTTTCATGTTTGCCTTTTTTCTGTGTTTGTGTGTGTGAACAAGAAAAGAGCGTATTCCACACCTACACACACCTACACACACATATGTAGACACCAATGAGGCTCCTTCGTCTTACAGCTGCTGTGCACGCGTGATTTTTTTTTTCTTTTTTAGTGTTTGTGCTTGTGTGCACAAGTGTGTTTTCTCTACACACACACACACACACACACCTACACACACACACACACCAATCCGTCCACCAACCCCTATGTTCTCTGCCAGGAGGGCAACATCAAAGAGACTCTAGCTGTGGGCATGAGGAGCCTGGAGACTAGTCAGGGCCTGTAGAGTGGAGACTGGGCCTGCAGAGGCAGCTGGAAAGTCAAGTGGCCATGGGGAGCCTGGAGAACGAGGTGAGCTTGGAGGACGAGGCGGGCCTGGGGAGCGAGGTGTGGTATACTGTAGAGCGAGGCATGGGTCCATAAAAAGAGGCCGAAGGTGGTCCTGGAGGGCGTGGTGGGCCTGAGGAGCGAGGTGAGGGTGCATAAAAGTAAGATGAAGGTGGTCCTGGAGATGGAGGTCAGCCCTGGAGAGCATGATGCGGGTGAAAAAGAAGAATTTAAAGGTAGACGTGGGAAGCAAAGTGAGCTCTGAGAAGGAGGCGCAGCAGCGGCATGAAGTCTCTCTGTGCAGGAATGTTTAGTGAAGTTTCTCAGAGCGCTGCAGATGTCAGAGTGACGCTCTTAAATGCAGCTGTTGCTCTTTGTGACAACTTTACATGTGTTGCACTTTCTCGTCTTTCCTTGATGTTTTAACGATACCCAGCCAGACAGATAGAGAGAGCACCCTGGTCCCTGTAAACAATACATTTCCTCCATGAGACGATGTCCACTTTTTATTGGCTGAAGGCGGAGGAGGGAGGAGGGCCTGCAGGAGGCGGTGGGAGGTGGGCAGGAGAGCAGGAGGAGGTGGTGGGAGGTGGGCAGGAGAACACAGGACTGCAGCTGTTGCCTCTGAGGCAAAGATCGGCTTCTTGCTCTCATCTGCCCGTCAGAGCCCTCCTCTGAGCTGCCAATCAAAATGACAGACAGCTGCTAGTGGATGGAGGAGAGAGGTTTGAAGGGACCGGCTCGTTTGCACAGTGTTATCTGTGATTTCTCTCTGTTTGTGTCTAAAAGAGACAATGTTGTCTGCAGCCACGACTTCTGCAATCACATATCTGACAGGTGGGTCATGAAAGGCTCTGATTGCATCATTATTGAACATGTTATTCCCTGTTGCTAAAGCACATATATATATGTGAATGTGTCTGAAATGTCTTTTGCATGAAAAGCACCTGTCATAGTTCACAAAATTTGAGCCATGTACTTGTTTTCGAGGCGTATATTAGATACATATTAAGAGGCATACTAAAGGTCTTATTGTTATGTTATTGGGAATTCATTTGATTTATAAAACAAGAAATTGTGTTGGATATGAGATATAATGGTTAACTTTTTCACTATTCTGATCAACCTAATATATATTTTTCATGAAATTTCTCAAAACAACATTAAAACAAGCCAAATTATTTTACATTATTAGTTCATTTTCTTGATATTTTTTACACTTCTAAATGTCTTAAGATTTACATTCTTGCACTATAAGTACACGCTTGCAAATTAATATTTACTTTTAAGGTTTATTTTCCTGAAAAAAATCTACAAAAATCATCAATTTCAGATTACCAGGTAGAAAAGTTCATCAGAAAACAATCTGGATTTTTACAGCGTCATAGAGTCATGTGTGTTAAGGTCCTGTTGGATGCATGTATGCAGTTTTCTGTGTTGAATGAATGCAGAAGCCACGGGAGGAGAGATGTGAGGTGAGGGTGAAGCCAGCCAGCCTTCTGCTGGTGTGAGTCTCGTGCCTGGACTCGTGCAGGCGAAGAATGGATGTGTCTATTAGTTATTCTCTCTTCACAAGCATCAGTTTCACTTCCCACAACACGTAAACACAAAACAAAAGGTGAAGAGAAAGAAAAAAAAGACAGACACACTGGAAAAGGGATGCCATAAAAAACATTGGTCAACAAAAAATTACTTTATTTTAACTTGTCTTTCCTTGGAAGATACTGTATGCTGGCAATATTTCCAGCGTCTGTTCAGTTATGGTAGCCATCAGTGCTCATGCTGACCGTCTCGTTCCTCCTTTGTTAATTCAAAACAAATCAGATACATAAACTAACTCTTCTTCTGCGCCAGGAAAGACCTACTAACACTAAACTGCTACAGTGAGCAATATTACTTTTAGATGAGAGTAACAAAACAAATATCTGACTTTTTATTGTTTTTCAGTTTAAGTTTTAGTCAGACGTTTATTTATAGTGAATCCAAAGACGCACTTTTCATCCCACTGCAGTGCCATTACAGTATTAATTTACTTGTGTGAGGTCTATGTCAGCACATGTATACATGACCAAGAAATTGAAAAATACTGAAGCTGGGTTTCTTGTTAAAATTAAATAAATCTGGATTATCTAAATGCACTGTACGTGTGTGAGTCGTAGCAGGTTCCTTATCCAGATGGAGGGTCTAAGGATAGAGGTTGGTGTGTGCTGTACAGACTGTAAAACCCTTTGAGGTAAATTTATAATTTATCATTTTGGGCTATTTAAACCAAACCTTTTAAACCAGATTAAATAACTTTTTTTTATTATCAATTACAGAATTTATTTTATGAAACAGAATAAACACACACGTGAAATTATCCCCATTTTCTCAGTTTAATTTTCAAATTCCTTTGTTTACCATATGGCTAGCAATGGATCGACTAATGATACTGCAATTAGTGAAAAATGAATGTGTGTGTGTGTGTGTGTGTGTGTGTGTGTGTGTGTGTGTGTGTGTGTGTGTGTGTGTGTGCAGAATCAGTATTCTAATGAGGACAGACAAAAGAAGTCTGTAGCTCAGAGCCAATTGGACAGAGAGGAGCAGAGCATCAGAGAAAGAAAGCCGGAGTGGGGAGTGAGCTAGTTGGGGGTTAGGGAGGGTTCAGGCTGGTGGCAGTCAGTGCCTCAGGCAGGGTTTTGGGGTCAGGCCCCCCCAGACGGCCATACTGGCCCCCCTGGGCCCCGAGAGGGGGGACACCAGGACCACGCTGGCCAAGGGAGGGGCACTCAATTAGGGCAGCGTTCAAAATTTTAGCCTGGTGCTTCAGAAGAGGAGGCCACCTGATACCTGTACACCTCAAAGATCCTCCTCCACCCCCTCCATCCTGCCGAATGCACCTACTGCTGATTGACACACTCGAGGGTTTGAATGGTTTTTGAAGACTGAAAATGATGCTCATATTTTAACTTATGTAACATCATTTTATTTAACCTCTGTCTGCGTCAAATTCCCTCAAAATACTCATTCTTACCCCCAGAATTTAAATGCTCTTAAGAAAGGAAAAATAGGATACTAAATCTCTACATTGTAATAATTCTCTTCATATTATAAATAACAAGAACAATGCATGGAACCTGCCTAGAGATTTTAATCTGGATCTGTACCCAAATACACAAAGTCAAAGACAATTATGCAGATTTACAGATTTACAATCAGGGATTTATACAAGAAGACATTATAATATCAGACTGATGACAACTATCAAAGTTTGGTTGCAGTCGCACAATACATTCAAGAGTTAGGGCAAAATGGTAAATACTTGATATACAACATAGTGTTGTATGTCAAAAAACTAATTGCTTTTTTTTTGGGCTCATCCAAATATACATATATATATAAATATATTACAATTGTCAGGAACATTGGATAAAAAATTGCTGGAGTGATTAAGAGATTGAGAATATAGTGTTAAGGTGGAAATGAGCTGCTGGATAAAAGTGGCACCACGAAGTTCGTTCACTCGTCCTCACGAAATATGTTGCTCTAGAAGCTCGGTGATGTAGTGACTATTCGCTGGACTAGTTGGTGAATTACTGTAGCTGGCTCGCTAACTAGCAAGCTTGCTAGGTCAGTAGTTATCCCAGCGGTTTATTCAAGAGACATATTATTTTTTTATCATCAACTCCTGCCTCATAACTGTCTGTAAAACATTATTCTTTTGTGTAACAGCTTATAAGCTAATAAACTATGATGGTTCCCTCTGTTTTGGACTCTCTGCTCCCACAAAGGTCATCACTGTCAAGACGCTTTATTTTGTCAACGGCACGAATATCTGTGTCTTAAGTTAACCAACGTTAAGAGTCACTGATTTCGCCGCAACATTTAGGTGTTTTAAATGCTGGTGCGATGGTGCCACACCACATGAATCAAACCAAGAAAAAGAAGGAATTTTATTTTTTAAGCCTCACAGTTCAGAAGTTAGCATACAGTACTTAAGTACTTAAACAGTACATAAATGGCCACATGGTGGTGCTTTTGGATCTGGATCTGCACCAGATATAGTTCCCAATTTACCAAAATCCATAAACAAGTTTTTGAAATATCCTACTAACTATCTAACTGCTGACTACAGCTGGTCTAATTGGAAGAGTTAATAAATTCGTATTTGCACCTATAAGAACTGACTTATATCTGAAGAACAAAAGTGAGGTTTAGATGGTACTGATGTAGAAATGGAAATTTTCTGTTGTATTTGCTTCGGTCAGTTTGTCTTTGAGGTGCTGCTGCTGCTGTGTGTGTGTGTGTGTGTGTGTGTTTGTGTGTTGCTGGCCAGTTTCACACAGTTGCATAATTAGCAGTAGCATTAGCATGCCTAACATCTCAGCTACTGCTCCACAATACTCTGAGGAAAGAGCCCTGTTGAAAATCCTCCCAGTAACTGTCAATCTCTGGCTCTCTCTCACACACATTCTCTCTCTATGTCTCTTTACCTCTCTCTCTCTCCATGTGTGCAAAAATGCATGCGTCATTAGAAAATGCACCTAATTGCCAGGCAGCAAACATTTCAACTCTTGTGGTTTTTCTCAGTTAACTTTATCATCTTTCTCTTTATTCAAACAGATACGTGGAAACATTTTAGGAAGGGGGTCGGGGCTGTGCTGGATCCGGAGCATTCCTTGCTGATCTGCCACAGTCGAGCTGTTAGGAGATCCACTGTTGTCAGAGATTTTGTCTAATTAATTGGTTCTTCTGGGGGTCAAGTGGTTTCATCTCATTTCAGTCGCCTTGTACATCAAGCAGCCACGTCTGCACCTGTTTCCTGCTCTCAGCAGCTGCCAACTGGGCCTCCCAAACCACTATTGATCCCATCAGATCACACACACACACACACACACACACACACACACACACACACACACACACACACACACACACACATTTTTGAAATGCTTTATTTGTATCTGCTAATTAAATTTGCCAGAGCTAGCCTTGAATATTACAGAAGTTCAGCAGGGTTTATTCTTAATTTGTTATTCGGATATCTAATAGCTACTGCTTCAGTAACCACGAGACTTTTAGTGCACATTGACATCACAAGTCAGATTGAAAGTATTACATGATAAACATTAGTGGACATAGAAGTTACATTAACACTGGAATGCATGAAGTGTCGACACAGCTACAAAAATACACATCTGAGGCTTTTCGCAGGGTTATTTAGTGTAAATCAAGGTTTCTGGTCAGTTACCTGCAAGGCTCTTTCAGATGCTGGAGGTACCGTTTATATTTATTCTGTATACCATACATTCACAAATAGTTTTACCTCATTCAGTATTTACCTCAACTGTAGAGAGAAGCAAGTCTTTCTTTGAGACTGGAGAGAGACTCCTTTATGTTTTATATGATGTTTTTTGTATTTTTTTAAAGATGTTTTTGCCTTTATTTTTGATAGTGACGATAGCAGAGAAAGGATATATATGTTAAGGTACAGCGCTGGACCACTAGGACACCCTGTACTTTTTGATCATATTTTAATGAGTAGCTTCTCTGTTTTTGGCTCTGTCTATTTGCCTTAAAACACTTCCTTCATCTGTTTCACATCAAAAACCTTCAGGTGGTTCAGAGGTTCCTCTTCCTTAGAAAGTGTTTATTGTAAACCATCTTCAGGAAGTGTGAAGTTTCATTAACAGTAAGTTTAGAATGAAAATCAGTGACTGAGAACAATATTTCTGATAAAGAGAGAAAGTGAGAGCATCAGAGCAACGAGTGCAGCATGACTGTGTTATTGTACTGATGGAATCAATGCAGTTTAATGTAGATTCCTATTTGCAAGGCAGTTTTTTTTTAGGTAGGTAAGGAGTGTAAGAAAATGTGTTCAAGGTCACTTCTAGATAAAAAAAATGCACACACACTCTCACACCTTACATCCATATGCCTACAAGTACTCTGAACAAAAGGGGGAGTCAGGGGAGGGAGGGGTCGATTGTCCCGCTGCAGACTCTGGAGCTCAGGACTCCTCGTGCTGAAGAGAAGCTTTTGTTGAGCACTTGACAAAAGGTCTCAGTCTGGAGGTTAAAAGTCAAGAGAGGCCACTTCCGACCCAGTCCTCCACTTCCCAGCATTCCACAGTTTGCACACATTCCTCCAGAGAGACTGATCTGTGACTTAAAGGGTTCATCTTTTAAGTGTCCCTGGAAGTTTTATGGCTGTTATTTCACTTTAACAACTTAAATATAATCTGTAATAAGTGACAGTATGAGATGAGCAAGTTTGCCCTTTTAGTAACACTGGTTTTATTACAGCATATATTAATGAGAGCATTTTAATACATTATACTGAATGTTATTAATGTATCTACATGAATATGTGTTTAATAGTGTACTGTACGAGTAATGAGCAGACTCCATAATGCAGATTAGATTTTCCTCTGAATCAAATATTTCTCAGAAAAATTAGTTCCCTTAAGGTTGTGTTTACTCAGAACATTCAACAGCGTGAAAACAAACTGGCATTAAGAGGAATAACATGGAGAAGAGCATACCTAGAGTAGACCTTAATTTACCCCCAAAAGGGAAAGTTGCCAGTAATCATAAAAAAGCATTTTAACTGCAGAACATGCAGGTCTTGTCTTATCAGGTGAAAACTTCCTAAACGCCAAATCTGCTGATTTTCATTCTTTAACTTTAGTTGAAGATTTATATCCTTTTCTGAGTTTCTGCTTCTGAACGTTCTCCCACCAAACTTGAAAAAAGATATTTATAGAAACTCATAAACAGACATTTATGGAAAAACAGGTCTCCATCCAGCAGCAATGATGTAGATACACATCCAGTGTATAAGGTGTGTATATTTACCTATTCAGCAATTGCTAAAACACAAGAAATTCAGCTTGTAGCCAGTTCATGAAAAACTCTTACACTTGCTGTCCTAAAAACCCAGAGTCAGATGCATTCAGTTTGAGCTTGCAATCTCTTTGAAATTAGCGTCTGATTTACTACAGATGCAGCAAATTACCCAATCGGAGACTGGGACTGCCTCCTATAGGTACGTTCTCCAAGTGAAGGAGCACTAAAAAGGGGCAAATTACTTGTCTGGTATTTGTCTAAGATATTCTAAGAAATCAAAATGTGGGGATCAATTCCTACTGCGAGAAATTATTCTGGGTAATACTTACCATGCATAGAAAAGTTAATAAAAAAAAAACATATGCAGTATTACTCATTAAATTAGGAAAACTAAAAAGAGATGGAGTGACCTTGCACAAAACACGAAAGTAGCGGTCCGTCGCAATGAAGGAGAAGCTGCATCTGAAGTCAAACTATGCTATGGATAGGGTACTAAAAAGATAAGATCACAGACACAAGTGGCTAAAATGAATTTACTCTGCTGGGTGTCAAGGCTCATCCCTCAGGGAGAGGGGGAGGAGTTCAGATATGCTGGAGCCAGTAAAGGTGGGCCATGTTTCCCTCTTGTCTGCTGTCTTTTCTGCAGAATGAAGGTTAATTTAAGAGATTCTGTTGACTATCACAACCTACCTTTAATCATTAATGCATAACATGTGGAAATGTGGCTGTTGCACATGGACCAGGCCTATCAAATATCCTGCTGCTATCAGTAAAACCCTGCTTCTAATGCATATGCATAAAAGCTGTTGTATTCTGTTCTTAGGGGTACTGCAGGTCTAGGTGCAGAATGTGTCTGAAGCAAGGTGCAAAAGGCCTCAGGTTCTGTCCTGGAAACATCCTTGCAGGAGCTTTTTTTTTTACATGTTTGGTTTGCAAGTAGAAGAACTGGATAGTTATTATTGAGCAGTGATTGCCACCATGGCTCAAGGGGCAAATGGCACCAACTACAGCAGTGATTCCCTAATGTGCATGTTAATGTGCTCAGTGGAAGCTCAGAGGAAACACTGGACACACTGTTTGACACAGGTGATTTCTAAACAGTGCAGATGTCGAGGACGAGTACAAGATGTCGCAGAAACACAGAGGAAGAAACTCGAGGTTAACTCAGGTTAAAACAACCACTTTGGGGATAAGAGAAATGTTTTCGATCTGTGGGGCTTTTGCACTTTTGGGGAGCACCGCTGCACCTGAATTCCCTGCAATGGGCCTGTGAGTTCAAGTGCAAAGCATGCTGGGATGCCATGCGAGTCTCTCTGAGGAGAAACTCTTAAATTAGAGATTGTCGGGACACAGACACACACACACACACAAACATGCAGGCATGGAAAACAGCACAACGCGTTTTAAAGCTCATCTGCAAACTGATTCTGTCAGGGAGACTTAGTGACGTGCGGCTGCCTCCTACAGCTTTCCTCCATAACGGCGCCGGTCGGCGTCGGCGTTGTGCTGTCCACCAGGGAGGAGGAGAGGCGGCGGGCTCTAAATAGATCCTCCCTCGGTTAAATATTAACACTCGCCTTCCTCTGACAGAGAGCAGCCCGACATGTCGCCTTCTATCTCCACCGCGGGGAGATGCAACGCAGCATAGCACTCAACCACACACACACACAGAAACACATGGACACAACACAAGAGTATGGACACAAGACATACACAGAAATTAAGCTATGTATGCACTTTGAAAGGCTGATGGCGTTTCTCCGACAGAGTCTTTTCACGATTACCAAATGGTCAACAGATCAGCGAAATCCACAGTTTTTAGCATTTGAAGCCAAAAAACGTTCAAACTTTCTGCCAATATTTTTTTCAGTTTTGAATATCTTTAATACTTTCATTCATTTTTTTCCCACAAAGAAAGAGGGAAAGACCTTCTGAAGCAGCTGTCAAACCATGTGACGAGAAACATCTCCATTAAAAAACCAGACTAATAAAATGTGATGGGTTAGCAGCAGGGTGACGCTTGTTTCACTGCAGGTTTTCAGTGACCTCCTGCAATATCAGTGTAACTTCACACACACACACACACACACACACACACACACACACACACACACACACACATACTTAGCATAACCAGTGAGAAAGGTGGCCTTGGAGGAAGCAGAGTGTGTGTGTGTGTGTGTGGAAGTGACAGATGATCATCCTCATTAGTGGAGAGGTGATGGCGGGAAAAAGAAAGAGGAGGGATTGACTTATCTGACGAGTCAACGAAAAGCAGTGTGTGCAATATGCCACTCCACACTAGAGACCTATTGAATATACTGTCCTTCTTAAAAATGATGAAGATCCATAAGTGTGTGGAGAGATGCTGTGATGAGATATGAACGTGTCAGCTCAGGATCCAGAGGAGCTATGTCCATTTTGGATGATTCTGTAGCACACTATCTGCATCCAGAGAGAGCATTCAGTGCCAGCGCAGGAAGTAGTGTGTCTCATATGAAGTGAAGCTGAAAGTAAGGGTGGCAGTCAGCGTCGAGGTGGTGGATGATGGGCATGTAGCACATTCGACTTTCATGCTGACAAGACTGGAACTCATGTCACGATCCAAGTAACATTTGCTTTCATTACCATAATGTTTCCCTATCCAAGTGTTTTAGTTGTCCAACCATCACCTTACATCAATTGTATTTTATTTATTTATGATTTATGATCTTTCCCCAACCTTAACTATGTCATAGTTGCCATGCAAAGTACATATAAAACTTTCTTTTTTTTTTTTTTGGCAAATGTTAGTAATAGGGGCGGCTGTGGCTCAGGAGGCAGAGCGGGTCGTCCCTTGATCCCAAGGTTGGCGGTTCAATCCCCAGCTCCTCCTGTCCACATGTTTAAGTGTCCTTGGGCAAGACACTAAACCCTAAGTTGCTACCGATGGAGGCCAGCACCTTGCATGGCAGCTCTGTCACCACCGGTGTGTGGGTGAATGAGACCACTGTGTGAAAGCGCTTTGGGGCGTTAAGGTTGAAAAAGTGCTGTATAAGTGAAGTAAAGTCCATTTACAATTTAGCATTGGATAAAATCCAGGGTTTTACAGAGTCATCCAATATCAATGTTCTGTCTGTTGATGGGGTTGCAGGAAAGGTCAGTTTTAGAGCTAAGCGTAAAATGGTGAAAAATGTGTAAATGCAGCTCTAAATGAAATTTAGGGTGACGCCTGAAGTTATTCACAGCTTTAATCTGCATCCATTTGCTGAATCAGGACTGAAATATCTTCCTAAAATTAGTCAATATTGCTGTCTAACCAAAGAATAATTAGCTGAAAAACATAATCCAACAAAATGGTTATGAAATCATCGAGAGTGACATCGAGTGTTTTAATTAAACATATTTCTGAACTACCATCTGCTGAGGAAGCTCCAGAACAGCTGCCAAATGAACCATGTGGTGAGATTGTTTGGTCAACTGCTGTTTCCAAGGTCAAGGATAAACTCTGAAACTCAACTCTTAAGCCAACATGGATGAGAAGTGCTTAGAGGGAATGGCACTGGCCACACTCCATCTGCTGATGAAGATCATGCGATACGATGGAAAGCTCCAGAACAGCTACTAAATGGACCTTGTGTGCAAATTACCCAAGTCCTGGTGTGTTTTCAAGAGGCAGGAAAAACAACCTGTTACATGAAACAAGCCTCACACATTTACACAACCTGTTAGCGTCAGCGGTGGGTGAGTTGTAGGAAATAAGACAGAAATGATTAAAGTAGAGAGAGCAGCCTAAAGAGTTTCCAAATGAGGCAGAGAGGAAAAAGCAGACTTCAAAAAGCATTGTTGGAAACTATCAGTGCACACACACACACACACACACACACACACACACACACACACACACACACACACACACACACACACACACACACATATTTGTGCAGTAAGGTATGGATTTGGCAGAGGTATAACACCCACATGTTTAATTCATAACTGTTTTCCTTCTTTCTGATCAGAAACATGAAAGAGAGAGTTTCGCCTGGAGAAAAAACAAAATGGGTGAACTCATCAATACCCCGACAACACTCGCCTGCCTATTCAGCAGGTATACGCAGGGAAAGGAGACAGAAACGCCACACTTCATAAGGACATTTTATTTTAATGGCGGTCCATGCAATATTGTTGCATTGGTTTTATTTGTATTGTTTTAGTCTTTTATGTGGGGTTTGTCATTATATTATTTTTATGTTCTTCTGAAAAAAGCTTTTCACAGATGTGGATCCTCTCTGCGTGTGAATGTCTGAAAAAGTACAAGAAGAGCAGAGCAGATACAACGTAGTAATCCAAATAATGATGAGGGATGTGCAAGGTTTGTGTGAGAGTGTTTACCTGTTTTTATTTCTGACAAAGTTTCCTCTTGATCAGGATTTCTAAAATCAATCATTCAACACTGGGCTTCAGCTTTACACCATCAGCAGTTTTAGGTGCTTCAGCAACATGTTTTTCTTGGGTAAACCAAACAGCCTAGCATTGCAGACACATGAAGCTTTTATTATAAAATAAAGTTTTACTGGCAGATCTATTATTTCGCTCCTCCCATTTATGTCAATGAGCGTAGGCTAAATAACTAAAACACCTCTCTGTATAATGTAAATCAGTTCAACAGCACCACAAAATGACCATAAAGTTGAATCAACACCTCTCTGAAACAGTTTCAGTAACAACTGAACATTATAACCTTCATGGAGGGAGGATTTGTTGCAGGACTGTTGTATTAGACTGCGATAATTTTACCTAATTAACTGGAAACTGAGTGTATACTGTATTTTTCCACTTTGCAGTCTGATTACACAGTAATTATCATGCATTAACAATGTATTTACAATTTAAATTTGATTCATTATAATTGCATAAGTGTTGGTTTTCACACATCACCTCTAAATAGGTGAGTAGCTATAAAGTTAATAGTGTTTGTCCTCATAGCCACCTCCAGCCATTCACCCTGCATGGCTCATTTCTCCTCCTCATCAACACAGCCAGCCAAACAACGCCCACAATCACAACAGAACAATTACTAATATTTTCTGCTGGTGTACTGACATTGTACACACTTATAGCACTCTAGTATGTTCAGATTACCTATTAATTTACATTTCTGGAGTACATTAGCTGCTGTTCATTTGGAATAATGACCTCTTCCCTCAATACCTCAAAACATATCAGCCTGTTATTCTCTAAAATCCCCAAATAATACCACTTCAGACTTTATGGTTAACTGTAAGAGTGAATAAAACAAGTGGGCAGGAAGTGGGTCACTCTTGGTTTGTGGTGATGTAGTGGTGCCTCCCGTTCCCGCCGACTGATTTCACGTCTCTACTCACTCTGCTTGCTCTCAAAATGTCCTCCCACCCTTTTTAGTCAACTCTGGTTTCTTTCTCTGGTATTTCTTATATTTCTTTTGTAACAATCTCAGTTCAATTCAATTCAATTCAGCTTTATTTATATAGCACCATATCATAACAAAGTTATCTCAGGGCACTTTTTCGAGTAGAGCAGGTCTAGACCGACTCTTTATATTTATATTTATATTTATATTTACAGAGACCCAACAGGAATATTATAAAGCATTTGATTGCTTGTAATTAAATCTTTCTCCACTTGTACACTTAGATTCAACAGGAGCATCTGAACATGTTAAGTTAAAAGTGTTTGTAAGTCTTTGGGGGAAATCCAAGTCAAGTCTCAAGTCATTCAAGACATATCCAAGGCAAATCATGAGTTAGCCAAAGTAATTCTTAAAGTGGGTATAAACTGCATTTTTATAATAACAATGTAATGTTATGGGACTTTATAGTGAGTTTCAGCTCATTGTTTAGATGTCCGACCCGCAACTTTACAGTTTTGGTTCACTCTCACCGCTCTCATGACGTCATTTTCAGTGAAAAAGCTCTAAAAACCCACTGTACACTACCTGCTCTGCACCAAACAGCAGGCAGACACAGTTAGCGACTAGCTGGTGAACACAGTGGAGCATTTAGCAGCTAAAGAGCCAGATATTTCCCTCAGGAGTTGGTGGAGACCAATAGCACCATTAAAAGAGAGTGAATACTGGACTTACATTCGCCAGGTGGACAGAAACACGACTCTAAATGAACGATAATATTGCTCCGTAACTGCTGGATGTGTAAATAAGCAACTGTATGCTAACAAGTTTGCCATATCAGCTTAAAAGGTGATGATATATTAATGTTCACAACTTGTTTCCGCTTTTCCCAAAAAATTCAGTCATGCAAGGTTTAATTCAAGGCTCAAGACATTTGAGAAAAGCTCAAGTTAAGTGTCAAATCTGTCAGAGTAAGTCTTAAGTCAACTCTCAAATCATTTGAGACTAGTCCAAGTAAAGTCTTAAAGCTGTCAGAGTAGGTCTCAAGTTAGTTCAGCTCAGCTCTTGAGTCATCTGAGAGAAGTTGTCAAGTCCAGAGTCTGTCAAAGTAAGTCTCAAATCAAGTCTCAAGTACTTTGAGACAAATCCAAGTCAAGTCTAAAGCGTCAGAGTAAGGCTGAGGTCAAGTCTTGAATTTGTAGTACAAGTCTCAAGTCATTCAAGACAAGTACAAGTCAAGTCTTGAGTCTGTCAGAGTAAAGTTGATAGTGTGCTCCTTTATGTCTGACTCGAGTCCATGTGCCACGTTTAAAGTCTACAGCTCCGCTAAAATGTAACATAAATTCAGGTCAGCACTACCAGTAATGAGCAATAAAATGAGGGTTACAAAGAGATTAGATTCTCATACATGATCACAGCAGTGATGCTGAGGCAACTCCTTGAGCACTGTTGCCCAACCACCCACCACTCGACCAGGCTGCAACTCTCCATCCTATCTGATCGCTCCGTTGTATCGCTTCCATTACAGGCTATTAGCTCGGCTGAGCCAGAGCGCGAACTTCTCGGTCGATTCATCTCATCGCTAGCCTGCATCTCCAGCCGGCGTTGGCCTCTGTGTGTGTGTGTGCGTCTGGCTGTTATAGTGAAGTCATTAAAAGTTAATCAGAGATGCACCATTGCAGCAGAGTGGGGAAGAATTGCCTCTGTCAGTGGCTCCGGGCACAGGAAATCATACCAGAGAGAGAGAGGAAGAGAAAGGCAGTGATAGAGACAGAAAAACACAAGGAAGCAGACAGGCTGAAAGAGAGAGAGAGAGAGAGAGAGATTCTCATACTAATGAACCATCACTTCCTTGTCTCAACCGATGCCCTCCGAAGCCCAACATCTGTCCCACCAAACCAAGCCTCATTATGGTGCCCCTCAACTAACCCCACCCCACCACCGCTGCACACACACACACACACACACACACACTCACAATCACACACACACTCTCACTCTCATACACACTTACATTCACGGTCACATCCCGTCGAAACGCAGGGTGATGGTGGGAAAGTCTGCCCCACTGTAGTTGTCACATCAGATCTACAGCACGACGGCCGAGGGCATATGCATGTGGCGTGTGTATGTGTGCTCATCTATGTGTGTGTGTGTGTGTGTGTGAGATATGGATGTGGGTGGGTGGTGGTGGTGGTGGTGGTGGTGGGGATCTAGGTCTGGGGCTGTGCCTGAGGGCCTCGCCTGCGCTACAAAAGACTCCACTCAACTCTGGTTAGTCCCCCTCACTAGCATATCAGCACTGACGGACTGCACACACACACAAATATACACACACACACACTCACACACGCTGCACTTTAGCTAGTCGCTCTGATTAACACTTTCCCCCCTAACTGATAAACAGCTTCATACTAGTGTGGACAGGAAGCCGCAGCTACGCCACCATGTGCGATCAACGCAAGATAAAGTCAGGAATAATCTGTGCATTAGGTTTACTTTGCACGTGTCAACTTGTTATGTGCCGCTTTGCGCTCACGAACACATGGGAAACCGGTGATTGATGAATGTGTGTAAATGTGCTTAGTAGTGTGTGTGTGTGTGTGTGTGTGTGTGTGTGTGTGTGTGTGTGCTGCGTGCTATCACTCTCTTGCTAGGGGTGACAGGTTGGTTGGGGACTAATGCAGCGCGACGGAACTGAATGTGGCCTCGAGCAAAGCAGCTGCCTGCAGCCAGTCCTCATCTGAGCTGTCAGACACACACACACACACACTCACAAGAACCCATTCCAATAGAAAGAGAGTTTAGGATTCACACACACACACACACACACACACACACACTTATAAACACACTCATGAGCATTATAACCCCCGTCGCCCCTACTTTTCTGCTTGTGTGGCTTCCAGACAGTAATGGCTCTGCCTGGATGAGGTGGTGGACATGACATGCTGGGTTTGGCTGGTTCGACTCGACACTCGTCTGTTTGTTTTCTGGGGAACCACAGAACATAACAGGGTTTTTTTTTTTGTATACAAACTCTCATCATAAGATGTTGTGGAAAGAGTGACATGAATGAAAACTGATGTCCTGTTATATTAGGTTTATGATGTGGTGCACTCTGTTGTTTTATTTTCCAATGTCATCATCTATGGACAGATTAATAAACAAAGCTCTTCTGTACACTATGCTATGCTATGCTATAATGAATATTGGACAAATTACTCCAATATTGTAAGTAAAATGTAACTTTCAACGTTCAGTTACTCATTGCTGAGTGTTAGCGAATAACACGTTACTACCCAACTCTGGCTATGATATGATATGATATGAAATTATATGATATGAAATTATAGGATATGATATGATATGATATGATATGACCAATAAAGAATAATGCAATATGATACAACACCGCAGTGGTTCCCAACCTTTTTGGCATGTGACCTCTTAAACTGGCTACTTGTAGTCGCCGGTTGTAAACTTGTTGTGACCATTTCAACCAAGAAGGGCCATTTTTTCCTCTTGATTTATATGAATGATATTTAGAGTTTTGAAGAGGCAAAATTATTCTGTAATTCACAAGAAAAAGGGCAACAGAAAAAATGATTTAAGCAAACATACATACATATTTGTCATGCCAGGTGGAGAAACATTAAGATTATACTACAGTACTGGTACAGTAAAGGCACTTTACACTATGATATATATGAGTAGTGAGTATATACAGTATATATATGATTCAACACTACACAACACTGTACAATATGTGTAGTAGAAAATAGTATGAATGATACTAGCAACGGTAAAATACAAATGTGCCAAAATAATATTATGTTGTATGATTTAACTGCATGTGATAGTGTAATATGAATAGATGACACAATACCATGCAATATTTATTTACCTTTTTCCTCCAGAAGAGAACAAATGCTAATTTTCTCCTGCAGGAAGAGAAGCAAATGCCCATGTGATAAAGTGAACGTTTTGACTGATTGGTACAATTGGCAGCTTTCATCCATCCCACCATGATGAACCTGCAACAACAACTGCATTTTACAGCATTTTAAGATCAGCGGCTAAATGTTGGGTATGGCAGAACTGTCTTGTCTGACTTGTTATCAGACAGCTTCATGTTCTGATCATACAGCAGTAATTCATAGCAATAAATGCAACCAGTCGATCAACACCATGTTTAACGTGTTTTAATGAAATGTGGGCAGCTTTATGCGGTAACAGCCTGTTTCCTGTAGCTGGGTGACATTGGGACGGATTCAGCGTGATTACTGCTGAACAGTGGGCTCCAAGGAAAAGAAGTATAATAAAAAACACACTGTTGGTCACAGTTGCCCTGCAACATTGCCTCAAAATGTTGCCTGTGGCCAACAGTACCTACTCCTCTCTTAGCTTAGATTCTCTGCTTCTGGTCGACCTATATTTAGCCCCAGTGGGACTCCAGTGATTATACTAATCTCCCCAGAAATCCACCATTCGCTCTGCGGGCTGCCAAAAGTTGGCCGCCGTCTACATTGTATAACAAAGCAGGGTTCCCTCAGATGTTAACCAGGAAGTAAGTGGCTTTGTTTGGGGTTTTTACGTCTAAGATGAAAGATTAAGATTTTCAGGATGCTCTGAGCAAACTTTCAGTTCAGCCAGGTTTAGATTAAAAGAAGAGGGAATATGTTTATCTTTTAGAAGCGGCTTATTTGACCTTCATTTCACCAAAAATTGCTCTCAGCTTCATTTTGAGCAGTCTATGTTCACAGAGCTATGGGTTTAGATGAAAATGAGCAGAAGGTTTTATTCATGATGTGAGAAATACAGCAATATCTTTTTTTTTTTAAAAGATCCACTTGACCTTCATTTTGCCCAAACTGCCCTCACACAGACCTTACACTTCTGTAAAAGATACTGTGACATTTTTACACTTTGGCGTGTTATTGTTGCCTTTTATTGTCTGTAATCTGGGGGGCAAATCTTCCACATTATTGGGGCTGACGTTCAACTACCCCCATGTTTACATCAGAGCCGGGGTGGTTGCCATGGAGATGGAGTGCCCCTCTTAACTGGTGCACTCAGGAATAATGCATTGTTGAACAGTGCCTGAGGCTACGCACACACACACACACCCATACACACACACTAATCCTTAACATCTGCTATAGCGTATGTGTATATATATGTGTGTGTGTGTGTGTGCATGTGCATGTGTGTGTTTGTGCATGTGCAAAAAATGCACATCAGTGCTTCACCCAGTAAATTCATTGATAATCAGAGTTAAGGTGGACTCCATTAGGTTCATTGGTATTTGCCTACAGCAGTATGTACATATACTGTACTGTATGTGTGTGTGTGTGTGTGTGTGTGTGTGTGATGGTCAAAATCATGGAGGGGGTGAGTGAGGACTGACATACTCTGTGAGCCTTTTCCACACTACTGGTGCTCCCTCTAGTGGCCGGTGGCCCTCACTGCTCATACACACACACACACACACACACACACACACACACACACACACACACACACAGGGGAAAAAAACCCTGAAAGATGATTAAAAAAAATTAGAACAATGGCAGATAATTGGTGACCATTTTTAAAGTATTTTTATATTCAGAGCAGAGATCATACTTTTAGAAGCTGCAGATTCACCAGGGGACAAGAAAACAGAGCTTCCTATGGTGAAGATCTAGTTGCTGACTGGCAGTTTGGAGAAGATCTCAATATGGGCTTATTTGGGAGTCCAGACAGATCCTGTTGGGAATCAGGTACTCGTCCTGAGGCGTTGTACCTGCAATAATTACCCAGCTCTGGAAATAAGTTCATAAGGGACTCACAGCCCGGCTACAAAAAGCACCCATAGTATGGGCAGGCTCCAAGGACAGAACCAACACCATTAGTAAGTTTCAACTTGCTTCTGAGGAGACAAAGTTTATCTCCACTGACTGCAGACTTACCAGCCGCAGTGAGGAACGAGACACATATGAGCAATGAAAAGCCAGTTAAAGAATAGTGAGATGTTTTAAAAGTATAATTGGGGGCATCTCGAGTTGTAAAAGTCTGAGGTGTGTGTGGCAGAGGAAATTAGAAAAACTAGAGTCAACCTCAGCTGATGGAATCAGACAAAAACAGAATAAGATTCCTGCACAACAAACGCTGTTTAACAAGGGTAATTGCTGCTTGAAATCTGCACAAAAGAAAATCAGATATTTTATGCATGCATGCTACATTTAGATGATACATTCCTTGTTTGTAGCCTCCCAGAATCAACAAAACTATTTTTCTTTTGTGTGTTGTTACTGCTTTGCCAACATTAGGTTGCTCCTTTCATGGCAATGAACCTTGTTTAAATTTGAATGTGAATTAGAATTTTAGAGGATAAATGAGGGAGGGGATGAGGGGTGAGAGGAAAAGAAAGTGGGGAGGGAGAGAGAGAGAGAGAGAGGTTGTCAGTTGGCTGTCTGTGTTTAATGGAGGTCCCTGGTGTCGCCCTCAGGCTCCTTCACTTCACAATTAATGGAGGATCTCTCTGGGGAAAGCCATGCTTCTCAATAACACCTACACACACATACACGCACACACACACACCTAAGCAATAAACCTTCTGGTTTAGCTGAACTCTGTACCGGAGCGCTACCTCAACGTGAGCCTCATCTCAGAGTTTGTGCTGTGGATCCTGAGCAACGCCAGCTGGCGGTTTCTCTGTTCAAACCCTGAACTGGGTGTGTTTGTGCCAGCACCACCAGCCGCCATACTGAGCTCCACACGGGGGGGTGGGGGTGGAAGAGGGAATAGTGGTGGTTGTGAAAGATGGTATTGAGATGAGAGGAGGTAAAGGAGGACTGGAAGGAAAGAGCGAAAGGCTTTTCCCTCAGAACTCAGGGTTGATTATATCTCCGCTCTGATCTGTCCGCTTTGGTTTTCCTCCCAGATCTGCAGCGGAGCAGCTCCCGGTGTGGCTCTGTGTGTGTGTGTGTGTGTGTGTGTGTGTGTGTGTGTGTGATTATATGTTTGAACCACTCAAAACACCAAAAACACTTTCATATGAGAGTGTAATAACAAGTTAGATTCTGTTGCAGGGTTAGTAGACTACATTTACCCATAAATATGTTTCAACTCAACCTCCAACAATTAAGAATGGTTGGTTTGAACCAACTAGAGGCTGAAGCCAGCTTTGTGTAAATTAGAAAATACACTACGCCCACAGTCAGTCTTGTCACCTCAGTTCATTAGAGTGAGTTTGATTTCCTGTCTCTGATAACAACCCCTTAGGACTTAAAATCAAGTCTTGACCTCTGTTCGTTTTATAGTTTAGAAAAAAAATATTATAATATAAAATATTGCCTTATGGTTGAACTTCTAGATCAAGATCTTCACAAAATTTGACTCCATTGTGCGTTGCCTTGTCTACCAAATGTTATCGAAATCTGTTTTTCAGATATTCTGCTTACAGATAGTAAGAGGAACCATCATCACTTCCTTGACAAAGGTCAAAAATGTAAGTGACATAGAGAGATCAAAGGTCATTTTGCCTTCAAGTCTTCACCAGAGTCCTACCGATACTGGATGTTTCAGGCCAGTACTCATACAGATATTTGAGCATTTTTAAATGTCTGAAACATCTTATTGTTTTTATTCATTTTATTGAATTTCTTTGGCATGTCTGAACTGCAATGTCTTGTTGCTTATCAGCTGAAATCTACATACCAATACTGATCTATCTGTGATAAGATAATAGATATATTAGCCCCACCAATTCATCAGTTGGGCTCTAATCTTTACATATACAGGCCAACATCTGGGAATAAAAGAGTAGTTGTGGTTTGAAAGGAAATGTATTCAAAGATGACTGTTTGTGCCAGGTTTTATTTCATGTATTTGTTGATTTCTTTAATGTTTATCTACATATGTCTTAGTTTTCCATTAACTTCTACTATCTAAGGCTACAGTTGCAGTTAAAGTGAAGAGGTTTAAATCAGGATTAACAAATCCTACATGAGACCTAAATGCATTAGGTTTACAGTCCATGAAAATAAGATTCAAAAATGTATAATCCATGACAAAGGTTAGGATTCATCAGAATAAAACCATGTTTTAGGTTAAAATTAGGTTTATAATGAATAAGGCTGAGGTCAGGATTAAGGTTAAGTTTGATTTATAATACATGGTTTTATGTCTGTCCTTTAAGTTTCATTTATATGGGGGTAAAATTAACCCTTCCTAATTCCTAATTAACCCTTGTTAATTAGGAATTAAGTTTAAAGCTAGTGCTATACTATATATGTATGAAGTACAAAGAGGGAGTTTAATATTAGAATTAACAGATAAAAGCAGATTTTTTGGTTTAAAATCAGTAAATTATCCGAGGATTTGGTATAATTTGTGACATTAAGGTCAGTCTTAATCTAGATATCAGTGTTTATGATCAAGATTTGATGCATTAATCAGAATCACATTCATGATGAGTTGCCTTTGATGCCCTGAGATGCCACGTCTCCAACCCCTGGATGTCGAGTGCGCACGGCAGCCTCTGATTGGTGAGCTGCAGTTGTTCACCTGAACACCTCCGCTCCCCCCCCCCCCCCCACCCCCATCATTTGCATATTCATCAGATGGCTCATGAATATTGATGAGCTGGCTGCGGGCACAGTGGGTGCCCAGTGGCTGCAGGGCATTGTGGGAAATTAGCACCATCACTAATTGTGATCCGCCGCCCCTCGAGTGTGTCAATCAAAATCAGGAAGGATGATACTTTCGGGGGCACCTGTAGCTCCGAATATGTATGCACGAAGAGCATGGAGAGAGATCGAGGGAGAGAGGGCGAGTGAATATGTGAGTGAATGTGTGTGCTTACATCCAGGGCCACAAGACCACTCCGTTGCCATGGAAACATCTACCATCAGAGCACATGAGGCTAAGGCCTCAGGATCTCAGAGAGAGTGATGGAGTGAGACAGAAATGAAATGAGCTATAGAGACGAGACGATGCATATCTATCTATCTATCTATCTATCTATCTATCTATCTATCTATCTATCTATCTATCTATCTATTGTGTTACTCTAAAACAAAGACTGACTACCTGTGATGAAGGTGAAGGACATGCCTGCTTTCTCATGTATGCAGAAACAGTCAGTGCCATCCTCTTCCTTTACAGTAATGGAGGTTTCTTCTTGACCTTAGCTAAATAAAAACATTCCAGTGTGGTGTTGTGGAAAGATTCATCAGTGCTTCCTGTCTCAGACCGCCAACAGCTTCATTACTTATGCGCACAGTCCTGTTTCAGAGGCTAAATTCTCTGCTCTCAGGATTGTACATCATTGTACACAATATATTTAGAAAGACGTAATTGCATGATTGACTCACGTCTCATAACTATCTGCAGGCCATTCCTCTTTTGTGGAGCAGGTTATACTCCGACAGAGAGGAATAACAACTAATAAGCTATGATAGCGTCCTCTGTTTGGACTCTCCGGCTCTCTTGTTCCCTCAACAACGTCAGCAGCACTGTCAAGATGGCTTGCTAATTGCTCAACCGCACAAATTGGTGAAAAAGTTGAACTCAAATGAGCAAATCCACTGATTGCTGATTGGAATGAATTGATTTTGTTGCACAATTTGAGTTACTGTAAAAGCTGGTGGGCCTTCAGGAAATTATTTTTACCTTTTTTTGAAGTATTAATTTGAGTTTTAAGATTTACATTACACATTAGATTACATTAGATTTACAGGATGCAGCACTTAGCTTAAGCATAGATATGCAACAATAAACAATACAGCTAAATATGCATGCGATAATCAAAATCAAAATCTATGACTAACAATGATATATTTATACCTTCATCCTCATCCATCTTCACTGCCTCAGTAATTTCTTGCTTGTGAAGACTTTACTGTAATATTCTCTCCTGAACACAAACACATAACAACATGTGATTTGTGATTGCACCACCCGAAATTCCAATAAAAGGATATACATATGCCAAAGCGCTAAAAAACACGTGTTAAAGAAGTGCTAAAATTACACGCCATCTTGTATTTTTACCACTTGATGTGACGCTTTTCGACACGTCTGTGTGTGTGTGTTCAGGGACAAAGCATTCAGTGTTATTTCACCACTTCTCTCTCTCTTTTTTTTTTTTTTGAGTGGAAGTTTCCAGAACTGTGTCTTGATGAATTGCATGGCCCGGTGTTGGAAGTGCAAGATACAACAGTGTATTGCAGGTGAGTGAAGTCATTAATATTTCCTCTGTATCAATATCACTGGTAGGAAAGGTGTGTGTGCAAAAAAGTGTGTGTGTGCACCTCAGATTGACAGGTGGATGATCTCAGTGAGTAGCGCACCCTGGGATCGACTGCATAATCAGGGAGACAAAGGAGCAGAGGAAGAGACGGAGAGAGAGAGAGAGAGAGAGAGAGAGTGTGTGTGTGAGAGAGAGAGAGAGAGAGAGAGAGAGAGAGAGAGGGATGAGAGAAGCAGAGAAGTGCAGAATAGTAAAATTCCCAGAGGGGTGAAGGGGTTGTGCGCTCTCGTCTCTGTTTATTTCCCTGCATTCGTTTGAAATGGTTTTTGTGTGTGTGTGTGTTTGTGTGCATGCTGGTATATGTAAACCATCAGCCTCTCAGTGTGTGTGTGCGCGTGTGTGTGTGTGTTTGGCAGGTGTTTGATGGTTTGCAGCGGTAAATGGGTTCATTGTGAGAACAGCAAAGGTTCCACATCAGGAGACTTCCCTGGTAATTATACAGCAGTCAAGTAACCACACACACACACACCTCCCCCCTTATATGCTTATATGGGTGCTGTTGTGGTGTGTTTCCTGTGTGTTGCGGTGTGTGTGTGTGAGTGTGTAATGTGGGTGTTTGTCTTGCCATAAAGCAGCAGGTCTGTGATCTCAGGTGCATGCGTATATGCTGCGGTTGACATCCACGCTGGTTGTTACACAGTAAACAGGATTTCTCTGGCAGCGGATGACGGCGTATGAGCTTATGGCCGACCAAAGGCTCAAAGCTCGAGGAGTCTGTTATAATTGACCAACTCTGCTTTCAACTTTTACACCATCTCTCTCTCTCGCTCTCTCTCGCTCTCAGTCCTCTCTGCTCGATTTGGGTATTGTTTCATCCACACCTTTTCTGCTTCAGATCTGCCTCTGTTGCGTTTGAGGATAAACAAAAGCATTAAAGGCTGAGAAGACAACGCTGTGAGACAGTTGAGTTTGAAATCAATATGGCTAATGGTGGCCTGTGAGGGACAAAATTGAAATCCATGGTCATATTGGTGTAGACAGTTTTGTGTTGGTGTTGCTGATGTTCTGTTTACTGTCAAGCTTTCTACACAAAAGGACACGACAAGAGTGGAAGCTATAAATACTATATCGTGTATCTATCGCTTGTTGGGGTGGTGACACCTTCAGGGAAACGTGGGAGTGCCCAGACCCTAGTTTATCAAGCGCCGCCTGAAGATGTTGCCCATCTGTTTAAAGGAACAGTTCGACATTTTGGAAAAAAACACTACTTCGCTTTCTTGTCGAGAGTTAGATGAGGAGATCGATACCATTCTCATATCTGTACGGTAAATATGTAGCTAGAACCAGCACCCGTTTAGCTTAGCTTAGCATAAATACTACAAACAGGAGGAAAGAGCTAGCCTGGCTCTGTCCTAAATTAACAAAATCCGCCTAGCAGCACCTCTAAAGCTCACTAATGAACACGTTGTTTAATCCGTACAAAAGCCAAAGTATAAAAAATCGCTACGGGGTATTGATCTTCTCATCTAACTCTCTGCAAGAATCCGATCAGCAGGCACACATCCTAAAATGTTGAACTATACCTTTAAAATAAAGATTTTAGAGGCAGCTCTGTAGCCTAATACCAGTGTACTGTCCGTCTACACTGTTGACTGTCAAATAAAGGCAAAATGCCGAAAAACCATAGATTTTGGGAGGACTATCACTTTAAATATCAAACCCTGTAGATATTTTAAAAATGGCTGTATAAGGTTTTGTGGTCAGCTTGTCCATTGTTTGGATTCAAATAGAGAAATTTGGGTCAAAATGTAAAAAGGAACTTCACAAACCTCTCCTGCAGCATAATTCACTTTTGCTTCGTGCAGCAGTAGTGCTCAATCTGTTCCAAACAGTAATATTGTTGCTAAAATAGCTGAAGACATGAGTTCTAATCTTCATACTTTAGTTTGTGCACATCAGAGCTCTTCCATTGGTCAGAACAGCTGTATTCCACCTTGCTTATTGGCTACCTGACTTTGGTTCATTTGCTTGTCATGATCCCTGTTGTAGTTTATTAATTGACTCCTTCTATGGGAGGCTGGCTCTATAATGATGGAAGAGACCCAAGTTGTGCTTTAAGCCATATTTTGTTCAGAAGAAACTGAGCATATAGAGATAGAAAGCTAAGAAGCATTATGCTGCAGTTTGATACGTTTCTGTAGATGTCTTTGTACAAGTATTGTGGTAGAATTTTTGGAATCATGAGAAAACTACTAAATCGTCTGCGGTATGATTTGAATAAATCTGACCTTTAGCAACAATGTACAAATTAAATGTCTTTGAAATGTCTCAGTGTCGTAAGACAAGGCTGTACAAAACTGGTTCTTGCTGGAAAGTCAAGATTATGTTCAGGAATCGCCGTAACCAAAACAAGTCATGAACACTGCTCACCTTAACCTTGTGCTCCTTTCTAGTTTACATGTAGAATTGCTTTTATTTTACATACTGCATGTGTGTACACTTCTCCCTGACGCCAGGTTAAAAAACAAATCCACATAAGACAAAAGGAGAATGTCTTCAGTTTATTTCATTACTTATCTACCATGAAAGCTGGTCATGATTCAAGTTGAACACAGCTGCTAAGAAGAAAACTTTTGCAGCCACAGTTCAAGTCTACAGGGTGTGTTTGATACTCAAAAAGATGTGTGTGTAGATGTGTGTCACTGTCATTTCAGTCTGTGTTATGCCGAGTGGTGTCCACTGCATCATCAGAAGGCCACACTGGAAGTATCAGCTGAACAGAAATTGAATATGTTGGCTGGACACCAAGGTTTCAGTCTGGTGGCCTCGCTTAAACTCTCATAAGATTTGTTTAATGGGCTTTACCAGACAACGGCTTGTGTTTCCCATCACAGGCTAACAATAAAAAGCTAAACGCTTGATTTAATCACAGCCTGACAATTACAACTGCAGTCAGTCACAATACAGGAGAAGAGCTTTTTTGCTATAATGTAAAGAATTGGATAAATGCAGACCTTATGGTTTTGTATGTAATCCCCCAAAATAAACGACACACAAAGTGAACGTTCTCATGATCAGGATTTATTTTTGCTATTTATTCCATACAAACATATATAATGTGTTTATTTAGTAACAAATAGAAGGAACATCAGTGGCTTACTTCCCTTGAAACTTTATGATAATAAGAAAAAAAGGTCAAAAGGTCAAAGTGTGCTGCCTGGAGGCCTTCATGGCACCTGTACGGAAGTCTGCAGTATCTCCTGTGGACTTCCTGTTTCTGTCTCTGCTCCCATTTTCAAAGCAAAATATCTGTCCAACAGCCTTTTGACACTCACATCCACACAATGGAAAGAATACACCCCTTTGACAGAACTTTAAAAGAGCTAAAACTGTGAATGAAAAGCTGTAAGAGCGACTGGCCAGATCGTTTGATTCTTAAAGATTTTCTTTTAGCAGTAGTCTCGGCCTCTACTTCATCTTGTTAATCCAATGTACATTACGCACATCGTCGCTCACACAGTCACACGCAGATACAACATACATTCAAACAGCTCTGCTTTAAAAGATTACAGAGATTACACAGGAATTACACGATCAAAGTCATTGAACCTGCGTCGCGGCCCCCCCCCCCCCTTGTGCGTGTAAACTTACTAGCTTTGAAAGTGAGAGAGGGTGTGTGTGTGTGTGTGTGTGTGTGTGCGTGCGTGTGTGTGTGTTCCCCTTCCTTTTCTCAGAGACCTGCAGCTTAATCTCCCCTCAGGCTGCACTGCCAAAGCGGCGCACTCTGCTGGCCGGGACAAGAACAGCAAAAAATAAAAAAGGGGGAAACACACTGTCATGCATGAAAACAACAACAACAAACACTGTAAAAGAACATGTTTTGACATTTCACGCAGGATCATTACAGATAGTTAAAATGCATTAAATATGCGTCCAGAGGAGGAGTCCTGAAACAAAGACAGGCTGTGATAAAACTGAAAAGTTGTTTCATTCTTAGCTGATCTTTTCTTGCCCGGTTGCCCACAAACAACTGATCTTGTGTCGTTTTCAGCACAGTATACATGGTTAAGACGCACCAAACAGCAACATGTGTTGACTGGTCTAACATGTCAGTTTCCTAACACGCATTGAGTTGTGAAGTACCACAACCTGAAACAGAGTGAGAAAGAAAAGATGGAAATCAACAAAGATTAAACAGGAAGGAGCCTGTAGAGCTGAGATGAGACAAGAAAGTAAAGGATAAGCTAACGAATGGTTTGTCTGATGAAGACCTTGCAGGTTGCAACGTTGCATTAATAAAATTTCAGTGCGCGGACAGCCTCTCTGCTTCCTTTGTTGCTGTTTTTTGACCTCTATCCACCTTTTTTTTTGCTTTAATGAGTTAAATGAGACAGTTTCAAGTAAATAAATGTCCAGCTTGTCTTTGTTATATATGCAAAAAGCACATTTCATTTAATTTGTTTGATTTTAGACCATTTTAATATCTTACAGATCAGAGCTGCCTAGTGAAAGAAGTCCTTAAAGCCATATTTCAAGGGGTCACAAGATAAACCTGAGCAGAAGCTGCTACACGAAATGATGTTCATTTTTTCATGCTTTTGTCTAACCTTTGTTTTTATATTGTGCATTACCTGATCATTTGACCTCTTCAAGCCTCTAAAAATCATTCATATAAAAGAAAAGAAAACACATGTGCAATAAGTGATGAGCGCTGACATTGGTTTAAGAGGTCGCCTGCCAAAAAGGTTGTAAACCGCTGCCTTAGAGTATGATTCTTTAGCAAAGTCCTTGATGGATATAAATTGAGCAGGAAGTGTAGAAGTGATGGATGATAAGTCAATAGTTCACTCAGGGAACAGCTGCAAAAAAGTCAACATTAAGAAACATTGTCACAAGGGCTGTATTTCTACATCCACATGCAAGTTGTCTCTGTAAAGGCAGACTAGTGGGCAGTACTTGGATGTGTTGATGTGGCTTTTGGTAATCCCAACAATATTTCCCCCATTTACTATAACAGCCAGCCAATCGTGGGAGTCCACATTAGAAACAATCCACAACAAGCAAGAAGCATTTACTGCCAACTCCATCAGCTGTGGGTAGTTCTGTAACTCTTCCTTTATGTGTTGAAGTAACATTTGAATTGCATTTATACTCATATACACATATATGACAGTCTTCCATTAGAGAGTAAAGTTTGACAGCAATTGAAACTGGCTGCAGTGAGAATAAAGCCATAAAGGTCAAACTCTCAATTGGCATTGAACTCACCATGCAGGAGAAATCCTCCATTAGAGCCTGGAGCCAAATCGAAAGTAATCACACATACAATTTCACCATTAATTCATCTATTTTGAACACTGGCACGTATTTACATAATATTTGAAATCCTACAGACACAATTGAGACGCATCATCTGTCTAAACAAACAGCCCAAAGTGAGATAATTGATTCATTTATACGTTTTTAAAGTTGTTGTTTTTTTTCTTATAACCTGTTGCATCTCATGTAGCTGCAGGATGTCAAGATTTAAAAAAAAAAAAACAGTGAGGAAGAGATGACGGAAATCTGAAAGTACATTTTGCTCTTTCCTCCCATCTTTGCATTAGCAAAAAAAAAAATCTTCAGGAGCACTTCAGAAACTCTTGAAAAGAGAAGTTAATGAACATCGATCGACCCGCACAAACACACACACAGACACACACACACAGCAGGCTTACTGATCTAACAGCTGCTGAAGTTAAGTTTTAGAGATCAATTTTAGAGCATCGGTTATGACCGAGTGATGGCTGCAAGTATTGTTAATCATTCACCGTAGAGGACCATTAATTGATTGTTTGAATAGAGAAGAAAAACATCTACAGAGGACGTTGTAACGGCCATTTTTAAAAATGTTTTTAGTTTATTCTCCAATTCTTTTAAGAGAAAAAATACATATTAAAGAGAATTTGCGTTATTTTAGGCTATGACTCTTATAGCTTTAGAAATGTTAAACCCGGAAATCAAAAGAAAATAGGGCACTTTTTAAATGTTCACAATGAGTTTATGATCCAAAAACGCATGCGCCTGTTGTTTATATTTATTATCGCCATGTACAGGCCTAACTCAGGATTATATGTGTCCAATATGTTGGTGAGTAACTGTCCGTTGGCAACAGATTGGCCTTTTCTTTAGTGTTTTCGCAGCAGCTGACACGTGTCTGCCCTGAACTGAACTTCTGAATTGACTTCAGGAGTAATTAAAGCAACAAAGAACAACAATTAAACGCGCTAATTGACAACACAAACCGGCAATGATACCCGGTGGCTGCCTCTTAAGACGGGGGAGCCTGAGCAGTGAGCACCCATGTTATTCCTGCATTTAAGGGACTTTAAAAAAAAAAAAAAACAATATTGTTTCCTGGAGAGATGAAGGGTCCTTGAAGTAGCCTAAACGTCCTGCGGCTGTGTACTTGTGTGGGTGGGGTGAGGTGGGGGGTGTCACCCCGCGGCGATAATAATTAATATGATGTATGCACTTGACAGGACGTTGATGTATTTTATATGGTTTGTTTTAATCCATGAGAAGGAAAATAGAGCTCAGGAATAAGAAGAAAAGTAGGAGAAAAAAGGCGCCAATAATCCAGATTTTGGATGTTTTTTTTTTCTGTCAGTCTGCACTGTCTGGACTAATACACTGGTCTGTTTCTCCCTGACTGTCCAGTTAACAGCGACCACCTGTTTCCTGCCTCCTCTGCTCTCCTCACCTCACGCACTGCATGGGGAGAAATTAATTTGCTGCAAATCTTGAAGGCTTAAACAAGGCAGTGACGCCTCGGCCGGGCCCCTCCCCTCCCCTCCGCAAACCGACAAGTAAATCCCCACAATTAGCAGATCCATATTAGCATATTAACCTGTGCTTCCTTCCGAGGGCGCATCCTTTATGTAGGTCAGACACAATTTTCTTAATTGCTTTTGCTGTTGATGGAGGACAAACATCTTCTGGGCCGTTTGTTATGGGTGCCTTCATTATGCCAGTCGTTATTTTGGCTGGAAAGGTGCAGGCCTACACACACACACACACACACACACACACACACACACAGATAGGCTGCAGGACCGGGTTAACGGACGCTCATGGCCATATGAGGCCGGTGTCTGACCGGGGCTGATTAAAACCAAAACAGACTCATAAACAAGGCCAACACATGTGCACATAGACAGGAAGCAGACACTATTGGGAGCTTTATAGTTGTGCTTTTATTCTAACTGCTCTAACTTCAGACTACAGATGATTAGACACTAGTGGAAAATACATTTCTTCTTGCACAATATTAGCCAGTTTATGAGGCTTGCAAAACAGGAAATAAACGTTAGCATGTATAGTCTATAGGCCCATTGTAACTCAGCATGGATCCCCATACCCACTAAATGCATCAACACTTGCTATAAGTGTTACAATCCGGCACAATATACTTAAAGAAGCCTTAAAGCCTATAAGGGGATTTAGGTTAAATGCCTGCAGGCTATATAGTGATCTATTATAAATAAGTTGTGGCCCACTAATAAACCATTTAAACCAATCAGGGCTGATAGTAAATCCAAGAGGGGTGACATCCTGCTTGGTAACACATGGGAAATGTGTGTGTTTGTTTGTTTTTTTTCATTATGAACTTTGTGTTTTAAATCAGTCTGGTGGATTTTGAACATATTATGTTGCATTGGAGATTATTTTTTTAAGACTACACCCTCAGCTGCATTAAAGTCCCTTTATTTAATATTATGTGCCACAAACCGCTGATCAGCCCAGTTAATCTTTAGAAAAATCATTTTCTACGAGCAAAACGTAACTGGTGACCGAGGTACTATTTTTCTAAGTATAGAGGTATTACCACATTTCAATTATCCTTGTCATGATTGTTTAGGCATTTCAGATTCAGATTTCTACAAATGTCTCTTGAATTAAAATAAAGGTCACATTCGCTACACACTCTCAAGTGCGCAAATGCCACATACGACACATGCCCACATGCCCACATGAGCTCCAATCCTAATCTTCTGCCTCTCCATGCTGTCTTATTTTCTGACACTTGCTCTGAAACAAAATGACAACAGGGCCCCCTGCTCTCTGCAGGAGCAGCGGTCCATCCAGAAACCTTGGGGCTGATCTAAATTCTCGCCTCTGGGCTGTACTGTGCGTGGTTTCGGGCCTTTCCTTGCCTCGTCAGGCGGCAGATGGACTGGCTCCTGTCCGGAGATCAGTGCGCATCTGGTGCGGCGCTCCCAGCCCCCGGTAAAGCGGGGCCACTCGTCGGCATTAAGCCCTATTAGGACCGTCTACCGTGCAACTGGTGCCTCGGGTTGGCGGCGACGGTGGCTGCACACCCTGCATACATATACTATATATATCTGTCTCAGGCAACAGCTTTCACCACCAAAACCTCCTGACATAAACAAACTAAATCTGAGTCACGCGCTCAGTGATCTGTAAGGACAGTCAATGGAGTGGGCAGAGTTTTGGAGTAAACCTTTCAGTTGCATCGCTTCTGGTTGCAGGAAACTCACTTGAATGGCTTTAAACTCGTTTTAAAAACAAATCAGATTGCCAGGTTTCACATTTGAATATATGCTTGCTTGAGTCTCTCTCTCTCCAGCCTACAGAACTATATTCTCAGGTAAATGTCAGTCCTGTGATCCAATCTTGATGATGATGTGAGAGGAAACAGGCTAAGCTGCTACTGAAGGCCTATATGTCAGCATGATGAATCAAACCTATATTACTGTCATAATAACATAACATCATTGTGGTAAGTTTTTCTTGATATTTTTGTGCAAAATAAGAAAAATATCACAAAATCACCATCATATGATCACATTTAGAATCACTTGGTGCCTTAATTGACACCAAAACTCTCTCTTGCTCTCTTTGCCCGGTGGCCTTCCCATTCATCCCTCCTCCTCTTCTTCTCCACTTATACCCTCCACCCCTTCTCTCTCTCTCCCTCTCTCTTTCGTTTTTTTAATACCTGGCGTGCGACAACCGGCCTTCACCGGTCTCGTCGTGCAGAGGTTTCACGTCGAGCCCGGAGGCAAAACAATCGGTAACGGTTAATTAAAATATAAAAGGCCTTGAGAACTTTTTAAAGGAGGCCATTGAAGGCGGTTTGCTATGAGGACTTTGTTCAGATGTGACTGCGCACGACTGTAGGCTAAACAGTCTTGATCAAGAAGAAAAGGAAGATCTTGTAGAATATTTAAGCTTGTTTGGGGGCATTTTTGTTTTTAGCCAAATGTGACCAGTGGTGAAGAGGAAGATATATTTCCAGCTGGAGAAATGGCACCATATGAAGAAGAATCAATAAGAACTACTATCCAAAGAGCAAAAATATCTACCTTTTCTAATATATATTTAAAGAAATCTAAAGGGTTATTTTACGAGTGTTATTATTATTGTTGTTGTTGTTGTGACCGATTAGGACACAGAGAGGGAGACGCATGCAGTAACAGATGGGAGGGGAAATAGTTTCTTAATTAAAGTGCCGAGTCAATCCCGGCGTCCCGGCGTCAGCACGGTCACAGTCTGCACTTTAATAATATCAGGGAGTCGCTTTGGTTACAGTTACAGCTGAGCAGGAGAAAAAAACATCCAAAACAAGACTGATTAGGGCTTATGTCTTTCTCTCTCTCTCTCTCTCTCTCTCTCTCTCTCTCTCTCTCTCTCAGTGTGTGTTAGCTGGTTTGTTTTGAATGGGCAGGAAATCTGACAGGCTCTCCTCTCCTCCTTCAGTTTCCTCTCCTCCCCTCTCCTTTATTTCCTCTTCAGGCTGTGGCCGCAAGCTTTGGGCTTCTGCTTTTACGCTTTGTATCTCTGTTGCTTCCCGGGTGGCCTAAGGGCAAGGCGGCAGTAGGCTGTGCTGTTTATTCATTCTGATAATATAGACCAGATTACTCACTGTGTGGCTCTGTACACCTGTTACTATTTTCGATGCTTTGTTATCGTCCAATAAAACGTCAACAAAATAATTCACCTGTTTGTGTCAAAGAAGGCATTTCACCTGATTTACATCATTTATTTTTTTTTTCCTATAAGCTTTCAAATAAATATAGACAAACATACAAACAAACAAAACCCTCCTCTATCATCTTCCTCTACAACGGCTCCCTTCAGCTGGGCAGGACCACCCCGAGGGCGCGTGCTCAGGTGAGTTACAGCACGAGGAGAAAGGCAGAAAGAGAGAGAGAGAGGGGAAGAGAGACAGGTCACGAGACTGACCGACTGACCGACAAAATATAGTCCCAGTTCTGATCTGCCAGTCCAAATATGATAATAATAAAAAAAAATAATAAATAATAATAATAATAATAATAATCACGATAATAATAATAGAGTACAATATTCATATAATAATAATAAAAGCAGCACTCGCCATCATCCATTCTTCGATTCAACCATGCACGCGCCTCACACACACACACAATGCTTATTTGAAAAGAGAAAAGGTCTCGTGCTTCTGTCGGTTCTCCACAAAGGCAACACTCATAGTAACACCCCCCCCCCCCCCTCCACTCCCCCCATAAAAAGAAAAAATAAATAATGCCCATCAAAAGCTGTTTTCCATGCATGCGTAAAAAAATAACTAAAAAAGAAAGAAACGAGCAGCGCTGTCGATTTAATTCAGCACATTTTCACATAAAAGGTAAACAATTTAAGTAATAATAAATACTATTTCTGATTATTTATAAAAGAATAAAGCTATTTTAATTCATAAAATCTCTAAAGGATGATATTTGACCGATCCCGTTGTGGTTACATCGAAGGAATCTGTACTGAAAAATGTGTGCACATGTGTGATTGTTTCATTGAGAAACCCGTAAACACCACAGTATTAAAAATGCCTAAAAACAGTAATAATGAAAATGTTATTCAAGATATCTGAGGCATGCAGAAAGCATCGAAAACAGCCCGTTTCCAAATGAAATTCCCCATCGAAGCAAACGAAATCCATTACAAGCTCGTTCTAGAAACAAACCGAAATCCATTTTTATTCCTCTGATAAATGTCGAAATTAGCTTCATAATATTTCAAAGCAAACTTACATTTCCGTTGAAAATCCGTAACATTTTTTGTAAAACGACTTAGCCGGTGTGAATAAAAAAATAATAATAATAACACGACGAAACCGAGGAGGAGACCTTGTGAAAATACAAACAGGTCAAAAAGGAAAATGTCCACAAAAAGCGTAGAAAATGTTGAAAGAAGCACTTGGTTCCTTATTAAGGCGAAGATACAATATTTATTCCTTGTCTCCTGGGATGCTCCGCTCCGTCTATTGTCCTCCCATTCCTCAGTGCTGATGCTTAATTTTCAAAACTTCTATATTACCAAGGGACCTACGACATCAGCCGAGAAATACCCTGCAAGTACAAAATCCGTGAGCCAGCCCCGTCCGTGCAGAGGGGAGACGCTCGCGTTCCGCCAGCTTTCTGCCGTTACCGAGAGCGCGCGAGGGGGGACTTTAACATTTCTCTCGCTTTTTGAGGATTTTAACGCATTTTTATTATTATTCGATCGGGCCAGAGAGCGGAGAAAAAAAACACGGGTTACTTTGGAGAAAGCACAATGTCAGCGACCTTCCCCGGACTTGTCCACGACGCAGAGGTAGGCTTAATTTATTTACTTAACGTCCTTTAATTTAATGAAATTATAGCAGAATGTTCAGAAGAATAAATATTGTTTGGTTTAAACTGAGTTACGGAGGCATTTCGAGACAGCATCTGCTCTCAAGAAGTCTCCAACTGGAGTATAGTGTATCGCATGGATAAAAAAAAAATGTGCATGGAAGGAAGACATGAGTCGTGCATCTCACTGCAGCTGCCGGTAAAAACGGGGCTTTTTATTAGTGTGTGGAAGCAAATGAGGCTCGTGTGGGAGCCGGTAACAGTGTGATTAGAACATTTTTAGGGCGGAACACTCCGCTGTGTCTCACTCTTTTGCTTACCTCCCATCCAGAATGAGCGAGAGAGCTGGGACAGTAAATTTGCCAGCAGCTCGGTAATAATAATAATATATAACAGCACGCCTTTTAAAACGCTGCAAGGAGAGTGACAGGCATGCCAAAGGGAGGGGGGAAAAATACCGATGGCTCCTGTTGCCGTGCGTTCGTTCCCCTCCCGGGCGTGTGGAAATGACATCTCCTTCAGGTGGTTTAAAGTGTGGAGAGGAAAAAAAACCGCTTTGAGTGTGTGAGTTGTGTTTTTGAGCGTGTTTGGGAGGCAGAGAGAGGAGACACCGGCTGATGCTAAATGACACGGCTCATATATTTCCCCGTCTCTTTATTATCTTGTAGATACGTCACGACGGATCAAACAGCTACCGCCTCATGCAGCTCGGGTGCCTGGAGTCCGTGGCCAACTCCTCGGTCGCCTACTCCTCCTCCTCCCCGCTCACCTACCCGGCGCCGGCGGGGACGGAGTTCGCCTCGCCCTATTTCTCTGCCAACCACCAGTACACGCCCCTCCACCACCAGTCCTTCCACTACGAGTTCCAGCACTCCCACCCGGCCGTGGCCCCGGAGGCCTACGGGCTGAACTCGCTGCACTCGGGCCAGTACTACCAGCAGATCCACCACGGAGAGCCCGCCGACTTCATCAACCTGCACAACGCGCGCTCGGCCCTCAAGTCCTCCTGCCTGGACGAGCAGCAGCGGCGCGAGCTGGGCTGCCTCGACGCTTACCGGCGCCATGACCTGTCGCTGATGACGTCACACGGCTCGCAGGCCTACGGCGTCGGTATGCACCACCCGGACCAGAGGCTGCTGCCCGGCACCGGCCTGGGTCTCCCTTCGTCCGCTTCAGACGACCTGCAGGTACCGGCGGCCTCCGTCACTCTTCCCCCGCAAATTCACAGTCTCACATCACCTCAAGGCCTAAGATCCGGCACCTCATTGTAGCCTCTCTTTCCTTTCCTCCGGCTCCCCATCTCTGGTTTATTAACACCCCTCCATAAGATAAGATAATATAAAATAAAATAAGATAGGACCCTTAGAGCTGCCACAAAGCCCAGTATCCCTGCCCCACTGGCCTACTATTGACCCCCCTCCTCCTCCTCCCTCTATTGTACCAGCAACACAGCAATTCCAAAATATTGAACAGAAAGACAGCGCCAGATGTCTGTCTGTCTGCTTCATCTGTCTGTTGTCTATGACATTGACAAGGCTGTATTACATTTGGCCTGTAGGTTATCTCCAGCCACTGACTCCGTCCCACTTTGGAGTAAATAATATTGGACGTCATCTTGAGATAATTTTGCTGCCAAACCAAAACGTGACTGTACAGCAGGCTAAGTAAATGTCAAGTGCACGCGGCGCCGCGCCTCTGAAAGGCAGGCCTGTTTTCTAAAGGTTAATTGACTGGCAGTCTATACAATCCTATTGTGAAACCGCCCTTTATTTATTTATTTTTCTCCAGAAACACACGTGACCCATATTTTACATAATTCTTTTCGATGTAAAGAAATGGTCGAGATGAAAACGGATTCGCACGGTTCTTGTGTGTGTGTGTGTGTGTGTGTGTGTGTGAGAGAGAGTGTGTGAGTGTGTGTGTCCGGCTGTCTGTTGAGGCAAAGAAAAGCCGCTGGTTGCTCTATTCTCCGGTAAAGGGCGGATTAACGGATCGGGGTTCAGGGCACAATGCCCAGCTCTAGCGCCATAAAGCACCGTAGTTTATCCAATTACCGACTTAACGTCAATCAACTTTGTTACTTATGCAGCGACGTCTGAGCTGGTTAAAACACGCCTCTATAGTTAAACACTATTTAAGACGGCGACACATAATTTCAGTCACGTTAACTATTTACCAACTCCACTCAAGTTCAGCTCGATAAAGTGTCGCTTTTATCGATATTTTTAATGTAATTACGCTACACACAGTGAAAGTATCCTAATGTTTACACTATGTTTTAATAGCAACAATAATGTTAATAAGAGTTACATTATTTTAATGACGATAGATATTAACATCTGAAGAGTAATCAGATGTATTTATTATTTTTCATAACAATAATTCAGTTTTCTGTTAATTAATATATTTCACTTTATTCAAAGGGTGTGGCATCCTTGAAGACGATGATGTGTATTAATTTAAAAATAACGTGAATTGTCCCTAAATATTGCAGCGTAATTATAATTGTATTATTTATTAGCCTATTACATTTATTGCTCTTTCTGTTGTCATTGACTTTATTTTTTTAATGCGAGTTCTGCGTGAAATTTAATAATTTTAATTCCGTTAATAATGACAACAATATGCTTTTTATTCTACGTAACATTTGTTGTTAAAATTAATAGCTTAAGTAAGTCACGTTGCCTATATTTTATTTTATTTTATATTAATTTATTTTCCAAGCGGCTCATAGCTGATCGTTGTTATAGAAAATACTATATTTATCTTAAGCTTCTGGCACATGAAAGGAGCGCAGGTTTGACCCTTTATTGAGCAAAAGAAAGAAACGGCTCGTGAACCTTCGCTTGCGCGAGGCGGATGTATGAACGGGAACAGATGCGCCCATGGTCTCGTGCAGCCCGGTCGCATCTTTGAGCGCGTTAAAGAGATTTTCATGCTGAACAAAAGCAGCTGCCACACCTTTCTCCCGCCACTAAGCTAATTCATGCAAGACCTCTGCGTTTTGTATATTGATTTTATAATCACTTTAGCTTCGGAATAGAAGAAAAGGAACAGAGCAGGAGCTGGTTAAGAAAGAACTACAACAAGCTCCTCTTTTTTTTTTTCAGGTTTATTTTAATCAGGGGGTTCTGCGTGGGCCAGGCCTCGAGGCTCGCACGGGGGATTAAGTGTTTTCTGAATAAAAAAGCGCGTGTTCTCCTTTCTTGATGACATTGTTGATAGCACGCGAGTGTGATCTGGACCGAAATGGCGGCGGTAACGGGTTTCCATACATACAGGTCTTCTATAGCCTACATACTGCGCGCTGCTTGTTGCGTATCCCCAACAGGTTGGTGGCTGCAGCGAACTCTGGACACTCGTTTCTCAGTCTGGATGAGTTGTGCTGTCCTCGCTCACAGCCAGAAGCCTTTCAAATTAAGCTCGTTTCTGTGTGAGCCGTGAGCTGCATCCTTTATATCACTCTGCCCTAAATTTTACCCAAAGCCTGCTAGGTGACGCACACTTTCTAACAAAAAGGCTTCCGCCACTAGAAAACTGTTCAAAGGTGGGTGCAGCAGGGCCAGTGTTTAGAAGCTATAAAAGTGAACTGTAAATGCTCTAATTGCCAAACTTTACGGTGTTGCAACGACACCTATAAAGGATCTATATGCAGTGGTTCCCAACCTGTGGGTCGGCACCATCCAAAGGGGTCGCAAGATACATCTGAGGGGTCATAGGATGAATAATTGGGTCAGAAAGAATAAAAAAACGTATTCTGCTACACAGAAATCTTTGTTTATTTTTTAGACTGTTTATCGTGTTTTCTTGTGAAATACTGACTTCAGCACATCAAGGCTTCAACCTGACAACCTGAGAGGGGCAAATCACTCATACTGTAATTCAGCATGATGACAATGGCTCACAATTGCTGCGTTTTAAGTGGGCACAAGCTGAATGGTATGGAACCACTGATCTGAAACAATGTGGGGCGCTTTCAGCAACAGTGCTGCTATTATCCTTAAATGTATTAATCACAGTTTTCTTTATTATGATTTTGCATTCATTGCATGGTCTCATTGATCTATAGATAGGATTTATTTCGTGGAAGAATGACTGGTTTTCTGTGTGCGATGATTAATGAAAACGTGAATAAACTCCTCCACTTGAAAGCATCTCATCTCCCAAGAAAAACGAAAGAAACGCCATTAATTTCACCTGTTCCTGGATCCTGACAGCTGGGTAAACTGTGCTCCAAACTGTGTAAAGAATCCGGGTGAAGCGATTTCACCTCCCTGCTCGCTTCCTAATGAGTGCTTGTCTCTGCAGGGCTCCGTGGAAGCGCAGTGTGGGCTCGTGCTGAACGGCCAAGGGGGCGTCATCCGGAGAGGTAAGGCCCCCGTTTATTCTCTGTTGTTGTACCGGAGGCCGTGAACACTCACGGCTCGACACGACAAGACAAGACAGCGAGCAGACAGACAAACAGGCGGAACACTCCCCTCTTGTCTGCTGTCAACATGTTACAGCAGGAACGGCCCCGTTTTCTCGACTATTTAAACGCTAACACAGTGAACAGGCGCAGAGACGGTGCTTCCCATTTCCAGTATGTGAAATGGACTGTCACTCAACACCTACCAGCCACTCTAAACATCGTCTTTGACTTTTCCCCCAGAAAATTAAAATGTCAACAAAGTCGTGAATTAATATGGCACTGATTTGATAGTATAGTTCTACTATAGTTCGCGCGTTTTACTCAGATGTGACATGTTATAGCCTCTCACACAGCAGTCTGCGTTGCAATAGACGCTTCCTTTTTGAAGTCAAACCTGTAGGCTACGATTTAACAGCGCAGACTGACGGCTTGCCTTTGTCTTCATGAAATAAACACGCTATTTTAATGTAACATTCATGTTTATTTCAAGATCATAAATTCATCATAATCCCCAAACACACGCTTGTTGATGATCTTATCTCGCCTTTGTAATTAAACCAAATAGGAAAAACACGGATACCAGTGCAAGGAACAGCCCAATTATTTAGGCAACAACTTTTATTTTTAGTGTCAAGGAAGGTTCATTTATTGTCATTTTACAACACAGGGTTGCACAATGAAATGCAAGTTGCAGCTCCTTCATTTCATTGTAAAAACAACAACAACAACAACACATGTTTAGCAGACTCTACAATAATGTATGTCACAACATTTAAAAGGCTGTGAGGCTTAATTTAATAAACTAATCGCCTACAAATTAAATTATTAGTACTATAATGTCTTATTGTAAATTAATAAATGAAATTCTCCCACCCGGCCGTGTTCGATTAATATGATATGCTAACGCTAAATAACGTTCATATATGAGAAGATTACTTGAAAATTATATAATTTTTATTTAGCTGTTCCACGCATTTTATTTCTTCTGGGCAAATTCCATTTCATTTTATTTTTCTTTTATGTGTTTATTTGTGGGTTGTGGTGTAAACTATATCACAGGAATAATTATGCTTTTTTTCTAGTGCAGTAAAGACTAATTGTTGTTTCTTGTATGTACCTGTAGGCTATGTTTAATCACAGACAGCAGTAATCCTGTAACTTTTAAAGGCTGGCTCGTGAAGGCGGCTCAGGTCGACTCTTCAGGGGGAAGACGTGGATGTGGACTCGGCCTGCATCAACACATAGCAGGCCAGCCAATTTCCTCATGAGTCTGGTGGATCTGCTTTTGGTCCATCAAAGCCTGCTCCTGTTTTTCTTTTTTTTTTTTAGTCGGGACTATGTATAGTTTTCCATACAGAGAGGAAGGCTGTGTCTCGGGTTTAATTTTTCATCAGCTCTGCCTAGGTGTTGGGGCTTTTCTCTCGGATTGACGCGGGATTCCCTTCGCTATCACTTTCGGTTAATGGTGCGCCGTATTTGGCCCTGAGCTCAGCCGCTGCAACCATCACAACCAATAATCTTTGCTTTACCTCCCGCTCCCGTATCGATAGCTTCTCTCGCCTCGGGCGGACGCTTTGATATGCTAATGCCGAGCGGGGCCCCGGATTCAGCCGAGATCATATTAATGTTGTTCTTTCTGACTGCGGCTTTGGCGGCATGAATATTCACATAACCTTTTTCAAAAGAAAATCACTCAAGAAACGCGGATCCTACTTAGGAGGAGTCGTCTGTGTTTTTAATCACCCTGCTATCCCTTTTCCAGTTCAGCTCTAACAGCAGCGCGCCCCCGCCACTACAGCCCGTGCACGCGCCTCTCTCTTTTCTGTCAAGACATTGGCGGGCTTCTTCTTCTTCTTTTTTTTTTTGGAGCTATAAACATTGTTGTTAAAATATGAGGAGAATGACATTTGGCCCGTGTCTCTTTTTCTTTAATTTTCGTGGCAAACTCGTAAAAGGCGCTTGATTCCGCGTGTGATCCCGCCCGCCGCTCGCGCCGCAGCCCGAGGCTACTCTCCGTTGCTTAAATACCGTTATCGCCTCTGGGCCCGCGCGCTCCACTGACTGCACTACCGGCAATAGCTCTTTTCGATTGCCCTTGGCAACATAAAATACAAACTACTTTGAATCAAAACATTTTTAGGGGAATTAATATGATGTGAACCCGCGGCTTTCAGAGACGCGCGCCCCTGTCAGAGCGCGTGAGTCTGACAGACAGGTCTGCCCGGTTCGTGTCACATACAGACGCAGACAAGCCGGACTTCACACGCGCACACCACGCACGCACGCACACACACACACACACACACACACAGGAGTCCGAGCATAACCAATAGTATCAATCAATTCCCTCGACCTGCAATCGTCCATTTTTTGACAGCCTGAGTGAAATACAAGTCCCATACAGACTTGTACAAAGCGCTGCCCGCTGGACTACAACAGGCTTTTGTTACCACGCCGTTATGACGTCATGTTGTGCTGCGGGCACGAGTCGCTGTCCAGGTGCTGAAATGAAAGGCGGAAGCCGCTGTCTATGGTGCTGAAGCTGGATGACATGTTTGTGAAGCTACAGGTCTCTTTCCGCCTCCCTGCGGCCAGAAACACGATACGAATCTAGCACATTTCTGCTGATTGTGAATAATAGATTTTTAGAGCACAAATGTAGGTTACAGTTGGTCATATATGAAGGCTTAGCTGGTGGCCAAATTGTCCACATTGCCCCGAAAAGATTGGCGTGTGCAGCCAATCTTCGCCCTGCAGCGTTTTTCTATTCGGCCTAAATGGCATCCTTTTTCTTCATTCCATCATATTCAGCACGGCCTAATAACAAAGCGACACACCCTGCTGTTAGATTTGATAATGAGGAGGATGAATAATAGAATATAGCCTACAGTACATCAGACAGAAACCTTGCGTTTCAGCTGCTTGGGACGTTAGTTCAAGTGAAAGTTTAATAATAATGGGCCTACTCAGAGCAGTCGATATATTCCAGGAGGACCCGGCAACACTGATTCAGATGCAATTAATAATGTGAAAGAGCCTTTACTGCACTATCAAAACCACACTTATTTATTCACACATTCAGGAGCCTCAAGTCCACAGTGAAATTAACTTGGTGGTTGGTGGAAGGTGATTAAAGGAAGGTTTTGTTTTCCCCTCCTGGGATTACAGCCGACTGCTCTTACATACAGACAAATATTGAGCTGAAACAGAAATATAAATATATGTAAACAGTAAAAACAAAACAAAACAAAAAAAACCACACAAAACTAAATATAATATTTAACTAGTGAAAAGGACTCTGAGTGAAACACATTGATCTTGACTGAGTGTACATGTACTATCACAGTCTTTTCTGGTTTAAGTTTTGATTAAGATCATATTAAATAAATATAATTATAAATAAATATATATTATGTTTACAGCCATACTGTGATAAAGGCTGTGAGCCAGCAATACTTTTTTTGTCCAGTAAAAAACATGTAACTCTTTGGAATTTTTCAGATAAACTAGAAAAGGTTAAATGTTATTTGATGGGTTCAAAAAATTCTACTTCTTAAGATAAGTAGGCCATTTAAAAATCCATTAGATTATCTGAAAAATATGGTGTCACAAAGCTGAAAACAGGGCTGTTTCTCTTAGCTCACGAAAAGGTGACATTTTGGAGATGTATGGTTTTAATAGGACAGTGATGAAGATTTAAAAAAAAAAGTATAGTTAATATAAAAATATCTGACACATTATAAAAAGAGACAAGATACTTCTTGTTTGTTTGCTCACAGATATGCAGTTGGTTTTTATAACTTGTATTATGTCCTGATTTGTGTGATTCTGAGGGAGACCTCGTGCAAAGTTTGCACACAGCTAAATCCACCAAGTAAAAACAAAAGGTGCAAAATATTGCCAATATCTGCACACATGTCCCTGAGGTGGGATTCAATGAAGGTTCAGTGTTTTCTACAAAAGAACATTTTTCAAACTGTTTTGTAACATTGTGAACAATGTCAATACAGTGCTGGAGATCACTGATGGATACAGGGAGAGGTTTGAGGATACACTAATACTTGCATCATGCATTAGTTGTTTTTTGGACCAAAATGTATACATATTTTCTGTGAGTTTTCAAGGTCTTAGTGGATTTTTATTGGATACATTCAGTATAGACCTGAAAGCACCTACACTAAAAGTAAAGAAAAGGCTCCTTGCAGCTCTTGTAGTAAAAAATACAGCATCCTCTCATAACTTGCAGCATTCATAGCAAATAAAGGCTGTTTTTAATATTATTATTATTATCTTTACAGAACTTGAGAAAATACATGTTTAACTATAAATCTACAGATTATAACAGCTGTTTATGGCTGTTTATTATATATATGTACACATGTGGAGGCAAGAGAAATCTACAGGCAGTCAGTGCACAGAGAAGTTTGGTGTGTGCACTGGATCTTGGTTGTTGGCGTATTGTTTATATTTTAATATACTTTTAAATCAGTATTACTAAATAAGCGCAGAGGTGTTATTGGCATAATGCAACTTAATAACAAAGATAAAACAATGATAAACCTGCCTGCACAATTTCCCTGAAATATTCTAGCTTGTGTCTACATATGGGCTCTCCCAAAATAGCACAAGAGTATGTTGCATTATGATCTGTTAAAACAAACAGTAAAATGTGCCAAATGTTGGGTCAGCATTCCTGTGGAAGCCTGGTATTCATGTTAAATGACCTATCATTAGAGCCTACAGTAGTACACAGAAGAATCAATGGTGCTACATGTGACATCTAAACAGATAAATAATTTCGCCATTAATTTATAAAAAAGCGTTTATGGTTTGAAATCTGCTGGATTCCTCCACAAGTCTTAATGGTTCCACTGTTGTGCTTCATTATTTTAGCTTCATGTTGGTTTATCTGTTAAAAAAAAAGCACACAGCATCTTTAGAGAAATAGTTTGCCCATTATATATTGACTCCTGTATCAGTTGAAACACGGCTGGAGTTGTATGTTTAAATAACACACAGCCAGCTAATTAGCACAGCTCCATGTCATCCTTCTCCAAAGCAAACTGAAGTGACTGGAAACTAGTTATTTACTGTTCCGCAAAACAGTTATGGACTTCTTAAGATAAATAAGCAATTTATCTGAAAACAAAACAAAAACTATTTTTCTTAGTTATAGAAAAGGTGACATTTTGGAGATACGTGGTTTTTATAGGATGGTGACGAAGATCAGAACAGGCTGCATCATTATTTTGTGTTTGGTTTAGAGGTGAACAAAAACGTGTGTGACAAAAGAAAGGTAGTTAATATAAAAATATCAAGTTTGATAAAGGATTTTGCTGTTATAAGTCTCTACAGTTGGATTGTGCAGCACTAGCCATTTGCAGTCATTTGATGGTCACTTTTTTGCCAGTTGAATGACTTTAAAGAGCCCGTTTCTGGCCACTGAAGTTGTCTTACTGAAGGCTGACATGGAGCTGTGTTAACATACTCACTGTGTGTTATGTGGACATACAGTCTTAATCAGTCAACAGTGCTGTTTGTCCATGCTGAAGCCTGTTCTATAACAAGTGTGTTGTGTTTGTGTGCAGGGGGGACGTGCGTGGTGAACCCTACAGATTTGTTCTGCTCGGTACCAGGCCGACTGTCGCTGCTCAGCTCCACCTCCAAGTACAAAGTCACCATCGCCGAGGTGAAAAGAAGACTGTCCCCACCAGAGTGCCTCAACGCCTCCCTACTGGGCGGCATCCTGCGCAGGTCAGTACAAACACACACAGGGCAGAAAGGTGACTGTACACCAGGGGGAAAACGTCTTCAATGGATCTAAATGCAACTATGATTGAAAAGTGTACTGATTTGTTGACTTAAAGACAAATCAAACTAAAGAGTCTTTCAGTACTGCTGACACGCTGAATCTTTAAATGTCATCTCATCTTATTGCAGCATTATGGCTCCATGTAGAACCATTTCATCTTTGTTGTTCACGCTCAACATCACCCCGGGAGAGTGAGAGACACAAAACTTTAAAAACACTGAGTCCATCTTGCAGCAGCGGGGTTGTATAAGAATAAAAGTGTTTAAGTGTAATAGTGAAAGGGTGGAAACAAATAAACACCTGGCAGTGTACAAAAATGACAAAATGTGGCCTCATAAATCAACAATTTGTGGACAAAGTCATGACAAATGTAACATTGTAGGATTGAGAGAGGGAGTTGCAGGGCTGTTCTTTTAGATTGTATTAGATTATCAAATGGTTTCAGTTATTTTGTCCACCCCCTGTATGTCTAACAAAATAATATTGAAGTTAAGAGGCGAGTGTGATAGCGAGGGATTTTAAAAGTGTTTATAAAGCGTAAATCTGAGCACTGGAGAGCGCCGCCTGAGTCTGTGTAGCCCTCAGATGAAACAGAGGATACACAGTAGCGCCCACAAAGGCTATTGTAGGCGAACGAGGGGCCGGGGCTGCACGCGCCGCCATGCCCAGGGAGCCAGAGGGAGGCGAGACCAGGCCAAAGCATGCCAGGATCAGAGGAACCAGAGGAAAGCAAGAGTTGCCAGCGCTGTATTATTGATGAGGCGGAGAGAGAAAGGGAAGGGGGGAAGAGCAGAGAGAGAGAGAGAGCAGAGAGAATATGGCTGCTCCTACAAGATGAGGCATCAACAAAGCAAAACAAAGCAAAACCAAATGTGCAAATAGAGGTGTTGCTCCTCATCTGGAGTAGAATAAATCACATGTACAACACAGAAATTATTCTAACAGATGAGAACCTGAACTGTGTGTTGGTGTTGTGTCTATTTGCCAAAGTACCAGAGCCACGATCCCTTTAATGCGCAGACGTTTATCTTAAGTGAAGCTGTGCAGGGACCTTTGTTTGGACACTGGTTTGTTACAGAATGACAGGAAACCCTCAGTCGTCATTTAAATCAAAATGTCCCAAAAAGGATCTTTTTGTTAAGTTGTATCACATGGAGAGTAAGCACATGTGATTTTAAAATTTAAAAAGGATAAACAAATGACAGGGACCGTTGTTTCCTCTGTTTTCCCAAATAGAACTTCTCACTTTGGGTGTAGAAAGAGACAATGAAAGAGGAAACTCAAGGGGACATGTAACCATATCTATGTCTAAAGAAAGCATATTTAATATATAATGAGTTGACACGTTTTAATTTTATACTCTTTGATTTTATGCTCAATTCTATACCTTGCCTGTCAAATCAAAGCAAATCTATATTCTTCCATCTTTACTTGCAAGACTTAATTAAACAGCCCTTTTCCTCTGTAGAATAAGGAGGCCAGATGATTTTATTTGTATTCTGGTTGTATGGTTCTTATAAAATGTAACTGTGATGAATTTGTGATGGAGAAAAAAAAAAGTTATTTTGCTTTTCCACAGAGCGAAGTCTAAGAACGGAGGCCGGTGTCTTCGTGAGAAATTAGACCGTCTAGGCCTCAACCTGCCAGCAGGACGGAGGAAAGCTGCCAACGTCACACTGCTCACCTCCCTGGTGGAAGGTACAAAAGACCCCAAAACTTTTAGCGTTTTAGTTATTCTTTCATTTAATATTCTGGTTTTCATATTGAATCCTTTTAGCGCTTGTTTCATCAGTCTTTTTGCTCCTGGTTTTGTGCTCAGGTGAGGCGCTCCACCTGGCAAGGGACTTTGGCTACACCTGCGAGACAGAGTTTCCCAGTAAGGCAGTGGGGGAACACTTGGCGAGGCAGCACAGCGAGCCGAAAGAAACCAGCGCACGCAAGAAAATGGTTCTGGCTACAAAGTGAGAATACAAACACACACAGATACACTTAAACGCACTGAAACAGTTCAGAGCTAATAATGTTTTTGTAACGTCTCGTCAAGATGTGTTTTCTTCTGAAATTCTCCTCATGTTAGTGTTTTCATTTCTTGGCCATGATTGAGCCACCAGGTCAAAAGGTCCAGATTTAAGTTAGTGTTTGTCTACAGGTCTACAGGTGCAGGTAAAATTGGACGATCAATTCCAGAGTTGCAGCAGGGCCAAGAAAAATTTATAATTTTAAAACCAATTCTTTGCAAAAAAAGAAAAAAGTGGTTGGACCAACAAGTTCAACAACAAGAAAGCCAGTGGTTGTGTATTGGGTATCTGAGAGTCAGACAATGGAGAAAACTGAATGAAGGTTTAGGGAAGGTTTGGTTAGCAAGAGGAACATTATATAAAAACACACACTTCTCATGCATAGAAAATCTACTGTATTATAATTTTCAGATATTGTGCTCACAAATCTTAGGCCATCAGGCTTGTGTTTATTTAACAGTATCAGCTGTGGGGAAACAGCTCCCACTCTTTTCCAGCTAAGCTGATTTTCTTTTTTTCCAAATAAAAAGTCGACCCAACAATGATTTCAACACTGAATAAAATCCAAGAAGACAGCCTGGACTCATGCTGAAACCCACCTTTGATTCCACATTTGCAGAATTCTTGATATGTTGTGAAAGTGTTTTGCTTGTTTTTTTGGACTGACATTGAATGTGTCTTGCTCCTGCATGTAGTACTTCCTTCAATTGTTTCCTGGGAGGACTTTACATGTGGGTTGATCCAAAATGATGAGGATGGGTGCAAGAAAAAAACAGAAAAAGACACAAATTGCGACGGTTGTGTTGGAGACAGATGGTAAACCCTCACTCCCTCCCTCCTTCTGTCTGTCAGGCAAATCTGTAAGGAGTTCCAGGACTTATTGAGCCAAGACCGTTCTCCTCTGGGCTCCTCCAGACCGACCCCCATCCTGGACCTGGACATCCAGAGACACCTCACACACTTCAGGTAACACACACATGCTCTTTATACAGACTTAACGGACCACACGTTTCCAATCGGGAGTCACTCTAAACAATTAAAAGTACTGAGAGAGTGGACAGTTTTTCTTGTAGAGCCCGGCTGCTCTCCGCTTTGGCTCTGGCCGCTTTGCCATTTTCGAAAGATGCAGCTGTGCAGTTTGTTATTTGGCACAAATGGCAGAGGAGGAGGGGACAGCGGCTTGTTAGCAGCAAATGTCACATCTATGGCGTCATCCTTTGCAGAATATACAAAGTTTTTATCAAACCTCCAAAGGGAGATGTACTGCAGAGTGCTGGGCAGAGAAGTAAGATGTTAGCTCAGTTATGACAGATTGAATTAAAGGTCGTGGCTGACATTTAGCTCTGCATGAGGATCTTACAGGTCGGACAAACCAGTATCATATCGTGAAACTGATTCTTAAAAACTCTTGTATGGCCATTTATCATTTATCCTACCTCATCTATCCTCTATTGTTACCCTGCAGTCTTGTGGTGCTTTTAAATGTTCTCTGGCTTTAATTAATGTCATGATTCAGATGGGTGCCATTACTGGATTGTGGGGTAAACTTTGTTTTTATAATACATATAGAAACTGAAAGATTTTAATTAAAAGAGCATTCTGGTAGAGTAGAACTGGGTGTGCAAACTCTTTTTGAACTTGCTAAATTTAGTTTTAGGAAAGTCAAATTAAAATATGGTTTATTGTTATAAATACCCACATGGGATTATGAAGACCCTTACAGCTGCTGTATGTTTTGAAGCAGTCATGTATGATAATATCTGTATTAAGGCTGCAACTAAGGATTCATTTCATTGATGATCACTTTCTGGATTTATTATTTAGTCTATGAAATGACAGGAAATAGTGAAAAATGCCCATCACAATTTCTAAAAGCCCAAGGGGAAGTCTTCAAATGTCTTGTTTTCCCTGATCAACAGTCCTAAAGGTAAAAATATTCAGTTTACTAAGCAGCAAATCCTCACAAGTGAGAAGGTAGAACGAGGGAGTATTACATAACAATTAATCGATTATCAAAATAGTTGCCAGTTATTTTTGTGTCGATCAACTAATCCATGAATCGACTCATCGATTCAGCTCTAATCTGTGGGTAATATGTTTAAACCTGACAATATTCAGGCCTTGAGTTCAGAGTTTCCCCATAAATTACTGTAGCAACAAGGTGGAAGCAGCATTTAGAACATCACAGGACATTAAACTCTGCTCTGACAGGGGTTAGCCCCACTAAAGAAACTCTTTTAGAAGGATTAGAAGCTCCATAGTGCAGGGAGAGGAAAGTTTCTCTGCAGGTGTAAAAACTGAGGAAAGAAAGAGGAATCTGCTCTACTTCAGTAAACCAGTATGCCTTACAAACCCTACCTGCACCACTGATTTCTTTCTTCCTTTTGCACCTGGTTTGTCACTGTTCTGATGGTTGTGTCTGTCTCCTCCCTGACAGCCTGATCACTCACGGGTTCGGCACGCCGGCGGTCTGCGCAGCTCTCAGCACCTTCCAGACGGTCCTGAGTGAGATGCTCAACTACCTGGACAAAAACTCGAGCGGGAAAACGAGCGGACCCACCGACCAACAGATCAACAACAGCTCAGAAAAGACGCAGCTCCGGAAAACAGCCGAGCCCCAGAGCAAAGACGGGAAAACAGAAAAGACTGAGTAGCCCCCACCCACCCGGTCCCCGTGCCTTGGAGCGCTGCATTTAGGAGTGTGTGTGTGTGTATATGTGTGTGTGTGCACTCTCAGAAAGGATTTGTTAATTCCCATACATTCAGTGTCTTCTTTGGGACAATTCATATTTATTGTCATTTATTTATCTTATGTTGAAATGTAACACCAACCTGAAGTGTCCCAAACAAGACATCCTGATGTGTGTGTGTGTGTGTGTGTGTGTGTGTGTGTGTGTGTGTGTGTGTGTGTGTGTGTGTGTGTCATGACAAGGAGGAGCCTCGCCATGGAGGCGGCTGAGGCTCATCCAAGACTTTTATTTGTTTATTTATTAATTCTGAAAACAGGAAGTAAACATGGACATGCTGACTTCACAGTTTTCCAGGAAAGGGGTGGTGACTGCCAACACACACACACACAAGGGTTTTGGAGCAATTTGATCTCAATCCAGCTGATTCAGGTGTGGAATTTCTGCAACAATACAAAAACTAAAACACTTTTTTTTTGTCCTCTGAAGGTTAATTTAATCTCTTTAATCTAAATTATTAAGAGAAATCTCTGTTTTTTGCTTATAAAAAATGACCCTGATTCAAATGCACACACTCTGTTTTATTTTGATTTTTACGCCACACAATCAGTGCCACAGCAGCCAGTGTGTTTACCACGTGGGGCCACAGAGAAAAAGAGACTGTTTCTGGATGTGAGTCTGACGCCGCTGCCTGGGCTAGGCTACACTGTGGTGTGGTGTGTCTGCGAATGTGTGTGTGTGTGTGAGTGTGTCTTAGTGTGTGGGAGAGATAAAGAGAGAGAGAGAGAGAGAGAAGAGAAGTCCAACTCAGCCATTTTGTAAAAGGTGACTTTGCGGTTGCCGTCGTTACTCTTCCCTGTGCATGTCTATCTTTGTACACTCCCTGGATCGCAAGTTTAGCCGACACAAGCTCTCTGACTCGCTCATGAACATTTGTAAAGATATATATAAATATTTAAATTACTTTTCTTGTAGGCTTTCAACTATATATATGTTAAATCCCTACCTTCTAAAATGCTGGTGTTCAATAAAGACAGTTGCTACATGTTCTACTATTTACCCTGGATTTAAGATGTTGCTGCACACACACACACACACACCACATATAAACATACATACACACAGAAGGAGGCAAAAGAGCAAGCAGAGACTAAAGAGAGGCAGCGTAGATCAAAGCCAGCGAGTGTGAATTATCCATATGAGTTCACAGTGTTAAAATTATAAAAAGTCTGAGTTCCTATCTAATGTTGTGAAAAAAGGCTATACCTAGAGGAAAGTTCAAAAGCCTCCTTTGTGTGCACGAGCACGTGTGTTTTCTTTCAGTTTGAGCGACTTCTGTCAGCTTTTTCTGCTTATTTATACTTAAAAAAAAGGAAGAAAAATCTGATGATAAAACAGAGAGAGGAGCAGCTGCCTGCTGGCGTCTCCATCCGGGCTCTGTAGGTTCTGTTTACTCTTTAATATTTCAGTCATTTAAAAGGAGGTCACGTTCACCGCATGACACAAAACTACATAATCAGACAGGATGCATTTACAGTGATGCCTGTGCTGGTTTGTCACCCTGAATCAGTGCAAGCGAAGCCTCAGGTGGGAAAAATAAAGACAGTGACATAAAGGGAGGGAGTGACATGGGTGCTGAATTCCAATATGTTCCCAGTCTTGCTGTTATTGTTTGGTCTATTTGACAGATGGTGTTATCCCCCAAATATACACACACATGCAGTCAATGTTTTATGATTCCGGGATAAAGCTGAACCATTGATAATGCATTGCAAAATGGCAAAAAATAATGCATAAGGACAAATAGTAAATTACAGTTTTCCCCTAGTTTTTACAGCAATACACTGTTGCACAACACAATGAAGTCTACGACCTCTTATTGTGGAGGGATTTGAGTTTTTGAAGACTGATACCTGCAGTAGTGCAATAATGTTTCTTTCCAAACCAAAAGAAAAAATAAAGGATCAAAGCAAATCTGCAACAGCTTGAACCAAAAATGATTAAAATAACGTCCTGTGCAATGCAACCAAACTTGCCTTTACATATCTGCCAACATTTCTAGAGCTGAAACACATATTCAGTTATTTGATTTGTCAACTAACAGACAATTATTGCCAACAGGTTTCGTAGTCGTTCAAGTCATTTAGCAAACCAAAATACCAAACATTCTCTGTTTGCAGCTTCTCAAATGTGAGGATTTTCTACTTTTCTCTCTTTTATATCACTGCAAATTAAATATTTTTGAGTTTTGGACTGTTGGTCGGACAAAACAAGCGATGTGAAGATGTTTCCTCTGATCTTGGAAACTGTGGAATTTCATAGACTAAATGATTAATCGGAAACCTAATCCAATGATTATCCGATGGCCCTGTTTTGCTTATAATCATTTTACTGATATAATAATGCACAGTCTTGCTTATTTACTTTTCTACTTGGTGTTTTCTTTACCACATTCAGGTTTGCTGCTTTTCATTGCTTCAGGGTTTTACTCATCAGAACATCTTGATCCAAAAAGCATCTCTTAAAATGAAAAACAAACAAACCTCAGCATGGGTTTCTAGCTTTTTTTCAAAGTAACTGATTGTAATATCATAAACATAACTTATCATCTTGATATTTAACACCTTTTGCTCCTGACTGCGGTGGTTTCCCGGATATATTTTTTGTCTCGAAACACTTCACGAAGCCACATCGAAGAAAATGGAGTCTGCCAAACATTCACACATATCCTACGTCTTATCAGCAGGAGGTTGATTGAAATGTTGTTTACACTCAGCAGTCTGCATTGACAGGAAGTCCAATATGACATGAACTCAACATTTTGGGTACATGATGGGTACCCAGAAACACAGTATTCTGACAGTTGCTTAGGCTACAGAATTAGATCCTACCACAAAACTGATCACATTTTAATCTCAGCTGCTGGGAGGAAGAACTAGCCTGATATATAATCAAACTCGTGTATCTCAACCACTGTGTGTGAAGATGCAACAGAGGGATGTGTATGAGGCAAAGCAGCTCTCTAAATTGGCTCTTTGATGGTTGCTGCATCTCACTGGAGGGTATGAGCAGCAACAAATAAGCATCAACGTACTGTATACACCCACACACACACACACAGAGAGAGAGAGAGAGAGAGCTACACATATGCAAACATACCACTCAGAGAAAGTAACTTAATCACACTTTTGTTTGTTATTACTTGCGTGATAAACATGTAATCCGTGCGAGAGACGTCCCTGCTGACCCTGCATCAGAATAATAATAAGCAGCTCGATCAAAATGAGCTTGAAAATGAAATCGATTCATCGCCTGTGCCGGAGTTTCTGTAAATTGACAAACGGACAAGTATGAATCACAAGTTTGACATCAGCAATGCATGATGTGATGGGGCGGCCGATGCATTATTCACGCAGGCTATTGATTGTATTACAATGCGGCACTCTGTTATCGCCACATTAAGCATCAGAGAATATTTTCTATCTCACCATTCTCCTGTTCAGCCTTCAGTATGCAATAATGTGTATTTATGATTAAATCTAATTCCGAACACACCCTAAAAGTGTACATCTTCAACCCAGTAATGCATGCAATGAATACAGCCATTTATACAGAAGCACATTAAACAGTCTGATGTCTCAGAGGGACTGTAACTCCTGCTGACTGAACCCCACAGTCACGAATACCAAACTCTGCTAACTTCTAAGCCCCCCCATCCCTCCAGTCTCTCTCCTCTGAAGCTGTAACCCTCCTCCTCCTCCTCCCCTGCTTCTCTGCTAAAACCTCTTCCTCCTCAGTCCTGATCCCGTTCAGTCCCAGGAACATTCAAGGCCCTTTTCTCCTCAGCTGCCGTCCTGACTGTCCCCGTCAGTCAACCCACACACACACACACACACACACACACACACACTTGAGCTACTGCAATTCACTCAAACCTGCATGAGTCTCCCACATCCAGGAAGACTTGAACACCCTGTTCTCCACTGAGTGCTGATCAACCTCTGCTGCTTCCATTTGTTAGATCCTGAGAGGGAATTGGATGTGGTAGCTACGGTTTATTTAATAATGTAGCATAATGGAGTTTGGCTTTATTGGTGCCTCACTACTGTTTTATTTTTTTAAAGTAAAGTTAAATTTGAGTGATTTTATCTTTTCTTCCTCTTTAAACATCAAACAGTCACTCCAGAATTAATGTGGACATCCCAAAATCATGCAGATGGCCCCTGATGGTATGCCAACATGAAAACACTGATTAAAAGAATGTGTTTTTTGTTGAAAAATGTTACCTTTTTATGGTGTCTTGTGCTTTATTGGAGGAATTCTTGAGCCTGTAAATGTTTACTTGTAGGCCTTTTTCACAGCAGACATTTTGACTTGTTATAGCAGTAAAAGCACAACTGAAACATTTAATTAACGATGGCTCAGTTCCATTTAGTGTCCCAGTAAGCAATGGCAGTGTGACAGTGAGCCAGCACGCACAATAGACCCTTTACACAGCCGACATTTTGACTTGTACAAGCAGGAAAGCACAGGTGTAAGTAATAACATTAACGATGGCTCCATTCCATTATGTGTCCCAGTAAGTCATGTCAGTGAGTGAGCGTACACAACACCAGAGCCCTGGAACTGGCTCTCCTAAATGGAATGCAGCCATCGTTATTGTTTTTAATTTCACAAGTTAAAATGTCTACCCTGGAACTGAAGCAGCTAAATGGAATTGAGCCATCATTCATTTTATTATTTACACCTGTGATTTGCGTGTTCTGTCAAAAAGGCTTATTTTAAATTTTAAACATTTAAAAATAGATATAATTAAGGTAATAATTTGGGTCTGAAAAATATTTGCTGCTGACATTTTCCTTGAGTCATCTTCAGGACGCATTACTCACATTTACAGACTTAGGACACAGATTCATGCTGATAGTTTATCAAATCAATGCTGAGCTCAGGGCTCCACGTTGTTGCCTCCTCTCTTGGCCTTCATCTCTTTTTCTGTGGTGTTCCAGCGCGACCTAGCGGTCAAGAGCTGAACTGCATCTTGAGTCTGCACAATTTCAGCACATACTGTGACACTTTTTAGACTGGATGGGGATAGAAAAGGAAGTCCTATGAAGGGAAATGGTATCTTAAGGTGTTGTAATAAATGGTGAATGAATGACGTCTTTGTTACTGTGTCAAGTATAAAACTATGTCCAACCCACATGAGCATTAAAAGACACCACAAAGTCATATAACCCACATCCAAAATGCAGCATATATATTTTAAAACAATAGTAAAAAGTTCCAAAAATAAAGAAAACTAATTATTTTCACAACCTGATTTTCAGACCTTCATACCTACAACAAAATATAAACCAATGACAAAACATGTACTGTAAAATACTTAAGAAATCAGAATAAATACTAATTAAATAATCCATCCATGGCCTTCTTTTCCAGGCTTTGAGACAGTTAGCAAAATTAAACACGTCTAAATTGAGCAACCATTCCAATTTTCTGTTGCAGGGTTTTGTCGAGCCATTTCATTGGTGCTCTAATGAATAGAGCGCATAACACTACATCACATCTTGTTACCGGTACCTACAGTAGAAGATGTCGATGCCATTGCATAAATACACTACAGTTCTCTTTGCTAAGACAGAAAGTAACAGGACTGATGTTGGAGAAGTGCAAAAATAATCAATTTATCATGTCTGTAGTGTGTCTATGTGTCATTTTCATCTCATGTAATAACTAAATGATTAAAGGATTACTCCACTGTTTTTTCAGCCTTACATTCACTCATGTACCACACTTATTAGGCTACTGTCGCCTGAAATACAAAAGCCTCAAGTTGTGATGCACTGGGGAGATCCTACTGTAGGTGTGAAAGTATGTAATTGCATGAATGCGAATGAAGGCATTATGGCATAAGGCGTACAGGATGTCTAATCACACTTGACCCTGCAGCAAACGTAAAAGCTGACAAATAAGACTCTCTACAGACGGGCTGTAGGCAGTGCGACCAAAAGAGCCAGAACAGGAAAACAGAAAAGTATCACCACCCTCCTCCTGACCGAAATCCCAGTAAAAGTGAACGTGAAGATGAATGCGGCTCTTTTGTAGTGATGGTTGCCAACAAAAGGCAGGGAGCAGATAGAGCACTCTTAGTGTGACACATGCGTAATGTATTCTGCTACATCGTGTGTCAAAGCCCTGCAGGACAACAACCACAACCATGCCTCCAGACTTCCAGACTGTCAGGACATCTGTCATTGCTGACAGTCATATGCCCTGCCATGTGCGTGTGTGTGTGTGTGTGTGTGTGTGTGTGAGTGTGAGTGTGAGTGTGAGTGTGAGTGTGAGTGTGTGTGTGTGTGTGTGTGTGTGTGAGTGAGGGAGAGAGAGAGAGGATGGGTGAATCTTTGGCAGCGGGTCATTCCAGAGAACATGGGAACAGCCGTGCTTCTTAAACATTCATGTCTGGTATCCTCAGTGGTTTTTCCTTTTTGCATCAAACAACATCAAAGGAGCTTAACCATAGCAGCCATGTCAGAGAAAACACACACACACACACACATACATACTTACAGGAGTGTATAGAAACATATACAGACATTATGAGAGCATGGATAAGTATATCTATGAGAGCTTTACTTGAACCTGAACTAGCTGAACTGAAGCTAGTTAATACAGCTTTTTAGTCATTTTAAAGACAGCTACAAAACCAAAAATGGAATTCCTGACTCTGATTTTCTGGTCTAAATGTCAAGTTCTGACTCAATTGCACACACACACACGATCATGTGTATTTCCTCCTAAAGAGATCTATTTTTATACTGTAAATAACATACTGTCAGTTTTGACTTGTTGAGAGCGAAATCAACTACACAACTGTCTGCGGTTTGACTTTAAAATGTCCTCTCTTTCATTTACTTAAATCTGCAGCACCAAGTCATTGAAATAATCAATTTTACTGAGGCCCTTTTTTAAATTAGAAACAATGGGACAAGAAGACATTAGACACAATTCTTTCACAACCTACAGACTGTTTTAATGGATGGATGCATATACAGTCTTCTGACACGAGGGGGAGCAGTTTACACACACTTGGACAAATTCTCACTGGGGAGAATTAACAGGGTGGTTGTAGGGGAATGCCATAGTTATGAAATACTTGTACTCTGGAGAGATTTGAATATGATCTTTTAGTAAATTTTGCACTAAATATGTGTCCTTCGACATGTTTATTTTTTGTGAGACTGAGGAGAGGGTGCAAGTACAGCAGATCAAAGGCATCTAGTCTTTCTACTAAATAGAATATGGAGTCAAACAACCCTTGTGTGAATCCAAGAGACTACTGATTTTTTGTTTTTGTTTGTTTCATTTTGTTCATTAAGAAATGATGTAGATCACAGGGATGCTTAAAGAAAAAATCTCAAGCCTTGAAACAAATGGGGCCTAAATTGTGCAGAAATGGGTGCAACTCAGTAGTAAGAATTACAGTCTCTCATGATCTGGTGAATGCAAGTAGCCTAATTTAAAGGCAAAGCAGACAATTTTCAATGCCATGTGATGCATGCCATGCAATATAACTGGCCGATAACGTTTCAGTGCCAAAAAATGCAGTTCTCATCGCCAAATGAAGTGAATTTTAAATATTTTACACACATTTTTCAGTGTGAGATCCTGAATACTTGAGAGCATACTGTATATACTGTACTTAAATAATAGGTTTTTATTTCAGTAAAAACATTTTAAAACATTTGACTTATTGAGATAAAACCTATTGCAATAGTTAGCCTAAATTGCCCACACCTACAATATGATGACAAACCAATGATGTGTTTTGATGCTGAACCCTCAAATTCAAGTTCAGTATCACCACCAATAATTGGAAATTGCATTGCATTGTGATTGTGCAGCAATCTGCACTGGCTATAACATAAACAGTGTGAGACATCAGAGCATACTTCTGGTTATTATTAGTGTCAAATTAGCACTGCTACTACTATGATTTGTCATGCATTTGTGTCAGCAGAGCAGTGTTGGTTGGAAGTAAAGTAAGTGTGCAATTATGACAATAGATCAATAAACTATTTCTCCATTAATCCAACTACCAGTTACTACAAGACTGTCCTGCTACATGGACTTATAGGCCTCATCATGCTGTCTGTATACAATGCAAGCAAATATACAGACAGGTGACAAATGAAAAGGAATTAAAGGAAAAGTCTGAACAGATGAGTGGAGCAGAAGCATGCACAGACTCCCACAGAGGGCACAAGAGGTCACTGAACGGCTCGACGAGTATGAAAATAATGTGAATGATGTGCTATATGGTCTTCACAGTCACCAGATCTTAACCAAACAGAACAACCATGAGAGATTTTGGGACCAAGCGCTCTCCTCCAAAACACCAAAACAGGAAACATCTTTGGAAGAGTGCTGCTAATGCCTCCAGTAAAAATAAAGTTTAGAGTTGAGGAATCAGTGCCAAGGAGGATTGAAGCTGTTCTTGAGGCTTGTGGTGGGACCAACATTTTATATATTTATATATTTTATATGCAACATATCAGACTTTTTCATGAATATAATGATTAAGCCCTGGACTTATTTTTGTTGTTGTCCACATGGTGTTTACACAGGCCACCAACCTTTACCAAGACAAGAGACAGAAATTCAATATCTCACGTTAAGACATACTAGAAGATAGGGGCCAAAAAACTATAAACTTGAATTTAAAAAAAAACATAAAATTGCTTTAATTTGTCATGTAGAAATATATTTGATGTCCCATCAGTGTTCCTTATACATTAGCAACTGTAATAGTTAAATGACTACATTTAATCATTTTTCACTTCAATTTCAGACATTGCAAGAAAAATTGCCATATGTCTGGAATTAGTGGCTTCTATGTCACCCTTCACCACATTTGTCCATCTGTGTAGTGCTTCGGCTAACTGGTTGTGCTTTTATTTTGGAAATGATAGATATACGTGACAAACAAAACATGTATTCTTTGTATTTATTTGTATTTGTTCCTCATGCACATAAATGTAGGAGCCTGCCGCTGTCAACACGCCCAAACAGCAACAGTAGTGGAGTCTTTGCAGGGGTTCCCCATTCACAAAGCCTGCCTGACTTTACAGAAGGCGGAGAGAGAGAGAGGGGGAGAGAGAGAGAGAGAGAGAGAGAGAGATGAGACATCCCTTCCTCACTTGGCTGCATTCGGTTTACCGACACCGGAGACGCGACCATGCTGTGGAAACTAGTTGAGAATGTCAAGTATGAAGATATTTATGAGGTAACGTTACCGTCCATCTGTTTGCGTCTTGCGGAAACAGACTTATTAGACATGCTTTTAGGGAATAATGAAGTGTTAGACGTTGTTAAGACAAGTGGGGTGTTTTGCAGGAGGCTTCAGGGCCTGTTATTTTATGATGTGGTGACTGTGAATATGAGTTAGAGGACATTTCACGACATAACACTTTCGTTCAGACAGAAATTTGGCTTATTTGCACTCAAGTGTTATTGTATTATTTTATGTTGTGGTTGTTGCTATGGTGCAGGGTCCATTCTCTTTTAGGACTAAAGAGTAAAACGGAAAAAAATATTTGACAAAGATAATTTGTAGGCTATTAGAATTAGAATTTGTATATATTGGATATGTTTTAAATATGGCACTGCTATTTTTGAGCAAATTCGTGTTAAAAAGTAATATAAAACTTAGTACATTTTGAATAATTTTAGCTGTGAAAATATCTCTAAAAATACATTTAGAAATAGACAAGTGATGCTGCAAAAATGTGTATTTAGAAAAAGTCGAATAACAGATAAAAGGCTCGTTTTAGACTTTTAATCACAGTAAAGATAACTTAGAGAAACGCAGGGTCAGAGGAGGGGTGATATGTGAGAAGTATGTAAATCATCTGGCTTTGATCCCAGAACAATATTTTTTTTTAAACGAGCGAGGGGAAGAGGAGAAATCCCGCCGCTGCTCCGGCTCGCGCTGAATGGGCTCGAGCACAAAGCAGACGAAGAAAGGGACGCTCGCGAGGCCCCTCGGCTCAGCCCGGTGGGAAACCCTCGTCTCGTGCCGCACATGGCTTTTCTCCCACGGCGCGAGGGAGGGGAGGCTATAATGTTGTTAAACAAGTCATCCGAAAGGGCAGAGAGGGGCCGGTGTGGTCAGTTTAATCGCTTCTTTTGACTCGCGACACCATTCACACGAGCCCCGCGTGTAGTGTCTCGGGTGTGTTTTTATAAGCTAATAAAAAGGCAGCTGCAACGCAACAGGAGCCGCCCTTTATTTGTCAGGAGTGTTACATGTTGGCAGACTGAAGTTTAGGTCAAATATCTTATTGGAGTGACTGGAGAAAAATCTTAATAAGATGGGTTCACCTTTGTGCAGATGTGTTGTGTCTGTGCGTAAAAGTAAACTGAATTTTACTTTGGTGGAAGCCTTTTCTACACTGGCACGAGGCTGGGTGTATCTGACAGGAACAGAACCCTTGACCCTGGTGGTATTAGTGTCATGGTTGATCCAGTAAGCTTTACAGCAACCCCTGTTCATATTGTTATCCACCAACTTGACTTATATTGGGTTTTATAACGTCAAAGTCTGTTTGCGCAGAAATGGTTTGCGCAAAAGTGTCTCCAAAGGCAAGAAAGTGTGCTTTCCCCTCTTCAGATTTTACTAATCTAAAAAGGCCCCCAAAGTGCGTGTTTTTCTGGTGGGGAATTCCTCACGGGTCTGGTCACCGTGTTCGCTTTCTCCTGCGAGAGAGAGTCCTCTCTGTCTGTATCCCCTGCTGTTCGCGCGCCGTTTCGGCTCTCCACGGAATTTAAACGTCACTCACGGTTGCGCGAGAGGCTTCACGCTCCATGTGTCGCCAGTCCCCTGCCTCGCGCACATTAATATTCCTGTAAGTCTCAGTCATGAATAACAATTACACCGTATACCGGGGTAGAGGCGAGCGCTCGGTGCTCACACTCAGAGCGGCGGCAGCTCCGGGCGGAGGAAGGTTCTGCATGGAGCTGTAGACCAGGCCGAGCCTGCAGATACAAACGCGTTGCTTTTACCTGGAATGAGTTTGGGTATCTCGGCCCAAGACTGTCTTTACTAGCCTGCTGTTTTACCGTGAGCCCGCTCGTGACACCAACAGACGGTTTACAGATGTTGGTTCATTCCTACTCCACTGCGGTGAGTTTACTTCCCTCATATGGTATTTCAAAAGTCGTTTGAGCAAATGGTGAATGCGTAGATATCGCTAGTGAGACATTTTAAATTAGGCTATGATATTTTTCCTCCAGGCTCTTGTGTGCTTTTTGTTCAGGAGATTCAATGCCAGTTAGGCTACTTTGGCTGCATCACCAGGGGCAATATGCTCTAATAAATGCATCATGATCCTGGGCCTCCGTGTGGTTTCATTTCGTTAAAATGTGGTTCCAGTTCTGCAAGGAGTTGATTTTTTTCCTGTTCTCCCTCTTCAAGGACCGGCATGACGGTGTCTCGAGCCACAGCTCGCGCCTGTCCCAGCTGGGCTCGGTATCGCATGCGGGACCCTACTCCAGCGCGCCACCGCTGTCTCATGCGCCCTCGTCGGACTTCCAGCCTCCGTACTTTCCGCCACCGTACCAGCCGCTCGCTCACTACCAGAGCCAGGACCCGTACTCCCACGTCAGCGACCCGTACTCCCTGAACTCCCTGCACCAGAGCCAGCAGGGCGCATGGGGGGCACGGCAGCGGCAGGACGTCGCCGGGGACCGGATGGACAGCTCCGCTCTGCTGGCGCAGCCTCGGGCCTCGCTGCCACAGCTGTCCGGGCTGGACCCACGGCGGGACTACGGTGGCGTGCGGCGGCCTGATGTGCTGCTGCACTCCGCTCACCCGGGACTGGAGCCTGGTATGGGCGACGCACTGCTGCACGGGCTGCACGGCATGGAGGATATTCAGGTGAGTCAAAGATCACAGCTGAGATTTACAGAGGTTAAAGTGCATGCAACATATTTCCAGTTCCAATTATGATGATTTTTTTGTTTGTTTTTTGAAAAGTTATTTTAAGGATATGGGATAACCATACAAGAGAAAGGTAAAACTGCAAACCGCCTGCAAGTCAGGGTCCGTTGGGCAAAATAGGGAATATGGCACTGCGATTTTATTACAGTTTATTGTATATTATCACAATTGCAGATATAACATATATGCGTTAATAACCATGCGTTTAACCATTCCTATTTACAGAAAAGATAGTTTTATGTTGAACTAAAACAAATAAATGTACTCCAGGTATACAAACCTTTGTATGGCAAAGAATAACTAATGAGCAGCTTCTTCCTAGTTTGGATGGTAGTTATAAAATACTACAACTACATTAAAATTATTAAATAAATAAAAATTTTAGTGGAAGAAACGGATTGGTAATTGTTGTCCTCTTTATTGTCTCCGCATGTTCCCCGTGCCTTTAGAGTTAAGGTCAGTGAACTCAGAGCAGCTCCCTCAGGGCTGGACTCTCACTGCAGCTGTAGCCTGAACGCAAAAGACCCGCAGCGAAACAAACCGTCTTCAGAGACCTCAGACATCTTCTTTGATGAGAAGATGCTGATATGTGGAATGACTGCGGCTTCACAAATTGCTGCATGGAGCTCAGATGTTGCTTATGTGAACGTAAATTCACCTGCATTTACTGCCTTAATTATTAATACATATTTAAAGAAGAAAAGTGTGAAGATGCTGCAATATTTTATTAACTTTGATATGTTAGAAAAAAATAGCCCTTTTTGTGTTTTTTTTTTAAACCTATCCAATTTTGTTTAATTTTTTATTTTTAAAATAATATCGTGTTATTATTATTATATCCATGCTCACACTATTGCTGTCATTGCATTTATAGAATTTGAAGGCTGACATTTTAGTTTTACAGGATGATATAGATTTTTGTGAGCATCATTGCTGCTAAGGTGCAAATTATACAAAGCAAGTTACCAAAGACTTGGTGAAACAGACTTTACAGTCAGCTGTGTAGGATTTCATCTTCCCTTCGTCTCCCCTCAGGGCACAACCATCACGAATTGTTCGCCATTTAACCTCCACAATGGATTCTCATTTCTGGCTTTCCGTATTTGTGTCATGTATTTATTAACCCCATTTAAAGATGTGTTTTTACAAATTATTTGTTTTTCTTTTTTATGTATATATGAGTGTGCAGCAATGACGAAAGCATCTGGTCTATTTAACAAGGGATTTGTCTCGCGGGATGATGAATGAGATTGATGAACGAGGCTTTAAATTTGTGAGAACAGCTTCTTCTATATGAGCCACGTCATGATGAGTGAAAGAGGGAATTAATTATAAATCACATTTGTTTGCTCGGTGGGAACAAACACCTTAAAGACGCCTCTTTTTCCACCTTTTTAAGACTTGAAATGAATCCTGCATGATTTTTTTATTTTTTATTTTTTTGAAAAACTAACAATAAGTTCGACGTGCTCGTTAAGTTAATGATTTTGTGTTTATCTTGGTTCTGACAGACAATTGAAGACACCAACGGAACGAACGTCCTGGATCAATCAGTAATTAAGAAAGGTAGACACACACTCACACACACATCTCTGTCTGTGCTCGCTGTAATGTTGCCAATAGTCCTAATAAAGCAACAGTATAAAAATGGGAAGATTTATTATTAATATCATATACCCTATATAGAATTTGGCAAACATTTTATTCATAAATCTTTATTTTAATTGTCGATATAGGCTAGTAAAGGGTAAATTAGTAGAGTTGCCACCTTCTCTTGGGGTTTCTTTGCCCCCTGTGCCGTTATATAATTTATTTTCTTATGAATTATAATGATTTATGGTATGTAGAACTACAGTCTCGCTCATAAAAAGGTATATCTGGGCACTTGGACTTGAACTGGACCAGGCGCTACACATCTCCATGGTTTAGGCTGTTACAGGTCGATCCAGGGACCATGCAGGCAGATCTCCTTGTTTTTTGGGGGTGCCCATGATGAGGAGTTCGAAGACGGGTTAACGATCCCGGTATATTGACTAGCAGGCAGTGTGTCGCTGACAGGCTGCCATGCTGCCGCTCTGATGATGTGCGGTGATTTAGTTACGCGGTGTTGAGTGACTGAGCTCCCCGCGGGGCATTTAAGCCGCTGATGTAATAAATGGCACCGCTCACGGAGATCTCGTGAGCTCGTTTAGAGCTAATCTGCGGTATTATCCCCCGTGGAGCCATCAAAACCCCCTCGCAGTGACTGGCCCCTACGCATGCACGCACGAGGCTGGCTGGCTGCTTCTTTTTACGCCATTAGCGCGAGCATTAACACGCGGGATGAAGGAGCATCCAGTGCTGCTGGTGGGAGTTAAACCGGCCGTGGAGAAAAGACGGGGAGGTGGTTAATGCCATTTGAGAGCGCGAGCCAATCAACAATCGATAATATCGTAATGAGAATGTCGCGCGACATTAAATAACAGCAAATGCCCGGCGCGTGGGCGCTTCATTAGGCCAGGCCGCCCTCTGAGCGCGCGTGTTCTCCTGCACTGTTTGACAGAAGGAAGAGGTTTAAAGATTTAAAGCTTGTGTTTGAACAGCGTCTTATGTCACATCGCCTCTAACCTTCCTCTTTCAGTTCCCATGCCACACAAGAACATGGGCTCTCTGATGCTCGGCAAGGACGGGCTGATCGGTGGAGTGACCGTGAACATAAACGAGGTGTTCTGCTCGGTACCGGGCCGCCTGTCGCTGCTCAGCTCCACCTCCAAGTACAAAGTGACCGTAGGGGAGGTGCAGAGGAGACTGTCCCCGCCCGAGTGCCTCAACGCCTCCCTGTTGGGGGGCGTGTTGAGAAGGTAGGGACTGCAGCCTCACAGCATGTTGACCCAGGCGCTGGTGTTCAGGAACAAATCAGTGGTTGCATGAAAGCTTGTGGCTCGTTAAATATGCAGGGGGCATCTATTTAATTAAACCCTGAGCTGTATGAAAAAAGCCTCTGTATCTGTGCCATTTACCACCCAGACTCTACTTACCATTAACAAAATCTCTGGAGACAAACTGGAGCACAAGCTGATGACTACTGTTTAATAAAGTTCCCAAACTCTGAAGCGAATATTGGTCATTTATTAATATAGCTCCCTAAGGGGAGTTTTTTAATACTATGAAATTGTATATATTTCTAAATATTTGTGCCCAGTGTACACTTCTTTAAAATAAATTGCAATTTTACATGCATTAGTTTCCTTTGTTTCTACAGAGCAAAGTCCAAAAACGGTGGGAAATGTCTGAGAGAAAAGCTGGAGAAGATTGGACTCAATTTACCTGCTGGAAGACGCAAAGCTGCCAACGTCACATTACTAACGTCTCTTGTAGAAGGTGATTCATTTACTGTGTTTAACTCCATAAATACAGAAATTGCAGAAATACTCTGAGACAGCCTATTTGGTGAAGTTGTGACAACAAACATTTTATTTGCATCTTAGACTCCCTATTACAATGATTTGACGCCAGATAGGCTCCAGCTTCAACATCACCAAAAATGATGCATGGCCAAAATATAGGACTGCAAAGGTCATGACCTTACAGGCTTGACAGATGATAATTACCCCGTGTTCATGAAATGGCTGCAAGAATGTAATGGCTGCAAAATAAATATTCAATATTGGGCAAGTGGAGGGAGGAGGGCTGGGGTTACTAAACTGGATTAAATCATAAATTAATTGATTGATTAAAGTGACTAAAGGCTGCAGTTTGGGCCTATCGCGTTGTAATGCCAACTTGTATATTTCTCATACATATAGCTCACTATTATTGGCCATCTGCTCATTTAAATTAAGGCAGCAGTGTCCTGCAAACAGGTAAAATATAAAAAGAATATTTATTTTCCATTTTTGAAATGTAGTTCAAATTTTTGAATTTAACCCAGGATTTTCTGATATACTCAGAAAGTCATGTAGCTTCAACAAGGAACTTATAAGACATTTTCAGACTTTGGTTTTTACACGTCTAAATGTAAATGTTGTGTTCGCTCTTGTTTGCAAATAGCGTGATAAAATAGATCTATCTGTTTTAATAATATTAAAAACCAGGTTATTGGCACCTATCCTTAATTTTTACAGTAAAACTGAGAATTTGATCAGTTTCTATTGTTTTTGGCATCAGCTGAGAGGACGACAGCGGAGGGAAATTAGTGCGTAAAAGGATAACGTCTCTTTCTCGTTCTCCAAGTATCTGTATATCCCGAGACAACCAGGAAATATTTGATCACACAGAACATTAATTGATGATTAATAAAAACAGAAAAAGAAACAGGTGTGAGTGTACACGTGCAGGTTTTTGTGAGGTGGGGAGGTTTTTAGATTTTCTGCAGACGAGAGGTGGAAGTTACTGAGTCAAATATTGATATTCTCTGTAGCTTATTGTTTGTCTATATTATATTTACACTGACTATATACCGCACCTATAGCCTACCTCTATACCTTACCTTCCCCCAGGTGAAGCGGTCCACCTGGCCCGGGATTTCGGTTACATCTGCGAGACGGAGTTTCCCACCAAAGCCGTGAGCGAGTACCTCAACCGGCAGCACGCGGACCCCAACGAGCTGCACACGCGGAAAAACATGCTGCTGGCGACAAAGTGAGTTTGATGGACCGTTTGATTAGATTCTGCTCCCTCACAGTCTTTATGGGGTGTTTTCTGTCATAGAATATATAATGCATGTCTTCAGCGTAGCATATAGGAAGATACTGTTGGTAATGAGATTATACCCGATGACTAGCTGTTGTTGAATCATTTAAATGAGGAATTTAGGTGTTTAGACACATTCAGCCAGAGCAGAGCATTATGGAAAATAAGGTGTACAAATGTCAGGGCCCTGAAACACATACAATACTTTCTGTCTGTCAACACAGAGGCATTTCAGAGCAAAGTGCTTGGAAAAGAAAAGAAAAACAAACAGAGAAGGAGAAAGTCATTTTTTTCCCACACCAAATCACAGCTTTACGAAAAAAGCCCACTCAGTCTCAAGATATTTCCAGTTCAGACTGTCCTAACACAGCAGATGTCCTCCTATTTAAAATGTCCCAAAGATCCAAAACAGTCACACATTTATGGCTCAGAATCTCCCCATCTGACAAGGTTTATAGTTCCAGGGTGGTTTTTGTTGCTGTTGATTTGAATTACATAACTGCCACACATGCACAGTGGAAAATACAGCATTCTTCTTCTGCAAGTAGGTACATTTCTGAGAATTAAATTATTGTGAAATGAAACTCTCTCTCATTTTCCTGGGGCCTCTGTGGCCCCTCTTTAAGACCCCCTGAGGGTGCAAACCTCTCCTATCCTCTGTGCTTTACTCCACACCACACACAGGCCATTTTGCCACAGCTGAACATGGCATTGACATTTTAAAAATGAGAGTGAGATTTTCTTAATGAAAAGCATCGAGCTCAATATGGATCTAACCTGTAATGAAATGGCAGCTTGAAAAAATTGCCACACTGAAAAATTAGGGCAGTAAAATTCAAATCAGCCATTTAAGAAATGAGCAGAAATCCGTATTAAAGTCAAGAATCTTATACTGACTAAACAAAGGTAGCAAGGCATTAATTTTCACCTTTTGATTGTAATATAAATCAAATTTTCTTTAAATATCAAGACAAGATGTGAGATGCCTGCAATGCGATTTCCTCACTCTGTATGCAGCTGCACAAGTTAGCATCCTTACAAGCGGTTCATTTCACAGAATAACCTTTAGCTCACGTATAGATGGACCTTATTTGATGCTGGACACTTAAATGTGGCCTATACAGCTACCAGACATTATAAAATACGAGCTCTGAGGTTGCTAGTGTATGTTTGACCTCTGCTTCTGGTCTTAGAAGCGATCCATTTTACTCGCACTCCTCGTAAAGTTACTTATATTAATCCATTTTTATGGCCGTTAAACTGTGGAATTGATTCCAGGATCTTCTGATTACCTTTAGCAACCGAGCAGCACAGATTTCGTTAAAGAAACCAGGGTAGCAGAGGTGATGTGGATTTATAAATGTGGATTAAATCACAGAACTGCTTTGGATTTTGTGCCTATTTTTACAATGAACAAAAAAGCACTCTGCCAATTAATGAGTAATCCTATTCTAAGTTCATTTATTCCCCTGAATGTGGGTTTTCTAGACAAAAAAAAAGGTTGCAAGCAGAGCTGTATACCATCTAACAAAGATCCCTTCAGGAAGCTTGTATTTTTAGCTTGCATAAATAGTGCTGTCTGCTGGCCTGCACTGCATAAACCATCTGCCTGTGTGCGTGTGTGTGTGTGTTTGTGTGCATCCCGATGTACTCAGTATGTACACGGTGTGTTCGGTGGTGGATGTTTGATGCTCAGATTCAAACCTGTTCCAATACTGTGTGTCGGTGCTGCCTGTTAGAAATTCATTATTTAGCAGTGAAGTGTTTCATGTCGTCAGAAAACAACAGCGAGAGCCTTGAGTGTAGCCCGGGGTGGCGGCTTCTCCTCTCTACTCCCCTAACCCCAGCTGGGCTCGGCCTGTACAGCCTGTCACTCATTTGCTGGAGCTCTGCCCTTAGGCCTCTTACAGGGTGTGTGTGTGTGTGTGTGTGTGTGTGTGTGTGTGTGTGTGTGTGCAAGTACGAATCTGAGAAGAGAGAGAGAGAGGTCTCTTGAATATAAAACATGGGCCTAAAATCAGAGCTGAAATCTAACAAGGAGAACAAGATAAAGATTTTCTTTTACCGGTGCATTTTTAGCATTAAATGTAAAGTGAAGAATGAAGATCTATTTGATGGCCCTCTTGCCTCAAATGACACATATTCACAGTTTTAACAGATTTGCTCTTAAACCATGCAATCTTTCTCACTCTGGCATTAGTTTCACTTCATTTCCCAGACACCAAGGGCTTGTGTTTTGGTGCAATGATCAAATATGTGCTATTTGCTTTAACCTTGTATTTCTGGGTGCTGATAAATTATTGTGATAAAGTATTTTTCTCATTCTTGAAGATCATTTCTCAAACATAAATGGTATGACACCATATTGAGTAGGCATTCAAGGTCGACAGGGTGTCCAATGGCGTCTGATCGTCAAGCAGAAAAAGTTTCTTATCTAAAGCGTCATCAAAAAGCAGTTTTTGTTGTCAGGCCTGAGGAATCAAAGACAGAGCTTTTAGATTTTGAAGGAACTTTCACCAAAAGAAACAAAAAAACAAAAGTATGAACTTCTTCACACATTCACAGACAGTATCCTCAGTATGCCAGAATACAATTCAGCCATGGGGCATGTTTTTTAAGGAATTAAACGCTCTCAGTACTTTAAATTGGAAAACTCGTACTCTCTTGCTCATCTCGGTGCTGCCACTCTGTCCAGGTAAAAGTTTTCTGTAGCAGCCGATTGCATCAAGTTCATGCTTTTTCTCTGATTGTTCTTCCAAAAGTATTCTGGGAAAGACAAGGAATCACAAAATGAAACAGAGGTAAACAGAGGAAGGCGCCACACTTCATTGCAAAATGAGCCTTGGGATACACTGAACATCATATAAAGGGGTTAAAAAGGAAAAGTATCAGAGGGAATATTTTCCTTAGGGATAGATTATGTCATAAAGGCTGATACAGGGGAGGTAGTTTTTTTTTGCATCAAAATAGTATGTATTTAACAGATACTTCTCTTCTGTAATGGCTTTTATAAACATTTCAAGCAGCCTTTGGAGTACAGATTAAATAGGGTAAAAACATTCCTGTTCTCTTGTAAATATCCTGATTTAGAGAGGCTGTAGTGTTTAGTTTTAAGCAGGAGATTTTTTTAGAGATTTTAACCAAAGAACCCTGGTGTCACATCTTAAATCTTGTCAGGATTAGCACAGCACCGATGCACCAAGCCTTTGCTTTAGTTTCCCCTCCCATTGAATAGGTGGGTGGGGTCATGCTGTCTTCAGGAGCTGCTGAACCATCTGCAAGAGATCAGTCTGGGTTGCGGTGATGTTTTGAATGCTGCTTTATGCTCATTCCCACCCTAACAAGAAAACTGTTCTGGGTTAATCACTGCTTTGATCACTGACTTTGATCCACTAAACTACTGCAACCATAATCTTACTGGTACTGGTGCTGTGCTACGTTCAGAAAGCAGTGTACGGGGGAGACAACACTACATCATTTCTTATCCTAACATATTATACTGTATCATCAAACAGTTGTTTTTGTTGAGTTGTTTTTCCACAAGACGTGAAATTCCAAAAGATAAGAGATGCACTGAAATGCAGCTTACACTGAAATGCAGCTTACAGTGAATGCGCTTCTTTTTCCTTAAAGCACCAAAGAACTGTGAGGCTTCAACATACCTTTCTCTGCTGTGTAAGATGTTTTTATTAATAGGTTGTATTCGGTTTCAGGTAGCATTGCTGCTAATGCTGAAAACTAAATACCCTCTGTCATCCCTTGACACAGAGGCCTCTCAGTAAGATGTTGGTGGTGGTTGATTTGGGTGCATATCCTGAGGTTTTCAGCACTTTTTTGCTGACGGGGTCAGTATTGATAGGCATTTTAGCACTAATTGGATATTGACCACTCATTCTGCAATTTTGACATTTACACATTGACTGCAGACAACGTAAAGAATGAGATGTTTTGATCTTATTACACACAGGTATGCATGGCTCTGTTGCATTAGCAGGTGCAGCAGAGGTGGCAGTTATAGTTTTCAGAGAGCAAAACATTAAAATTACACATACTGAATACTGCCACCAAATGTGGACAGCAGTGGTATTACTATTTTGGGGAAACCCTAAGATGAGGCAGAGTTCCCTCCTGACTTTTTGTTGTATTCCTCTCCCCTGCAGACAGCTGTGTAAGGAGTTCTCAGACCTGCTGGCCCAGGACAGGACTCCCCTGGGCAACTCAAGGCCCAGCCCCATCCTGGAGCCCGGCATCCAGAGCTGCCTCTCCCACTTCTCCTTCATCACGCACGGCTTCGGCTCGCCCGCCATCTGCGCCGCGCTCACCACCCTCCAGAACTACCTCACCGAGGCTCTCAAAGGACTCGACAAGATGTTTCTCAACAACCCTCCCAACAACCGGCACGGGGACGGCGGCAACAAGGCCGGCGACAAAGAGGAGAAGCAGCGGAAATGAAGCAGGGGAAGAAGGGGAGCGATGACGGAGAGCTGAGCGGGAAGGCAGACACACAGAACAGAGGCGTTACACCGTTACTTCTAGCTTTACACCACTGCCACTGACCTGCCACACACAGGGCTGAGGTGGAGGAGGAGGAGGAGGAAGGCTTGGTAGAGAGAAAAAAAGACAGAGGAAGACACCCGTGGGCCAGTGTCAGAGAGCACAGAGGGATTTTTCATCTGTGTTACGTTCTTTTCATCCCCCTGAGGACATGGTGGTTACTGTGTTACATCCATTTTGCTCCCCCTGCCTGCATCCTGTGAGACTGAGATGCTGTGAGCAGCCAACAAACAACATTGTGTGTGTGTGTATGCCTGAGTGTGTGTTTGTCCTCACACAGAAAAAGCATTGTGGGTATGAAGACTGGATGATTCTATCTGTGAAACAGGTTTGTCTGGTTACTTAACAACAAGTCCGAGGAGGGAGGGTGTTAATTTATGTGTGTAAATATTTATTTATATTAATTTAAATGGATGGTTGTGTAAATAGGTGCACCAGCTATTTTGGAGTAGGCCTATTTATCTGTGATTCGACCATTGTGAGCCGGCGGGGGAGGGGGCAGGACTCATCCAGTGTTTTTCTGTTCTTATAGAGCTGTTGTCATGGTGCTGATGATGGGTAGACATGCTTCTAATTGTCCAGTGATTTCATTTCTATCACATTGATAATAAACCATGTGTTTTATTATGCGAGGTGTGCAGCCTGCGCCTTTTCTCCAGGGAAATTCTCCACTATAGGGTCCCACTGAGGGTTGGGGGTCAGAGTCACTTTAAGTTCACTCCATTTAAAATGTAAAACATTGGTATTATGTCAGGGCATTTACCTTTATTTGTTTCATGAAATATTAATGAACACCTGTGAGTGATATACATTTGGGGGATTCAAAAGAAAATGCAACTTTCTGGATGGAATTGGAAATGGATTGACCCCAACACTAATCCTGATATTTACTGTGATGTTCAGTGTGATGGGTTAAATTCACAGGCCGGGTACCTTTGCTGGTCATTCTGATTCAAGTGAAATGTGAGTTAGTGTTTTAACAACTGCTGTCTGTTCATCGCAACATAAATGTCTTACTGGTTCAGGTACCAGTGTAAAATTTTAAATAACCCATTAAGATCTAATTAATGGGCCAACAACAACATTGAAGAAAACCATTAAATTTCATTTTACTTTCCATTTGAACTAAGACCAATTATTCGCTGCAGCAGACAATAAATTTCATGAAGACATGGAACAATAACAAACCAGAGCCAAGAATTAGTATTTCAGATATTGATTTTAAAAAGCAGCTCAGTTCACACTCACAATGAATAACCGCACAACACATAGACAGAACTAAATCAGAGCCATTAATGATTCTGATGCTGTTAATTGTTTACTCATGTACTTAAGTACAATTTTGAGGTACTTGTACTTCTACTCCGCTACATTTTGGAAGCCAATATTGTACTTTTTTACTCCATACATTTATTTAACAACATTAGGTACTAGTTACTTTGCAGATTCAGATTATTAATATAAAATATAAATAAACTAATAAATAATGATGTATTATTATGGATTAAGCTACTTGGCAATAGCTGAAAATAGCATGAAATATGCATCACTAATTATAATCCAGTCATATTATATATATTATTCTGAAATGGGCCATTCTGCATAATGAGTACTTTTACTTTTGGTACTTTAAGTATATTTTGATGCCAATACTAGTGTACTTTTATTTAAGATTTTGAATTCAGGACTTTTAGGCTCCTTGTAACAGAGTATTTTTACACTGTGGTCTTACTACTTTTATTTAAGTAAAAGACCTGAGTACTTCTTCCACCACTGTATGCAGCGATGATCAATGAGTATAGTTTTTTTTTTCCCCAGTTATATACTTTAAAACACTTGTAGTTTATATGGTAAAATCATTAGCTAAATGGTCTTTAAATGGGATTATATTTCTTTATTGCTGACATTTGAGATTAAAGATACTGAAATAGTTAAATAGCCTATGACATGTATAGTCCAAGATTAAAATTCCAAATAATAATAATATTTTAATAGCTTTGAAAGGTTTAAAATCTCAGTAGTCTGGAGTCTGTATATTGCAGTGCCTCTGAAATGAACACACACACACACACACCATGATGGATACTGTCTTATTCCAGGGAGATAATTGGCTGCAGTTTCCGGCCGGTGAGGCCCTCGTTTCAGAGAGGCTTCTCTCGCTCGCATGCGCGCAGGGGGAATAGAATCGTGCCTTGCGGGCCCGCTTCTGCGGCGGGGATCTACCGCCGGTGCGCTAATGACGGGGGGAGCGCGAGACACGCAGAGAAAAGCAGAGAGAGACAGAGAAAGAAAGCTAATGAGAAAGAGACACGGAGAGAAAGAAAATGGGGCGCTTGAGAGAGCGAGAGAGAGCGAGAGAGAGAGAGTGTGTCCCGCGGGCTCTGCGTGACCCGTGGAGTGGAACGCCGCGTGACGCAGGTGCAGAGTTCAGCACCCGCATGTCCGCGAGCGATCACCGCTCAACAAAGACAGGAAGCTGCTGAGCATCAGCGGCTACAGCGACGGCAGGTTGGCGGGAACAATAAACAAACAAGCCGCAGAAAACAAGGACAACAAACACGAAGAGAAACACGACGTTTTAATGAATTAACTCAGGCAGCTAGGATCCGTTCATCACGGGGACAAGCGGCGCTGTCAGTTTAAACATTAAAAAGACACTCAATCTAAAACAACTGAATGAAATTTTAATGTTAGCCGAGATTTGTCTTAATCAAACTGACTGGAATATTAATCATTCCTTTAATAGGAAGTCATAAAGACCTGAACAGTATTGCAATAGTGCAGCACAAAGCCTACTGTGCTATTATAATGCTTTTTTAGGAATTAAAAACTAAATATTTACCAACAAAACAATTATAGCCCAGGCCTGCAAACAAAACTCAGTCAATGAGCTGCGTTGTCAACACAATTGATAAACTCAGGCCTAAGAAATCATGTAAGGCTGAAGAATGTAATGATTAAATTGAACAAACTTTCGCAGCAAGACTGGTGCATTGATTCAGTTTGTAATTATGAAGAGAAATTATGGGTGCTGCTGTTTGTGGAGGATTTATTTTTTTCCAACTCAAAACAGCAAGAAGGAAACAGCTAATCAGACCAAACAAATCTTAAAATCTAATTTAAATTTAAGCACAATAAAATGATGATAAGCCTACATTTTAGTATTAAATACAAAACAAGCAATTCATTTGTGGCAAAAATCAGTTCATCAGTATGTGTGAACGTGTATTTCTATCTTCAAAATGAGAATTAGTAACATCAGTGGTTGGTCCAAGACTTCTGACCATTGCCAACAAAGTCATTCTCTGTATTGAGCCTCAGGCCTCTTGAAAATGCTTCAGTCATGGCTCTATCTAAACTACCTGGTGTCAAAACTAATTCTGCAAGGTCATGCAAGTATCATAAATTGTGGCAATTTTGTTTTAATAGATTTTCTTTTATATAATATTTTACTTACTTAGGTAAATTTAAGTTTTCATTTTTAAAAGATCAGAAATATTACAAGGCTTGGCACAAAAGAATGTTGTAAAACTATGTATTCCTCAAAAATGTCGTAAATGTCCATTATCTAAAATTATTTAACATTTAATGTTAGCTTAAGGTTTTTTAAATTGTGTGGTATTGGCTGACATTAAAAGTGGAGCGGAGTACTGAGTTCGTTCCACTGTGAGAGCCTACAAACTCAGGAAGACGACAAGTGTGTGCAGTCAACACACAGCATCACTGTGACTGCTGCATGGCTTCATCTTCAGTATATATTTGCTCGTGGTTTGCAAACCTTTCTAAATATTATGTGTCATTTATAATATGGTTTTAATCCATTCTTTACATAAGAAACAGTATTTTCCACACATACACAACATAAAATATCCTACAAAGACATAATGCAAATGTCACCACCAGTTCATAATGACAGAAAATGTCATGTTCTGAGTTAAGTTACAGCTTCCCACTTTTTTTTTAAATAGTTGGCTGCACCTGTAGTCAGTGTGGGATATAGTTTAAAAAGAACCATAAACGTGTTACAGAACTAGAGCAGTGCAATTTGGCATTGAGCTGATTTAGTTGTTTTTTCCCCCTGAAGAATATACAACAATATGAAACACAACAAAGTTGGAGCTTGTCAGTGGAAACTGATTCCAGAAATCAATGCAAGCTACAGGAAGTTTCAATCCTCATCTAAGAAATATAGAAAACAAAAAACTTGCGGTTACTGCTTAGGCATAATTATAATATATAATATAAATACATAATTATGCAAACTGTCATTTTAACAAATACAAGTTAACATGAACACACAGATAAAACTGAAAATCTAAAACTCCAGGCTAACATAGGAGTCAGCTGAGCTTTCTACTATCCAATCCCCCTTTCCTATATTCTAATAACAATAGACACTAATGGACAGACTTCGGTGAGCTTTTGACGTGGAGAAATCATTCCAAAATATCCAACAACAAAATATCAGCATTGATGAGAAATGTATCATGATGCTGTGGAAGGCTTGGACCAAAATCGAGCAAAGAGAAACCAAACGTCTGGAGCAGGATAAGCAGAAAAGGTTAGGGTGGGTTAGCCCCTGGAGGCCCCCTGACTTGAAGTTCTAGTACCACTTCTATAGACCGTAACAGTGAGGCATGTTGGATTATCTACCTTTGGACTATTACAGGTGTTAATTAATCCTGCACTGCTCTGAATCACCTGTCAGAGTTTGAGTTTTTGTTGGTCTAATGTGTCTATTGCTGATCATGCTAAGACACATCACTTCCTGTGCACCAGAGAAAGATCCGCCAGCCGCAGAGTGTTTAATATGGCAAATTCAGGCGTTGGATATAATATGAATTACTAGTGTTTGATGATAATGGGAAGCAAAATGTAATTTTTATGAAAACGTCACAGGTTGTTATTTTAATTAGAGGACCAGTAGAAGGTAAATCCACTTATGAACATGGACTGAGCTTATGAAGACATTGGTAATGTTTCATATACAAAGTATGACAGTCTTTTCTACATGCAGTTATGTCTGCATCTCTGTCAGTCGGTCTGTCGTTTTGCCAGGAAGTGAGAGAGTGGGCCCCCATCAGCAAAGCCCCTCAGCGTTCTGTCACGCAATGGGCTGTAAAAATGCTTATCCAACACACACACACACTCACACACACACACACACACACAGGTTATCCAGCATGCAGACAGCCGAGTGCCGGTTGGGAGTAATTCCTGCTTGGGGCACTGTGCTCCAGGCAAGGCAGGCGCGTGCTGGAGATTTCATTATTCATTAATTTACTGTTTAACAAATCCTGTCATTACTGAGCCCGAGCCGAGTTCACACACACACACACACACACACACACACACACACACACACACAAAACACACAAAACACACACTCGCAGCAGTGGGTGTCAGGCGTGGCAAATCGGCCTGTTTGATCCCGGCCTTCTCAACAAACGGGGAGAGAGCCATGAATAATAAGAAACGCGAAGCCTCGCCGGAACGAGAGAGCGTGACACTGTCTCACAAAAAGCCCTTTAGCATGGAGCAAAGCTCCGCTGGGGCCTCACCGAGGGCCCAGGGTTCATTATATGAAAAAGACAAAACAAACAGTTGGCACAACCGTGATCGATATGAAAGGCAAAGCTCCCACACACACAAAAGGCGAAAGTGAATCAGTCATGTTTGACAAAAGACGCTGTACTGTTTCCTTTCTGCACATGGAGGAGTCGAGCATGACTGCTGTTTACTATTTTCACTACTGAGTCAACTAATGGGATAAGGATTAAAGCTGCGAATATGTTTTTGGCTCATCCATCCCTGTTTTTGGCTCAAATCCCTACAAAAACAAAGGGGTATCTACTTGAATTCAGCTTGAAACAGTTGAATATATACAGAATGATGAACTCAGACACTAGAATAATGACTTTTACTTTCCCTTTTCAGTCTAGTTCACTTAATTAATTAACAGAGGAAGCCTCGAGGCTACAAATGTTCATTATTTCACAGGAAGAAAAACATGTATCATAAATATTATAATGATATATTTGTGTTGTGCAAATAAATTTTATTCTAAATCACTCTGTAACCAAATCCACCGTGTCAGACTGTATGGTTTGTGGCTGCAGAAGGTGGAGAAAGGTGACCAGAGACTTGACAGACCTGCAGTAAAGTGAAGGGTTAAAGTCTTCAAGTCCTGGCACTGAATGCCACAGCGAAAGGATAAGACTGGCGTTCCAAGGAGAAACGACTTTATTTCTCAATCTGCTGCCCTCAAGTACGCCGCCGTCTGTGGGTGGCCACAGACTTGATGTCATTAACATGTGACATATGTAGAGCTGACTGAAAGTGGCTGGAGGCCAGTGTTGTCTCCGCCGCTGTTCGTGTGTCTACGGGGCCAGGCAGGCTGAGTCTGGGCTTTGTCAGCAGCCAAGCAGCCAGGCCACTGTCTGCTGCTGTTGATAGTGAACACGTTTATCAGTATGCATGACAGACAGTGTGCATGAATGTGTGTTTGCTGGTAGCTCAGGGCAGGAGGAGGAAGGGGAGTGGGGGTCTGGCTAGTTGTTCTATCAGGGGGGTCCTTGGATGAGGATGTGTGGGCAGGGACACGGGCAGTCCAGGTCCCTTAAGGTTGGACTGAAGATGCTGAGTTGAAGTGACACAGCTGCTGCTGCTGCTGCTGAGGCAAGGCTGCCTCTCCAGACGGGTCAAGGTTACACAGAGGAGAATGCACTTCTGCCACATAGCTTCTCGCGCTCACTTACACGCAGAGACACCCGCAAACAAACTCAGGAATACAAAGCAGTGCTCCCGAAGCCACCAAGGTCAAAAACGTCTAGTTACTTGTGCCCGTTATAAAGAGACATCTTCATGTGTTTAAACGCTATAGTTTAGCATGTTAACAGGTTATAGTCTGGTGTTTTAAGATGTTTAAAGTGTCTTAAGTTGAATTTTGCCATGTTATCAAGTCAGCGTTGATTGATGTTTCCATGCTATTGGCTGACCCACGCATACACTGTTGTCATAAGTGGTCATGTGGCCTCATACACGGCTTTTGCATCTGCTCAGGTTTTGGCCTATGTTGAGGTACGATCCTGTCACATTACCTAGCTGTGAGGTGAAGTAATAGCTGTGGACAGTCCAGGCCAGGCTGACCACTGAGGACTGATGAACCCGCAGCCTACTGAACTTTAAAAGATTTGTTTGACAGTTTGGGAAATACGCTTATTTGCTTTCTTGCCGAGAGTTAGATGAGCGGATCATATACCACTCTCATTTCTGCCTGTTAAATATGAAGCTACAGCCAGGAGATGGTTAGCCTAGCTTAGCATAAAGACTGGAAACAGGTGGAAACAGCTAGCCCGACTCTGTCCAAAGGTAACAAAACAAACACAACAGTAGCAGATTTAAAGAAATTTGCACTACATCAAAAGCTAAGACGCTAATACCTGAGTAATTTAAAAAAATATCTTTGTGAAACTAGCTCAAAACAGTTTCAAAAATCATTTTTCACTGTTATACAATACATTGTGAAAATGTTGTGCTTGTTAAGAGTTGACCTTGAAACTCACCGCCTTGCACTCGACCATGGGTATGCGATAACCATTGAAATCAGCTGCTGTAGTGATTAGCTGGACAGGAAGCCTGCAAGATCTGGCATGGATTCAGTGCCAATCAATCTCAACCCAAAGAGACAAAACAATGCAGGTATCGGCTATGGAGGAAGAGGGAGTGGGAATGATTGGTGCTGATGGTGTGGGGGTTTGAGGATTACTATATGTATACCACCACTATTGAACCCCAGCTTGTGCGTGCGTGCATTATTAACTCCCCGTTTACAATATATACACACAGTCCTCTGAGAGCCAGTTGTTATTAGTTGTGTTTATTGTGGGAGGCATGCTTGGGTCATACCACTTACTGACACAAACAGAAAGGCAGGAGCTGTGAATTGGTAGGAGGTCAGACATGAGACAAGAGCATCGATTGCAGACATAAAGAGATTTCAAGGAGGGGAAATAAGGCAACAGATGATGTCAGCATTAATCAACAGTTATTTTCCACTTTTCAGTCAGTGCGGAAATTCTTAGCACTGCACTTGATTGATTGACCCTGTTGAAAACCATAAAATCCTACTGGCGTCATGTAGTCATATACATTCAGAAGCTACATTTGCACAGATCCTCTTAATCCTTCTTTTTAGATAACGCAAACTGAGTGACTGACACATACTGTATATGGCTGCCAGATCCAGCCATGTTTTGGGTTGCTGACTTGGGGATGGGGATGTTGATTCAGCTCTGGTTAGCAGCATGACAGGCCAGGTTTAGGCCAGTTTTTGGTCACCAAACATGATTATAGCTGCAGTATTTATGTCTTTATGTTATGTGACATTGTGTATGTTTGGGCACTTATGTTTCAGGCTACGAAATTCACTGACAAAGAGCAAAATTGTGCAAGGTAGATTGCTAATAGCTGTTTCTTAAAAGTGCAGGATATGTAGATAATAAATATACTCATACATACATCATGCTGTGGTTTGTTCAGGTGCTTCTTTCAACAGTGTATAACACATTTATTTGTGTCTTTTAGGTTTTAAGTGTAATACAGTACACTAGTACAATGCCTCATCTAGAAGACTCTTCAACACTCACACAAAATAATTTATTGACAAAGTCTTGGCCAAGACATGAACTCCACTACCCTTAAGGTCAAAGACTGCAGCAGATCCTTGCAGTGTGCACTGCAGGAGGGCATCTGAACTTGCTCAACCATACACAAAACGTATATTAAACCAACTGTTTAAACAGTATTGGTGGTCTCAGTCTCCTGGTCACCCCGAGTTACTGCGCCTTCAGAGCTGTGTTGGGTGCTTGGACCCCTGTATACCTAACTTGCAGTTGTATTTTAGTAATAATTAACCTTGTTTTGAATTCTAATTTTGATCTGGAAATCACATCTGGTCAACAGGCAAACACCACCCAATGCACTGCAAACACAAAGGCATGATCAAAGATAAAATGAGGATGATGAGGCAGAAAACACAAACTGTATTGTCTGTTTGTTACAGATATAATCAAAATGCTGCTTTGGCTCACAGACTGTGTGAGACAGCGAGCGAGCGAGGGAGAGAGAGAGAGAGAACCTCAGGGCATCCGAGGTCTCTGTTCAGTGTCTGAACAAAATGCCCAGTCTGATCGAGTGAGCAAGGCCATGAACCAACCTCCACCCTTATAGCATCCAGCCCACCCTCATAACACTCCTAACACTGTGTGTGGAGAGTGTGTGTGTGTGTGTGTGTGTGTTAAGGCTAGACAGATAGATGTAGCCATCATTTCTGTCATGATGTATACAGTGCAGTTTGTTTGAATACATACATCATTTTCTGAGCTATTGTTGTACAACAACCGTGTGTACTATAAACTGCAGTGATCAGTGCCTTCTTGCAGCAGGATACTTAAAAATGTCTGGATTCATGGGAATGTAAATTCTGGATGAAAATCTGTTTTAACCTTTTAAAAAAATGAAATCTTCAATATTGAATATCAGCGCAAGCTATCAGCTGCTTCAGTCCCAAAAATACAATTTTGGCTTTTAAATACCCATATCAGCTGAACCAAGTGTGTGTCTGTGAGTGAGTGTGTATGAGAAAGGGACAAGGAGGAGGACAAAGGGGACACTGGTGTGGCCGGTGGGCTGCTCGGGTTAGTTTGGACAGCAGCAGCAGGGCTGTTCTTGATGCTGAACCAAGAGGACAGGAGGAGGCCCGGCCATGACGCTCATCACATCTGAAGCCCCCATCTGTACTGGTGTCTCCCCACCAGTCAACTAGCCAACACACACACACACACACACAAACACCAGCACACATGGCTAATCTCTTCTGACAGTGCTCACATTCAGTTAGGCCCCACAGTGCTTGTGCATGTCACTGACCATAAACAAAACATACACTCCTCTACAGGAGACACACCACAGGACACGGGGCGTGGATACCCGAGAAATACCAAAAGACAGGGGTGTGGGGAGTGTGTGTTGCAGAAGTGTGTGTGATGCCTCTGATGGGTGTCTGTGTGTGTATGTATGTGAAGCTTCTAGGGAAGGAGAACAGATGCCTGCGGGTCATGTCATATCTCTGACATTAGGGCAAAGTCAATGGCAGCCGAGCCAATGGAAACAAAGAGACGCCAGTTAGCAAACAGCCGGGCTGCGTGCTGCATGAAGCCATACCATCACATTACTCTGTATTTCTGGTTTTCTTGTCAATATTTGGTGGTGGTTTGTTTTTGCTAGTACAAATAACTTTGTGGAAATGTCTTCAACACATACTGAATCTCAAAGGGTGGCGCCAAGGAAGTTTTTTTTTGTGAAGTAACGTTAGCCTGAGGTTCAGGAGGAGGACAAATATTAAACTAAATACTCTTTTCACTAACTGAAAATATGATCCAGCCTTAAGTTATTTATTTAGTTAATTCAGCTGGCTTTCCATGTTCAAACTAGCCTTGGATAAGTATCGACACTTAATCATTCATTTACTTTTTGCCATCTTTGACAGTTTATCAGTTAGGACTCAGTAAAGTTGAACTGGAAAAAAAAACAGATTCTTTGACTAAAAGGTGCCTTTAATGCAGAGTGTCCTATGTGTCATGTAGGACAGTATGGGTGTGGTGGATGGACGTGTAGCGCGTCTTACTTTCATGCAGGGGACCAGAGTTTGTGGACAGTAAACATGGCCTGAACAAAATCAAGTCGTCTTGTCGTATCTTAGTAGACCGCCAGATTAAAGGTTAATATAGCTTCAGAATTATTCTACCAGAGCAGCCAAGGCTCATTTTGATGTGAGCTTGCTAGGCCACAATGTAAGGTACCAAAGATGTCTGCACATCATCGTTTCCATGAGAAAGTGTCGAGGTCTTCATCCGATATCTGTGTGTTCACGATTGTAAGCTACACAATGGAGTACAATATAAAAATGTCTCATTTAGATGATGTGTCTGTCTCTCCTCTTGTTTAAAAGTTAGGAAAAATTACATTTTAAACTAAAAGAAAAGGAAATCATTTCCATCCCGTTCAGAAAAAATATTGACACACACACTTCCCTGGGGTTGTTTCACATATTTTTAGCTACTGTCAAAAATTATTACTTTAGATTTTGGTGTTGTGTTTTTTTTGGGTAGATGAGCTTCCAGTGTGGGTCCCTGGAGAAAAAGTTTGAATCCCACTGTGCCAGCTCTTTGGCTGCTGGCTGCTTAGCGAATGGAAACGCAGTCAGACGTTCCCACCAGAGAAACTGTGCTGTTTACAGACTGTTTTAGTTTTACTAAGCGATACACAGTGGAGTGTGACAGGAAAGATGGGAGAAAGCGAAGACGGCATAAACAGAAGATCCAAGTGGATGTGAACCAACAGCATCATGTAGGTGACACGTAGCCTTAGATCAGTTATTCAGTCCAACAAGTACCTAAACGACAAAGTATGTATTTGTCAGCGTATTCCAAAACGACCCATATGAGAGCACCAAAAGTGATCTGATCTGCAGCACCTGTGGTTTAGTTAAAGTTTAGGCAACTAAAACTACTTGGTTAAGGTTTTGGAGAGATCACCTTCATCATTAATAGAAACAAACAATGATTGTTAGTAGGAGACGGGACGCACACCCCAGGCTCTGTTGTTAACATCAAAGACTGAAAACAGCACTGTGTTAAATCACGCACAGGGCTTCGTTGGTTTGTGTGAGCTGCTTCAGCTACTGGTGAGAAGATGAAGTATGATCCAGGATGTCAAGTTTGAGTTACACATAATTAGATATGTAAAGACTATACAGCAGTTTATGATATTAGACAGGATGTTACATCTCTGGAAAGTAGTAAGGACTCGTTTTATCCTTTACAAGGCTCACGTTACAAAGTCTTCAACGGGAATGCATGATAACACGCATTTGATCGGCCAATACAGGTTGGGTTGTCAGATGACGTTGGTAAACGTGACAAACATTTAGCCAGGTTAAAAATGTTTGCTGGATAAGCCTACTTTTCTTTTTCTTTCTTTTTTTCGCCAGCGACCGGTTTCCTTGAAATGAATGTTGAGGCTGTGCTTTTTAAAGCCTTTGCTGTTATTAACAAATGTAAACAAATGTACAAATAGCTTTACTCAATAAATGTGAGTATTATCCTTTTTGGGACATTTTGGCAAATTATTTGGAACAAACTGAGCCTATGTATTTACAGTAAAGTTGTTAGACCAGTGGTTTGAGATGTTTCTGTAGATGTTTTGATCCTGGATCACCATTTGACTCTATTGTACCTGCCTTCTGACTACAGCTGCTGTCTGACTGCATAAGAAGGAGCAAGCTGAGAGATACTTTTCAAGCCTTCAAGGTGGACTCACATTTTGATGTCAGGTGTCCGCTTCATGACTTCTTTCAGTGTGAAAAGGAACAAAAATGGCCTGTTTGTCACTGAGACAACTAATGGACAGAGGAGAAACTTCTCTAGTGCTCACTGCTGAAGCTGGTTTTAGGTTACTCTTACGAGTCAACACACACACACACACACAACTAACAGATTGAGCATGATTGACAGCTCTGACCTGAATGTGCACATGGCTTCTTACCCTCAAGCTACAAACAAGCATGCACACACACACAAACACACAGCTATACACAATGATATACATATATTCTTGCGAGAATGCATTCATATGCCCAATGACAAAACCATTAACTATTCCATCTGTGTGTACAGTATGTACTATGCATATATATATGTACGTATGTATGTATGTATGTATGCACAGATGCATGTAATGTATATTTATTCATCAGTCTTTTTGAAGCTAGTTACTGCGCCTGTAAAATAGGAAAAGCATGAACATCATGACATCCAGTTTATTTGGGTGTGTGATGATAAACAAATTGCACTGTGTCATATAGCCATAACACATCTACAGTAATACAAGTATACAATAACTTTCAATTTTAAGAATTTTGAACTAGCTGACTACCCAAATTGGTCTCACTAGGCTTCAGTATTATTAAAACTTCATAATATATGAAAAGTGAATGTTCTCAAACACAATAGCATGTACTGTATGTCTTAGCAAATGTACACAATTAGTCCATATGGATGATTTATATGTATGTTCCTGCTTTTTGGTGCTATGTGGTCCCATGTGTGTCCAACACAGATTATTTTTTAAGGCTAAGGAATTTCAAAAAACTGCTGGGCACTGTAGTTTTTAGCAAACGTTACTCAAAGTGGAGGAAATAGTGTATTCGTTGGGGACTATTTTCAGCTGCGGATTAAAAGACATTTGGTGCTCTAGGGAGTATTTACAGCAGCAGGGATGGATTCAAAATAAACTACAGTGCGTGTTCATGTCAATGAAGGAACATGTCACCCAGTGCAACAGTGTGGCTCATTGATGAGTTTTCGGACAACAATGGAGCTCTACGGCACATGAGAATAAGCTACATCAGGCTTTGGCTACACAGACAATAATTCAGTCAGTAGGATCAGTTCATTGTTGGTTTTAGTCTCTCTATGGGATTTGTTGACAATAAGAAAAATATAGAATATCATCAGACTCATCCTTTATTTACATTTATTCATACTGTATATGGCCGTATAGTGTCAGGATTGAGGGTTGTTGTGCAGTTGGAGCATTGTTTTCTCTCAGATCTTCATCTGAAATGAGCCACAGGCGAGTCAAAGTGAGTGTTAACAAGAGGGATACCGGCCGCTTCCAGCACCGAGCCTCAACGCGCCCGCAGGAGCCAGCAGTGGACGAATATTCATTCCTGCTCACAAAATTATTTTGACTTCAGTGTGGTAGATCCGAGGGGTTGTTCTTATGACCTGCAGGGCTTCGGAGGAACTGCACTGGCTTGTTTGGATCATGTGAGCTGGAGGGATGAGGAAGTATGATTATTATGTTTTTTCAAACATGTTCTTTCCAAAGGAGAGAATATCTGCTCTGTCCTTGACGACTTTACGGTTAAACTTCATCTTCAAGTAGTTGAAGAAAATGCCCCAGTATATATTTAAATTAGCACTTCTATTACCACATACAAGTTTAGGGGATTTGAAGGGGAACAGATGCAAACATTCACTCTGCTCACTCTGTTATTTTAGGCAAAAGCTGAGAAAATTACTGCCTCATTATCCTGAAATCACTTTTTAATTTGAATGAATTGACTTAGGCATAAAAATATTACATACCACGTTGCGACTGTGTCATGCAAAGTAGTGATAAAGTGTAATAAAGCAGACGTGCCCTATTTCTAACTTTTAAAAAACAGTTTGGTGTAGCTTTGCAAGCACGTACGCACACACACAAACACACACACTCTGATAGCAAAGGCGGAGCAGAGAGTAGCAAAGCAGAAAGCGAGAGGAGGGCTCACCATCTTCTCCGTTAAGCCTGGCTGACTAATTCTTGCTGCTAATTTGCGTTTGGTTAATTAACTAATTACTGAGGATGTCTGAGGGCGAGGCTGTCTGTCAGCCTGTATCAGTAATTATTTTCATCGTTTTAATTAGACTCACACACTCCTAGACTCGATTTCTCCCCTCCTACCCACACACACACACACACACACACACACACACACACACACACACACACAGACATACTCCCACACACACATTCAAGCATGCTGTACTTTGTAAACAGTATGGAGACCCTGTAACGTCTGTATCTGGTCTGCTGATGTTTAAGATATAGGTTCAAGATAACCTGCATTTATAACTCAGTGTGATCATTTATAGAGAAAGAGGAGGGATATTTACTGACTTGCTTATGGGATGTTATCATTATCTCATGAATACACTGCAGGGACATCCCATTGGACAGGGACAGAGTTTATTTTAGGTTTAAAGGAATAGTTCGACATTTTGGTGAAATAAGTTTATTCGCTTTCTTGCAGAGAGTTAGATGAGAAGATTGATACCACTCTCATGTCTGTCCATTCAATATGAAGCTGGAGCCAGGAGCCGGTTAGCTTAGCTTAGCTTAGCTTAGCTTAGCATAAAGAGTGGAAACAGCTAGCCCGTCTCTATCCGAAGGTGACAAAATCCACAACATCCACACAAAAACTGTGTGTAGTGTAAAAACGACAACTTGTGGTGTTACGTCGGGACTATTTCTTGCCTTCTTCGCGCAGTGACTTCTTGGAGTCTCCGCTGATTGCCTGGCAAGTCCAGAAAGTCACTGCACCCAGACAAGAAATAGTCCCGGACATAAGCCGCATAACACAAGCTGCTGGCTCCAGCTTCATATTTAAAAGACCAATATGAGATCTATTCCTTTAAATTGTTTCAGACATAAATAAGAACTGCATTAAAAAGCTGCTGCACTGCTGTGGGCATGCTCCTACAATCACAGGTGAGAAGGTGACACATGATGCAGAAAGTCCAGTTTTGAGTAATGTATTCTTTGGTTTGAAGGTTTATCAGAGAGCGAAACACTGCAGAGCGGTACTCTGAGAAAGGATTTTACAACTCATATCAAGTTATCACTAAAGTCATTTTATTGACCACCTCAACTCAACAATCGCAGGGTAAAAAGCAGAAATTACACAGCTCACATTACAAAGTTTTTATCTACCAGGAATGTGTGCTTGCACATATTTGACTGGCCAAAGCAGGGCTAAATGACTTTAACTTTAAAAAGCTTCAACCCTGAGTTTTTTTACTGGAACCTGGTGTGGGACCCGTGCTCTACCGCTGCAGTGGCCTCAATGAAATGGATGAGGAGGCTGCATTTATTTGACACAGTGTTAATGTCAGTCTGAACACAGCCTAAGGAGAATTTCAGTTTCCCATGATGGTCTAAAAATGCTGTTTCAGCAACTAGTCCTCCAATCTACAGGACAAAGTAGGTTGTTTGTCAGTGTCGCCCAAATATTCACAAATTCCCACTCCTGAAATAACTCGCAAGAACTCATGTTTCTAATCTGCTACCTCAAGGTTAGTGAAAGAATCGTGGTCACGGTTAAAAGAAACCAACAACACACACTGCGGCCTTCAGTGTCAAAGTCACGTCTTATACGGCCAACCATCAACCCCGGCCTCCTCCCCAAGACTTTTTGTGGCGTTATACCAACATCACGCTACTTCGACCTTTGCTACTGAATGTACTTGTAGGTCGTTTCATGAGTCCGAACAAACAATAAGAGGCATTTCCACCCTGATAAGAATCACACCACGGGGGGGAAACAGTGGCACAGACTTTCTCCATATCATTCAAAAATCTGTGAAACAGAAAAACAAAACAGGGCTTGCAGTTAAAGCTCATGTGCAGTGATCGATCATAGGTGGAAAAATGATCATACACAGATAATTCCTAACTGTGCAATATGGAATGTGATTAATAATGTAATGTAAAATCTTTTTCTTTAAAGCTCTAAATTTGCTCTTTGCTTCGCTGTTAAAATTGAATTATGATTTGTTCTTTAATGTATTGTTGTTGTTTAGATGTTTCATGCCCAGAATAAGATGCCTCATCAGCTTTCTGCCGGGTCAGACCCTGGCAGGGAGAGAGAGGGAGTAAATAGTGAGCAGATCTCTGGCAGAGCGGCCGCACAGCATATTTCATCCCAAGAAGCCAACTTTAGTAAACAGGCAGAACTAATGAGGACACTGAACACACACACACACACACAGAAGCAGGCAGACATCCACACCCACCCAACCACACACACACACACACACACACACACACACACACAACTCAGTGTCTGAGCATTTGGAGGCCCCGAGGCCCCGGGGCCAGAGCAGCCCAGATACCTGATGGGAGCAGGGACATCAAAGCTGCAGGATTAGAGAGAGGAGAGAGGAGAGAGCGCCGCAGGGAGGAAATGCTAACTTATTATCCGCTTCCCAGCTAATCCTGTTATCTACAGAATATAGCTGTGTTTAACCCCCCAACACACCTCCCTCTGACAACACACACACACACGGTGTACACACACAGAATTCAGTGTTTGGGGGTTCAACAGCCTCCAAGAGCACCCCCCTGGTTCCACACTGAACCCCCAAAAAACCATCTGGTTGTGCATCTTTAAGTTTAAGATAATGTAGATGTAGTTGAACCTTCACCACATGTTCAAGTCCCAGTCCTCCCTCTAGATCCTTCACGGATCCCCTTAGTTGGGCTCATAGCTTGGGTCCTGAAGTCCACTTGAGTTTTCGTGGGCTTTCAGGTGATGTAATGCACCCTCTGGCAGACATATTGGAGGTCCACAGATCAGGGTTGCCGCAGGCTGAGTGAGGCACCAAAGCTGAATATGATTTAGTTCCCCCAATACATTTTCATTTGTGCGCCTACATTCACAAACCAGATTCAATATAGACATTTCCTTAAAACTACATATAAGCAAAGTGAATGTGTTTTGCAAAATAAAGTCACTGTTTAGTTCAAATGCAGCGCTTCGTATTTAGTTCAAATAACTGAAAACAATATGAATGTATTGAAAAGAAAAGAACAAATGGTACAAAGATAATGTGGATTAGACCCGTAATGTTTTTAAACTGATATGCGTTTAGAATATTTTATCACAGATATTTGTTTCCAAAGATCAAGAATGAAGCTCCAAACTCATCATACATTGTCATATACTCCTGTATGGTGGGCTGTGGTCAAACACTAAAACTCGCAAATGTACACAGTTGGAGGTGCTCTCCAAACTCTGCTTTTCAGAAAGGTAGATCAGGTTTGTCAGGTTGCACCCTGCTGGTCGACAGTGCTTTTGAGGTCTAACTTTACCTGATTCTTTGAAGAAACTGTCCCTGCACACACGAGTTGTACAGCAACGCTGCAGTTTTAAATTTTGTAAAAACCAGATACAGATTTTATGTTCAGGATTTCAGTTTTGATCAACATGTGATTTAATACTTAATGAAAGTGCCGTGAATGTTATCCTGCATCTATAAATGGATTTCACGTGACGTTACATGCTCTTTTGCAGCCATGTTGGAAATTCACAGCTCTAGTAATAAATAAAAATGCTAAAGCCATTTCAACTGCACTTATGAGGCGTTCAGTGTTTTACGACTAACATCACATGGCTTGTAGTAAATGCTGACTAGTAGTTCCCCTCAGTTAGCTTGCTGGCTAGTTATCGTTTGAAGGCAGAAATCAACTATTTATGCAGGGTTAACTGAACTGAGTTACTTTAAAGTAAAATTTGAGATTCATACTAATAGTGCCCATTAAATCCAGGTCAAATGTTTGTCAAATGTAGTTTTAAGATCCTCATCTACATGTCAGATTTTTGTCTTTGTATTAGGCTAACTACAACTAGCTTCATTTTTTTTTAGCTATCTACAAACTTGAGTTTATGTAAGTATAAATATCTCTGGCAATGCTAATATTAATGCTACCTTCAAGTGCTCTTCATGAGCTCCTCCATTTGAGTTCAGCTTCAAAAATGACTTGTTGCACATTCAGCTGCTTCTGCTCACTCTAGAGATGAAAAAAAATGAAAATGTAGACACATTAAACCTGCTTATTGTTTGATTTGAGAAATGAAGACAGACATAGCTGCTTGTTATTGTAGTAAATGAATGAAGAGGAGAAATTGATTTATTATTTCATATGTAATTGATACTTTCAATAATTTATTAGACAATTTATTCATGAACAGATATATGTATTAGTCCAGAAGAAGCTGTGTAGTTTTACAATTCATATTAATTTCCAAACAATAACATGTGGTAGTAAAATACACCTCTTTTGCACCAGCTGCTGGCTCTCCATACTCTAAACATCACATATCTGCATACAGTATGTGCTCTATAGAGTCAGTTTACACCCTTGCAATTATATTTCTCTTCTTTTGGGTAATAGGCAACAAATTCATTATATTTCTGACAGCATGTAGGCAGCATATAGACCACTAATTCCCCCTGATTAAGCTGCAATATAATGTGGTATGACAGATGATTATAGCCGGCAAATAATCAACTTTATTGGCCTTGATGTAAAGTATGATGAAATAATTATATACCAAAACAACAGCTTATTTTACTACCACAACATGGCTGCATCAAGGCAAAGGTATAATGCTGAATGGCCCTGCACATTAATTTACTGCAGGTACAAGAGTTTACTTCTAGCTATAATTAGCTCATTGTCCTTTCTGACCATAACACCTGTAAAATAAAGACAGGAAGAAAAGAGAGAGAGAGAGAGAGAAGCTGAAAGATAATGTTTATGTGAACAGAGGTAGTAAAAGAATATGGTGTGCTAATACATGTACATGAAGTGAAATTGTCATTAGGCTAATCGGCACTAAACTAATTGGGAGTCATGGACCCTCCTATCTGCTAATTCTAACCCTAAACCCCAGCCCATATCTGCAAGCAAATGGAGGAAGAGAGAGAGGAAGAAAAGTGGAGGGAAAGAGCTGAAAATGAGAGTGAGGTAAAGAGAGGAAGAGCGAGATGAAGCCTAATTAAGAGTGCTGGGATTTATGCAAATGAGACGGTGCTGATATGGTAATCAGAGCCTGCAGGGCCGTAACAGGCTGTGCACTGTGTGTGTGTGTGTGTGTGTGTGTGTGTGTGTGTGTGTGTGTGTGTGTGTGTGTGTGTGTATCTAAGAGGCTGACAGCTGGCTGTGAGGAAGGTCAGAGCCAATCAGGCTCTTACTCTAATGCACACTGCCCTCTGGCCACTCTGCCATCTCTCTCTCTCTCTGATGCGCTCGCTCTCTCTCTTTCCTGGTGTCTCTCTACCCCTCGCTGTTATCCTAACCCTTTCCACTCTCTCTCCCCTCTCTCTCTCCTTTTCTTTACATTTCGCTGGTTGTCTGTCATGATGCATCTTGACACGGCACACAAACCCAAACCTACGCACAACAATTGTTTTCACACATTTACTGACAATTGGACTTAAATGCACATTTGTCACCTCCATTAGAATACAAACAGTACCTCATATTCTGAATAAAAAGTGACAGCCCTAATCACATGGTTTCAATGATATACACCAGTCATCTGTGTGTGATGCCGCAGATCAATGGTTCTGTGCTTGCATTTTAGCAAACATTATATTGAGTGATGATCAGCCAATAGTATTGTATGAAAACTACTAAAGTGATAACCTAACAGAAATAAAGCAATCCTAATTATGTAGAATTTAGAAAAGAAATACTCAGTTAAAATTGTTCTGAATAAAATAAACTGACTAGATTAGCTATATTTGTGTGCTGAATTTGCTATTTGAGCTAATATATGATAAAAGAATATATATTATATAATAAAATGTCTTAATTACTCAACATAGTGTATGCTAAAGTAGTACAGAGAACCACCACCAATGATGTACCTGATTCCAGACTTCTGAATCACCGCTAACATCTCCAATTAAAGTAGGTCTGGTGTTGTGGTCATTAACGGCTGTTTCCCGTTTATGACTCTCATCACACAACAGGTGAGTCAGTTAACAGAACGACTTTAAAGCAGCTCCCTCCCTCATCTGTCAGAGTGTCTTCATATGTTAATGTAGGATTGCTGGACCTCACAAGTGGAAAGATTCACAGAGCTTTTTGATAATTGTTAAATGCACGCATGTGTCCATGTGCACGAACATGAACACACACACACACACACACACACACACACACACACAGAACCCAGGGCCATGTGGTCATATCAACACATCTGAGTGTAATCCAGTTAACACAGTATCCCAAATGACTAAATTAATCAGAGAAATACTATCTGGCTCATCTCTCTGTACTGCTTTGATGTGCGCACACACACACACACAAAAACACACACACGCTCTTATACACACATGGACACACATATAGAGGAGGAATTAGTGTGGAACATTGGTCTAACTGAGAAATTACTTTACCTGCTCTGATAATAAGGCCTCAAACCCATGGAGGGGCCTGGGAGATACTATCATTATACCGGCAGCCTCGGGGGCATGGAAACACACACACACACACACCTCTGTTGTATACATGGGAGTGGGAGAGATCAAAAAGATGAATTGATTCACGACTCCAGATAGAGAGTACAATAGCACAAAAAAGATCATTACTGTGGTTCTGCTGCACCTGTGAAGTAAAAGTCTTCACAGTGACATTCTTCTTAATTGACGATCCAGCTTTGTAGATACAATAGAGGTTATTGTGGAGTTAACAGAGCTCTGACTTCATTCTCGTCTTTCCTCCAGATGCTACAGCTGCCAACAGCAGAACATAGGTGTCTTGATTCTTAGACTGAAACATGCCGCAAAACATGACATTTCAGACATTTAACCAATAATAATAGCTAATAATTTGACAAGTTACCACACGCTCTACTCTGTAGTAAGAGAAAATCTGTTGTTTGAAGAATTTGACATGTAAAAGACGTGTTTTGGAGTTAAAAGTAGGGTTAAGGTTTGGTTTCAGTTGTTGATTTCACTTCTTTTAATCTTATCCTAATTATTGGGAATTTCAAAATGACTTTGCTATCAAAATAATATGACAAGAGGCTGTTTTGGTTTATGTTTTGGTTTAGTGATTAACAGGTCCTGAAAAGCATCAACATGGCAGCAACGTCAATCAGTAAACAGTGCTTTCACTCTTCCACCATACCTGAAAAACAGTTCCATGTTTTACAGTCAGTGTAATCAGTGATTCTCAACACCAGCACAGTATCTTCATAGAAATTCGTGATGATTGTCAGCTGTCTTCTTCCCTTCAGACATCAGCATGAACTCGTCTGACACCTGCTTTGACAAGTGCATCACTTGTTAGATTGTCACTGGTCTTTGCTTCGCATCCTCAAACTGGAAAGACGTGGCAGATGTTCTGAAGATGTGAAGTTTCTCCTGAACTATCCACCAAAAACGGGTTCCGAATATATCTGAGGCAAGAAAGAGGCCATCTATATACAAAGTCATGCATTTTATAACATTTAAGATATTTTACTTGTTTGTTTGGGAGGTTTGAGTTTCACGCCAAGTCACATCAATATCTAAACATTTTCCAACTTCACGTAACTTGAGCCAGCACATGTGGTCCTACACATTTTCTACTGGGCTCAGGTGGTTCTTAGTGCAAAAACTGAGTTTGTGAAATGTAGTGTTGCAGGTTACACATGGATGGATTGATAATAATGATAATAGCAATAAATCAACAAAAAGGTATAAATCACTCAAACATCAGACAAAAAAAAGAAAAAAAACATGGATTTATTTCTTTATCTCTGGTACAAAATTTAAGCAGGTTTTCTTCCACCAATTAATACATGGATGAGACTTAAATTAAACGTTTAATTACATGAAAGCGTTTCAGTGTCACTCGTCTTCGTGGTGTGAAATAATGTGATGACAATGTGTTTAAGAGGAGAATCTCAGTTTCACATGCTTTGGATGTTTCTTCAAAGGTGTTTCCCATCTTGCCAGTAAACATTTCTGCTACACGCAGTATGACTGTGTAGCGTTATTAGCATGTAGCCACGATCCAACATCTCTGGACCATTTTTTTTTTTTTTTTTGTTGCGTTGATTAAAAAGGAGCATGTTAGCAGAACCAGGTGGCTTTGAGCTAAACCAATGCTCACGAGCAGAACCCTCCATTAAAATAATGAAAGCAATAAAAGCAACAACAACAACAACAACAATAATAAAACCTTTGGAAAACATTTCATAAACCATCAGCAGCCAATTAGAGGAGCCGGCACAGGCTGTGCTGCGCTTTGTGTGTGTGTGTGTGTGTGTGTTGGGTATTAGAGCGTTACAGCGCCCAGCCCGGCTGTGCCCTGCAGGCCCGACCTTCTAATCATTATCTGTCTGTCTTATTACGCTCCAAACCGGGCCACTCTTAAATAAAATATGCAAAGGTTTCTTAAATGATGACCCGAGGCTGCGCGCGCCGCCGCTGCTCTACATGCTGTTAATCTGAGAAATGCAAATTCCCTTCATCTCGCACTCGCCTTTATTAACTTTTTTGAATTTAAAATTCCACGAACAATGAGTTCTGTCAGCTTCTGAAATGATATTTTCTCTCCTCTTTTTATGTGCGCACGGAAGCGAGTTTAGAGCATGAAATTACCAGGGGAAATATGAGCGGTTTCATCTCTCCCGCACAATTTAATTGGCTGCTTTGCAATTATTAGTTTTTGCTGCTAAAGTTTTTTTTTTTTTTTACTTTACTGTTACTGTTTCCTTAAAGTGGCAGCTCACAACAGTGTTTTATTTTTCCATGTATACGTGTATGTGTGCCTGCAATTCCACCTCCAACCGTTAGCCAGCTGCTCTGATTGGACAGCTGATTCCATGTGATTTGATGGTGATTTGATATTCAGATTTCAAATTCAGGGATGTTGGGAGAAGATCAGGAAACTCCTAAGCAGATAAAAATCAGATGGATAAATATTGTAGATAGATAACAGATTAACAGTTAGACAGGATGCTCCACTTAATGATGCACAACATGTTTTATGTGTCTTTTCCTAAATTCAACTAAAATACATTTTGGCGTTCTTGACCTCCAGATTTCACATGCAGGAGGATGTCTAATCCTCAACTTTTCCATCATGCACCTCTTTTCTCCTTTCTGCTCCGTGTCCATATTTTTCTCTTTCTCCGTAACATTATTCGCCCTGCTCCGATCCCTTTGTCACCCACCTCTCCTCCCTCTCTCTCTGTCTCTTTCTTCCTCTAGCAGGATCAAACACAGCTCCAGGTGAGCGTCAACTTCTGACTTCACCTCTTCAGACTGTCAGAGCAAAGTCTTGATGTGTTCATCGCTGGATTTTTCACGTTAAAAATCTTTGTGTTTACAAGGACGGCTCAGGTTAGATCATTTTACAATAAAGGAGACTGCTTTCACAAGAAAAACGGCATTATCAGCCGTGTGTGTCATGTGCTTAAATTGACCTATGCTTACATTTAAACTCCCCTGTAAATTATTACTCTTCTGTCAGGAGCAAAGGCAGAAGTAGCGTGATGCTACAACATCGCAAAACCACTTTTTAGTTAAATTGTGGAAAATCGACGGGTCAGCAAAGTGTGTGATTTTGACCATGATATTTGTTTCCCATTTCTTACCAAAAGTCAACATCTGTTTCTTTTAACCATGACCGCAAACTTTCTCTAACCTTAACCCAGTAAATTTTGAGCCTAAACCCAACCAAACCTTAAACCTGCATTAACTTTTAAGTTTATTGGCCACTTGGGTGCAGCGCAATAAGCTGTAAACACAACACTGACATATCACCATATAAAGTTATTACGGCTAACACTACTGCTGTTGGAAACGAGGTAGAGAAAAATCGTCGAAAGTGAATCAAAACACTGTTAAAGGTGTAGGCCGTAAAACCAAAACAATGATCTGAAAGACACTAAAACAATCCATAGAGCTGAGAGGAACTGAGTTATTTCACGTTACATGTAGTCATTTGATCCATGTTGATATAAAAATACTGATTAGTGCAGCTTTAAATCATAGCATAGGCAGATCAGAAAATTTTGATTTTGAAAGGCAATGACAAACGATGCACCTGTTCTGTTTAGTTTGGAGAAATAAAAATGTGATTGACATCACCTAACAGAAAAGAACAGCAACAACAGTCCCATTGTTTTTCCATGTTCAAGTATAAATTATTGTCACAGCTTTTCAGAACTTGAAAACCCTGTTGACAACATTCCTGAGAGTTGCATAGAAACAATTATAGTAATATAAACTGAACCTTTCTTATTTTTTGTGTCTATAAAACATGTAAAATGAAAGATGATTTTTTATTTTATTTTATTTTCATTTATTTTATTTTGCCCTAAAAATAACTCCTCATCCTCTCCATCTCCTCCTCTGGTCTCTTCCCTCCTGCTTGGCGGCAGAGAGTAATGGACGAGGTTATGAGTGTGTGGAGGCTTCAATTGCTTCAGAGGAATAATGACTCTGAACTAATGTTGATTAGAAAGAAAGACGACGCAAACATAACGAGGGGGCTCGTGCTTCATTCCCCTTAATCACCCTCCTTATTTACCTCTCTGCCAGAGTGCTCAGTGTCAGCTCAGCTTCAAGGAAGCAGCCGGGAGCAGGGACACAAAAGCCAACGGAAATGTATAAACACCAAGGTCCTATGTGTGGAATTTTTAAGAAAGAAAATATGTTAAAATACATAAGTGATATTCATATTAGCAAGACAAGATTAAGCATATTCTGTCAGCTGTTTATATCAAATCTGATGTTCCAAAAATGTGCTGTGCCAACTTTTTGACTCTCTTTCTGATCAGTTTTTTTGGGCTTAACTTTTGGTTTTCATTTTTTTTTTAAACTGCCTGGTTGCATTCAAAGGGTGCACATTTGAGTTGTAGTTATATAATGTCAAACTTTGCTGTTACAGTTGTATCACTTTCACATTTTACACCAGCTGTGTTGCAGGCAGACATTTTTTCTCAAAATTAAGATCTTTGCATTTCCCATAATCCTTGTTTATTTACATGTTTGAGGTTCTCTCTTTAGTTTTGGGGAGAAACTTGTTAGAAGTGATTTTTTTAACATATGCTTTTAAATTGCCATATTGAAGATTAAACTGTGTTTTTAATGGGAAAAACAGCCCAAATTCTTCTTTGTGCTTTAAAGCAATCACACAGATTCACCACATCTGAAGCAGACATGTAAGATTGCATTTGTAGATGTAAGTAGAGGCTGACTGTCTTCCTGCTCATCCTCTTGATTGCTTATGGTAGTTATAACAACATTTAAAGGGGTACTGACTTTTAGTCAGCATATCTCATGACACAGTGCCCAGCTCACATGGACTTATAAGACTCCAAAAAAAAAAACCTGTTGCAGTGGTGAAACATTTGTCAGACATGAACATAACTTCTTACATTACAAAGAACTTTGTCTCCTGTCTCCCTGTTCTACAAATAAATCAGCCACACAAAAGGTTCCTTTCATGAAACACAGCTCCAGTTTCTTACAGTCACTCATCCAGAGGAACTCATCAGAAATTAAAGACATTTTACTAAAAAGTGTAACCCTTAAATGATCATTTAATGAGCAATAAAACAAGAAACAGACAAAATCCTTTCTCTTCAGGGAGACTTCAGGAAAGCCTGTTTCTATAGCTAATGGTTACGTACCTAAACGTAATTGTGCACACAGAGATCTTTGACTTCTGGTTAAATTCTGCTTCACATAAAACTCTACACTGTAAACTGTACACTGTAAAAACAAAACCACTTAATCAGGACTTAACAACAGTGTGAGGATGCCAGTGACAGTTTGTTTATTCAGTTTTCTGAAAAGCATTAGCATATCCACTCTACTGCACTGCATACAGAATACACAGGTGATATTACTACCAGCAGCTTTTTAAATATGCTTCCTCTAACTTGTGGTGTAAATATCACCCCATGCATGGCTTTGTTTGGTTTGCCCTGTTGCGATCTTGGCTCTCAAATTGACTAACTGAGCTCATAATACAGTGGCAGACAGGATATGTTTATATGAGATATTTCACTCCTCTCATCACTTGTCATACCCACTGAATGTGAGATATTTGTTTGCTAAGAAAGCCTGAAATGTGCCTCGTAAAGTAAAAACATTGAGGGTCAAAGGGTTGATTGTGTTTGAATTCTCTGAATCACAAACCTGGAGTTCAGCTTGTAGCCACTGAGTTAAAAGTTAAAACAGCCGCAATCATATAACCTAAACCCAGTGTGAATAAAAAGGGGATAGATGATGAAAATCATTTTTTTAAAAAGCAAACTCTGAACCTGAGCTCAGAGCGCTGCACGGTTCAAGTCTCATTCCACGTTCCCAAACGACGTGTACACAAAGCCCACACCTCCTCTGCACCGAGTTGTAATTTCACTCTACGAACATCGTTTCATTTTCACTGAAACACCCCGCACCCCCACAATTACAGCATTTCTCCGCTCTCATCAAACTCTCTCTATTGTCCTTGGCGTGCAACTGCTGTACTTCAAAGTACTTTTACCACCCTCCCCCTCCTCCTCCGTCTTCCCCACAGTCCATTTTTTTTAGCTGTCAGTGTTCAGTAAAAAAACTTTCTTGCTGCTTTCAGACATGCAGAAGATGCTGACACTAATTCACTGCAGCAACACAAAGCGCTGCTCACTTCTTTGTTTTCAAACACAGCAGAGGAACAGTGAGCACAAATATGGGAGCAAATATGATCCAAGCATAATAATAATTCTGCATTTTAGAAGTCTTGAAAGCATCTGCATATGATCAACAGTGCCATGGAAACACATTAATGTGTGTGTGTGTGTGTCTTAAGGATGTGTGTGTTTGTGATGGATTGTTGTGAAGCTGGGTGGAGGAGCAATTGATTAGGCCCGCCGGATCATTGCCAGAAGCGCAGTGCATTGTGGGTGATGGAGAGGAGGTGTTGGGGTGCACAGTGACACCTGCACACACACATGCAAACATTTACACACACACACACACAGATTTATCTATCCTGCGATATTGTTGGTATTGAATAATTCAATGATTTTATCAGCCCCAACCACAACAAATGACTTAATTATGCTAATCTGAGCCAAAAATTCAGAGGGGTGTGTGTGTGTGTGTGTGTGTGTGTGTGTGTCAGCAGGATTGACAGGAGCCTACAGGCTTCAGCACCGAAACGCTGATCTGGAATTTCACATCCTTATCCCAAAAGCCTTAGGACACTCACACACACACACACACACACACACACACACACACAGAGTGCAAAAACGTGTATACACACACACACACACACACACACACACAGAGTGCAAAAACTTATATATACACACACATACACTCACTGCCCCAAGAGCCACCGGGCGATTAGCACTACCCCACCTAGAGTCTTTTGATTTGCATACCAAGTCAGATGGAATTCATATCAGTGTGCAGCAAGTGTGACACACACTCTCACACATATATACGTACAGACGAGTGTGCACAAGCAAAAACACACACACACACACACAGGGAGTGTGTAAAGTGAACACAAAGCAGTTGTGAGTGCGTCGCTGGCTCCTCAGTGAGGTTATAATTCAGCATGATGGACTGTCTGTGTCTGCAGTGTATCACCTAGGGCAGCACACACACACACACACACACACACACACACACACTGTAGTCTCCACACACTGACAACATGGAGATGAACACCAGCCTGCTCCACAGTGACAAAAGAAAAACTGTACATGGTTTTAATAGCATTACTGTGTACAGTGGTGATGGAGAGCTGAAGTCACGTCATTGTGAGAAAAGTTTGTTTTTAAAGTCAACACGGATATTGATTACTTTAGACAGCTGTTGCCAATAGCTGATATTGTCTCCCTTAAATTTTGACTTGTCAAGCCAGAACTCAAGAGGTGGAAAAGCCTCCAAGAAAACATTTAGACCATCATAGGACTCTAAAACACTCCACGGAAACCCAAATTATTTTACGTTTAGCTTTACAAGACAAGGTTGCTCAAAATCTGCACTTATGGACTGTTTTTACCTTCACAGGGGACGTTTTGTCCCTGGCCTTGTTTGGTTGCAGGACATCTGAACATTTTTTTCACTGATTACAATGTAGTCTGGTGGAAAGTTAGGCAACAAGTTACTACTTTTGATGCAGATGCAAATCCAGCTGAATGATCTCTGAGTATTGTATTATGTTTTGCAGCTCTCAGTGCAGAAAAACACTGTAAAGTCTCCAAAGTTCAAAACACTTCACCAGTGGCATCGTCATTATCAGTGGTATCAGCATCAATGTCCATTTCTCTGACAAACATTTTTGTATTTTTCACATGAACTACTGTAGCTAACTTATTGTAGCTACTCATATTTTGATGTAGATCCAGGTGCTAAAACTCTAAAACGTTCTTTTATTACCAAAACATGTGCTCTCTCTGTGGTTTCTGTGGTGACACAGGAGCTTCCATTAGTGGACCACACCATCTAATTAAAGAACAATTTTAACAATATCATAGTGACTACATGGTAATGAGTGTGTACATTTTTATTTTTCAAAACAATAAATCTCTGTGTATGTAACAAAGAAATCAGACAAAATAATCAATTATACAAAAGAAATCCAGTTCAAAATGTCCATGTTCAGCTCAAACACTTTACAGTTTAACCATTTATTGTTTCATAACTTACTTCAAAAAGGGACTTGGGTGAATTATTGAGTCGTCAATATCACAAGAGGACCTCATTTACTGTAAACTACAGTGTCCTCTTGCAACAGGAAACGCAACATTCAGGTGTGTGTGGGCATAAAATCTCTGTACAAACCAGTTTTGACTGATTTGTCCATCAGTAAGAACTGAACCAAACCTTTCATAACCTCTCGGATATGAAATGAGCAGAAATTGTTCATATTCATGGAGGTTTGGCGGTTTTTTTTGGGGTTTTTTTAAATCTTTTTCTACATATTTGAAAGATGCACTTTGACAATAAAAATAAAAAAACTGGTGTGCTCTCTGCCTGTTTATATTGTTCTCCTGTCAAAGATCCAGCATTGCCTCAGTCCAGCACATTGTATACACCAATAGTCCAGCAGCACAGCCCAGACAGAAACACTACATTTGATGGAGGCCATGAACGGTTTTATGGAAAACAGCTGTGTTGAATCTATTCCAGCACTTCTTTTTTTCCCCACCTCATGAATGAAATTTCCCATGCTGCACTGCTCCGGGCTCTGGCACATCTAGGAGGTAGAGCGCTCTCTCTTTGTCTCTTTCTTTAATGCCTTCAAACACCTTATTGCCGCTCGTCAATTACCGACACACATTTTGGCAACAAACACACCATTAATTGAAACATTTAATTAGCATTAAAACCAGCAGTAATTAACACCTTTTCTCCAGCGCTCTCTGAGCCGGGTTCAAATTCTATTAAGGCTTTAAGCGGCTCACTATTTCCCTGCTCCGCACCGACTTTTTGTAGCATCCACAGATGTGTGTGTGGGTGTGTGGGTGTGTGTTTGTGTGCGCACACTCAGGGCCCCCAGGTAAGGAGCCTCCGTGAGGAGTCGAGCACCAAGGCCAGGCCTGCTGGGTGCCCAGGGGAGAAGAAGAAAGGTGGTTGAGGAGGGAGGCAAAAAAAAAATGAGGGAGGAGGTCAAGATGGAAGGGGAGGGGAGTGCTTGAAAGAGGGATGAAGGAGAAATAAGGTGGGAGGCAAAGGAAAGACATGAATGAGGGAGGGAGAGAGAGAGGGAGGAGAGAAGGAGCGACAGAGGGATTAAAAGAGGGTTGGTGAGCGAGTGAAGAAGGAGGAGGAGGAGGAGGGGCGTGTGAAAAGACAGTGAGAAAGAAATAATGGTGAAGCAGAGCGACTGTTTGAACACATACACACCATGAGGATTAACCAACACTCTCATGTGTGTGTGGCAGTGTGTTTTACATACAGTACGTGTTTGCACATACTTCTGTGTGTGTGTTCGTGTGTGTGTGTGTGTGTGTGTGTGTGTGTGTGTGTGTGTGTGTGTGTGTGTGTGTGTGTGTGTGTGTGTGTGTGAGGCCTACTCGGAGCCAAAGCAGGGGCCTGGATTAGTTGCATTTGCCAGGGCTGGGGGGCAGGATTAGCAGGCCGGGCTGCTGTCTGACGCCGCTCTGCCACCACTAATGGCATTATTAATAGGCAGCTAAAAAATTCATTAAAAAATCTATTAAAAATAAATGTGTTTTACATAAGACTTTGCCCCAGGTAGAAGGGAGAGGGGAGGCAGGGGGTGAGACGGGTGCAGGAGGGGGAGAGAAAAGGGGGAAGACAGAATGGGCGATTGTTAGCTTTGAGGTCAGCTGAATATCACAGTTCAGGTGGCGCAGAGAGGAGTAAACACACCGACACTCGTCTGACTGGAGACATGCTGGATGTGGGGTGATGAGGCTAAACCAACAAGACCGACGTCTCCGCTCGGCTCAGAGAGACGTCGACAGAGCTGACGTCAAATGTCTATAAGCCTCAAAGTGCATGTTAATCACATGTCGTCAGCGGCGGCTGCACGCTGTCAGTCTTCCTGTCAAACACAGAAGAGTGACAGAGTGAAGAGACGAGAAAAAAAGTGAGAAAATAAAATGTCTTCAGTCCATTGAAAATGCAAATGAAGCCAGCGCGGGCCAGTTAGGGAACGTGGAGCACACACAGTTTTGTTCAAGGTAATAATTCACACTTAAATGACAGTTTGGGCGTCTGTATATTACTGGGTTGATTATGGGAGCAAGAACACTCATCCTTAGATTTCATCATTTTCACCTATGTATAAAATTACATATGAAATATTTTACTGGACTAAATATGCATGAAATAACACAAGAATGATTGAAAATACAGTATAGACAGCCTGTTAAAAGCTTCATAATTTGCCCTATTCTTTTTTCTTATTATTCTCAATTCCAAACTATAAAAGGTAAAACTCATCTTTGAGTAATTTTCTTAGGAAAGACTCACCAGATACTGAGTGTTTAGAGCAGCAAATATTTTGTTTGCACTCAGTACTCACTAATCAATACAATTTATACAGCTTGTCAAAAACCTACAACCATGTATTTATATTACCACAATAAGTCATGACATCTCTGCACTCTGTAGCAGAACCTATAGAAGCAAAGATTAAACACTTATTTTATCACAAACAGCCCAGTCCCCTAACAATTACACTTTGCAACAGGAAATACGTTTTTAAAGTGTTTACTTTTTCTATATTTAAGGTTAATGTAGCAACAAAATTGGGCTAAAATCCATGTCAATACAACTGCAGGAAAAAAAAGGATGAGAAATGAAATTATTGGCACGCTGAGATCTACATTCATACACTGTTGCCCCAAATTATTATCTGTATCAAAGTATTTAAACTGATTAGCCTCTTCAAATGAGTGAAATGGTCGGGGATTATTATCTGTGAGGGAGAAACGAGGAGGAGGAGGAGGAGGTTAAAGGTGAGGAGGTTCTGCTTTGTGTGTGCCCTGGGGACATTTAACCAAATGAGATTATCAACAGTAGCTGTGTCTACACACACACACACACATATATATAAAAGAGTGGGCGTAGGGGCCTGTCAACACTTCACAGCTGCTAGGTGAAGTGTTATCTTTGCATTGTACATTTTTACAGGAGTTTATTTCATTTTACGCACAATCACAACAACGACTACAGCTTTCAGTTGGCGTAACAAGAACGGCGAAATCTCCTCCTGCAGGATGTCGATGCTGAACAGTCATTATTATGCTTTATGGGTTTTTTTTTCTCCTCTCAATTATGCAATTTCCACTGACCAGTGATATTTTATTGATTTGATGTTGATATGAGAGACAATCCTTGAAATATGCGTAGCACCTTTTCTTTTTCAGATAGCCAGGGCTGTTTGAAAATGAAGACATGTAATTTTTGTATTCCTGTCACAAAGTGCTTTATTCAAAATTTGAGAACAGTAGTTCAACTAATCAGTGAAATCTGATGTTTTGGTGTAACTGACGGCAACTATGGGCTTAACAGCAGCATCATAACCAATAAATAAGACAGAAGGAGTATCTGCACATTGGATTAAAGCTCCCAAAACCTTATTGAACTGGAAAAAAAGGCAACCAGGTCTTGGCCAATGTGACCAACATGACAAGGTATAGGCACAAACAAAAAACATACACTTACAATTTTCATTATCAAAAAGTCAAAAAAAGAAGTAGAAACCACAACAATACGTCTCATAAACAATAATATATATGTAAAAGAGCAATTCAGCATAACACAATATTAATTAGACCAAGCTGACCAGAAACAATGATAAAAGAAAAATGTCACTAATCCTTGTGCTCTTTGGGGTCAAGGGTCAACAGACATCTATAACTATTTACTACAAAAGCAAAGGTGAACTCTTTACAGCCTCTTCCCCCACTTCAAGAGAGGCACACAACTAAACCTGACACACACATGTTGCATGGAGAGCCAAAAGACCAGGAGGGGTTTTAACACAGCATAATTCAAGCAAGACTATTGACATGTTGATTGATAGCGATCGGTTCAAGCAAAAGCTTCACTAAAACAGTGTGGAACACCAGCATTATGGACGGACTGATAGGGGATCAAATGAAAGAGAATCTGCTACCTGCTTCCAGACCTTGAAACGCCACCAATATATCAGACTTTTTTAGGTGTTCAAATAGGTCTGCTGTTGTGCTGATTGTTTTGGAGTCCATCAGAGATTTGTAGGACAAGATTAAGAATGGGGATTTCACCTACCTGTGCCAGAGCTAGAAAAACGGCAACAGAAAAATTGCCACAAAAATGGCAACGAGCATGTTGAGATGAGCTACAGCTTGCAAAATTACATATTACAAACCCTAGAAAATCTAAATTTCTTCAATCAATGTGACAAACACTAAGTAAACTGCCCTCAGCAACCACTACAGCAGCTTCTGTATCAACTGAAAATGACATTGGTGGGATGATACATCAGTCACTATGTTTGTTTTTAGGGCAAAATTACCCAAAAAGATAACTGCTAACACAAACACAACATCAGACTCAATAATGAAGTGAAAACTAAACAGCAATTCAGTCTGATTTCCAGGATAACCAGCATCATTCTATGAAGTCAGAACCTAAATATCCAAGACATCAGTTCAGAAGTTTCTGAAGCTCAGTTTCTGATCCGTAATACTAAATTTCAAGGATTTTGTGCCACTTTGGGCTAGAATTGAACTTTGCCTCCCTTCTCCCACATCATCCGTCAAATGCTTGTTGGGTAGATATCATGTGGTGATTAAGAATATGTCAGCAAAGGGAAATCTGAAGCAGAGCCGGAAAAAAAAACAACAGTAAAATGCAACTTACCGAATTTGGGCGAGGAAGGGCAGAAAGTAAAAAGGCAGGAAAGAGCACCTCCCGCTGCGCTGAGAAAAAGACAGCAAAAAGTCAGCAACATTCACACTCAAAGCAAACATCAAACATCATCAAACACACAGAATGAGACACTTTGATCTCCCTGGCTCCACAGGAAGCCAGCATCTTTAGAAAATCCTCCAAATGTAAATTAATTTACTACAGAAAGAGATCCCGAGGCGCTGGTGTGCAACCGAACAGCAGACATCAGAGGGTTAAAACCCAAACTCTGCAGCTCAGCCCACAGAGACAGTTCAGCCCTGGTGAGTTTCTCTCAACTCCGAGCCATGCATGTAGTTCCCCCGACCAACAGCCAAACTAACACACGACAGAATTTTACATTACTCCTGAGTAGATTAGCAAACACACGGGGAATCTTAGCTCATTTAAAAAACTGCTTTATACTCAGCAGGCCTCGTTTCCAGCAGAGGCCTTCTCTGAGCACTGAGTGTTGGATGAGAATTTAGGATGTGTGCAAACAGAGGACATTTAGCTGACACTCATGGAGATATCCATCCATCTCATGGTGTTGTATCTCATGCCAAGTGTTTTTTAATGCTTGTGTAACACTTGAAAGCGAGTCCTACACAGAGAAACATGACACATGAATGAGCAGTTGGACAACAAACAGGGCACGCCAGCACTGAACTCTCACTTCTTTCCATTTATATGAGGGTGGCAACCAATATTAAAGATGTATTAATTGATTTATTTGGTCACTTTGGGGCAGTGGAAGAAGCTGTAAACCCAACATTGTTAGCAAACATTTGCTTGTTCACACATCCACCAGACTCTGAGCAACATTAGCAGTCGTGTTATTGGCCACCAAATGAATGTTAAGTCCTCTATTCACTTTCTTTGTAGCAAAATGCTCCACTGTGTTCACCAGCTAGCGGCCAACTTTTGCATTTCTGCAGTTTGGTACTCAGCAGGTAGCATACAGTGGATTCATTGGTGCTTATTCACCGACGCTGCCTGCTGCTGTGAACGTGGTCGATTACAACGGTGAGAGTGAAGCAAAACAGTAATGTTTCAAGCCATAAAACCAAAAGAATCAGCCTAAAGAAGATAAAATGCTGTGTAGAAACTGCAGGGTTGGGTGATAATTCTCTTTCACATTAGTGCAGCTTTAGAAGGCCTTAAGTCTTTTCTTTCTACTCTGAATGTTTAACATCCTTTAACATCAGTACATGCTCTACATTTTCTTTGCAGTTACAAACCTCACATGTATCTGTTACCTGTTGTTCATGATATATAATGTTGCTGCTATCACACTCACAATATAGAGCACTCTCACCTTGTTGCTCACCTGCTTTCTAGCACCTGCTTTGTAACATGCCATGTGTTACAAATACTTCCTGGTTCTACCATGTTTGAAGAGCACCTGGGGGAGTGTGGAAAGTATGTTTTAGATTAAATTTGTTTTCCTGAAGTTGGTGGTTACACCAATGTTTGGGTCTGTAACTAATTGATTGATATGTGCTCAAAACTGTTTAAATTACAAATATTTATTTCACCAAAGTTGTCTTTTTCTCTGTCTGTATGTAGTGAGCTCCCCCGCTGGTGGTTTAGTCCACTCAAATCAGTTACCACCAGGAGGGTATATATACTGTATATATAAAGGGTGTTCCATTATACCTGTTCTGGCACGACACTGAATATGGTGATACAAGAAATGCCCACCCAGGAGCTAAGCTATACTTTTATGCCAAAATGGTAATCTAGAAACAGTCCAGCATTTCATATCAGAGAAAGGTGAGTCCTCAGTAAATAGGGAATTAACTGTGTGTTTTCTGTTTCTTAGAGTTAGTTTTCTTCCAAATAAATTCTAACTTGGAAAAGCCATTTTAAATGATTTGCACTTTAGTGGCCTCTACCCTAAAAATCTAAATAAAAATGGCTTGTTATTGAATGTGTGGGGCACCTTTTACATACAGTTTGTCAGAAATGCATCAGAAGAAGAGCTAATCTTTGCCCGAGGCTCCTCACTCACTCACTAAGTGCTGAGGGGAAAGAAATCCACCTGGAGTCAGTGTAACGAATGCATGCGACATGCTAATAATTAAAGTCAATTTGATGTAAGTAGATGGATAAAGGGCTTTTAAAAGAAGAAATTTAATTGTGTTTAGACAATTCAGACATCTTTTGACATTTTAAAAGTTTTAAATACCAGATGAATATTTAAAGACCTGCTTTTTCAGAACATTTCAGGTAGCAGCTGTGGATATTGTTTTAGGTTATCAGCATCTATTCATCATTCAAAATGTTAGGTGGGTTTTATTGTTTACAGTATATTGTTGGTAGTGATGTCTTAGGATGGGGGCGGCCAACCTGCAGCTCTTTGCCCGCACATCCATCACATCCTGATGTCTTTTTTATTCAGTTTTGGATCACGTTTTTTGTTAACATCATAAATATATAAATAAAATAATATGAGAGCAGTGTGTGCAGGGAGCCAGCAGGAAGTCACCAGGCTCGGCCAGAGACTGTAGTGTGCAGGCTTATGGTACCAAAAATACTGAAGCCTGAGGAAGCCTGAAGAATCATTTTTGGCACATGTGTCCATTGAGCAACTTTGATTGGAATAAATGTCATCTTGCAACACGGTATCCAGTTCTCCTCAAACATCCATGGTCTGGAATTACTTTACATCATCACAGGAACAAGCTAAGCACAAGGAGGATGAGCACAGAACATTTTGTACAAAAATTTGGAATTGGTCCAGTAGATCGCTTCAGCTGGCAGCCACGAACAGGCTGCATGGCTGCAACATAATCCTTTGGGGCAACTACGCCCGTGAAAAGTACGTCCACTAAAAGTGCTTGTTTTTGCCACTGACAGGCTCAAGTTGTTATTCTATTATTATAACATTATGGAAAGGATCCTTACAGAGATAGACCTTTTTGTTATAGAGAAAGGTCCTTTTTCAAGGCTTCTTGTCTCCAGCACCATTTAATTTCACTCCATGCTAATGTGGACCAGGAGTTTGACAAGCTTTTCAAGCAGAAGCTCAAGCTAAACACGGAGATATCAGTCAGAAAAGCAGCTCAGAACATGTATCAAGTATTCAGAAGCATTCCATCATTTCAACTAGTGGTGCAAGATGTCTCGCTCAAAAGTAGCTACATGCAAGGTGAGAAAGAATACTTATCAAATGATGTACTGTCATTGCTTTTTACTTGAGTTTGGTGTTTTTGTGGGTGTGTCTGTGTGCGTGTGTCCACATGACATGATATGGCTCTTGAAAGTCCTATGCCGCCTTTTTGGATCTCTGTCTGACTTTTTGGCCCCACCTGCCTTGGGAAGATCACCCAAGGCTTTTTGAAGAGCTGCTACATCACAAAACAGGAAGGGAATGATATATAAAAAAACACCTGGTGAAAACAGGATGAAACAAGAAGAGGGAAGAGATAAGAGTTGCAGACAAAACAGCATCACGTCACGTCACATCACCTCCAGCAGGATCCCCACTGAAGAATGCTCGGCATGCTGTCTAAGCATCTGTCCTTCAGGTTACGGTCAGACGTGAGCTTATCCTCTGCTGACTGACATGCTTGTCTTTGCCCTGTCAGTGTAGAATAGCTGGTAAATGTGAGAGCAGGACTCTGTCGCTCTCTCTCCTATACCTCTCCTTCACACAGAGAGACACGTCGCGGCCTCTCGGTCCCTCCAACCTGCCTCGAGGTCCTATAATCTTTTTACAATGTGTTGAAACAGAGCAATAAATCTGTTAGCTTACAATCTAATTTCCCTGGCCTTTTCCAGAAATCCTCATAAACTTTTGGCGCCCCCATTAACGGCCCTATTGAATCAGAGCGCTTAATCTGCTTCCAGGTGAGGGGTCAGAAAATGAATGCTTTGAGATCCATCACGCTGACGGGAGCAGAGAAAACTGGGCGAGGGAGAGCGCTGGGGAAAAGGGCAGCATCTCTTCCTCATAGGTCAATAGCAGCCAAGAGAGTCAGTCATTCACTTTTTCCCTCAGCGCAGCTCTCATTTTCCATTTAATATGGACATCCAATTAATGTGAGCATGTCTGGGGCGGCCCGGATCCCGGTGAATTATGGCCCATCATCCCCCCAGTTATGGCTCGGAAAAGAGGAGAGGCGAGGAAAGGAAATGAGGAGAGTGGGGAGAGGAGAACAAGGAAAGGAAAGGAAATGAAGAAAGACGAATAATGAGTAGAGGAGAAACAAGTAGAGGAGAGAAGAGGAAAAGGAAAAGGAAAGGAAAGAGAACAAGGAAAGAGAACAAGGAATGGAAAAGAGGAATAGGGAGATGAGGAACAAGGAGGGAAGAAGAATGAGGAGCAAAGGAAACAAGGGGAGAAGAAGATGAATGAGGAGAGGAGAGGGAAGGAAACAGGGATAGGTAAAGTAGGTAAAGTAAAGTAAATTAGAAGGAAAGTAGACTAGGAGAGGAGAGGAGAGGAGAGGAGGAATGAGGAAAGGAAATTAAAGAAGGAGACAAGGAAATGGAGGAAATGGAATAAGGAAATGGAAGAAGAAGGAAGGGAATGGAAACAAGGAAAGAAACAACAACAAAGGAAGAAAGGAAACATGGAAGGAAAGACGGAAGGAAGGAGGAAGAGGGAAAGGAACAAAGAGGAATGAAAACAAAGGAAAATAAGAAATTTGATGAGGGGAGGAGAAAGAGAAATGCAAACAAAGGAACAAGGAGGAAATGAAAGGAAAGGTGAGGGGAAATGAAAAATAGGAGAATGAGGAGGGGCCAAGAAAAGGAAATGACATGAAGAGTGGAGAGGAGAGGAGAATAAAAAGTAAAGGAAACAAGGAGAGGAGAAGAGAGGAAAGCCTTTCCAGAATTAGAGATAATTGGGTTGTTGGGGCAGCAATGGCTGCCTCTGAGGAGGAAGAGCCAGATTAGATTCCAAAGTGGAGCGACAGACACCTGAGCTGTGTGTGTGTGTGTGTGTGTGTGTGTGTGTGTGTGTGTGTGTGTGTGTGTGTGTGTGTGTGTGTGTGTCCAAACAGCATTACACCAGGGCCTGTGATATTAAACCTGGACAGCAGCACCTTATTGTCGCAGCAACAGGGATTTGTCATTGTACCTCATTATCCAATTAACACCATGTGGGCCCGCGGCCAAACATACACACACACACACACACACACACACACACACACACTGGACCTTCCTCTGTGTGTGTGTTTTTGTGTGTGTGTGTTTCAACAAAGTTAAAATAGGAAATGTTGGAGGAAACTTTCAGCTCTGCTGCCAGCTGCTAATACATTCAACTTTTTTTAAATTCATGACACAGAATCAAGACTCCTGATCATTAGAAGGATTGTTAATTATTTTAAAGCTGGTTTCTTGTTTTTAGGGACAAACAGACTTGGGAGAAGTGAGGGAATAAAAGAATAAAGTCACAAATTCAAAAATTACAATACCTTAATCTGCTCGTCACCTTCACGATGTGACTGAATTCTCTGCTGCACACTTCTCACCCTCAATGGTCGCCATCTTGGCTACGTAGCAGAAGGGGAGGGACCACCAACCTATGAAAATGGCGGGCCGCGGTTGTGATTGTTACGGTGAACGCCGCACTAAAAGTAAAAGCATGTTCATTTTTATTCATTTTTAATATAACTGAATTGAAGTCAAGTACGCAAACAAACAGGCAAATATTTTGGCGGGTAACAATCGCGGTCGAATGTTGGTGATAATGCTCCGCCAGGTTGCAATTCGCCAATAAAAAGAAGAAGAAGAAGAAGAAGTGGTCAAATGTTGCGATCGTCATTTCTGGTAAGCGCACAACAGCTGTGTTCGATTTGAGACAACACTACCCTGTCAAAATTCACGCACTACTCAAGTAAGTACATAGTAGTGTACTACACGGAAGTGTAACGGAAGTATCCGAATTGAGAGAAAGTGCCAGTTGGGGTGGTGTTACAGGTGTAGCAAGAGCTTGATGCAGTACTCCACTGACTGTAATGAAGCTCTGACAGAGACCAGCAAACACAAGTTCACACACTGAAAGCACACAGCCTGTCCTCGCAGCAGCTTGGCACGCAGGGCTCAAAGTGGACAGATTGAAATCTTAAGTGGAGAACAGAGAATGAATGAAAAGAAAACAAACTAATAAAGAGCATATCAAAACATGGGTCATCCCCTGTATTTCCCCAGATTTGGAAACGTTTCAAACTAAATGAAAAAAAAAACGTGCATTTCATTAAATGCTAATATCTGAGAGGAGCTCTGCAGACTCTCTCTCTGATTGTGTCTCTGCTCACAAATAGAGCTGATTTTGGAGGAAAATACAGGAGTTATTGCAAGGATACACAAAGTATTCCAGTGCAGAGCCCCTCTAAATCCAGATGTCAGATGTTTTATTATTAAAACTCTGAAATATTCAGTCCACTCTTTGCAGAGGAAGAGAGAGACGGGACAGGCTGGAGTCATTCAAAAATGCCAGATACAACACATCTTAACTGAGCATCTAACACCAATGGATACGAACACTCGACAGACAGTGTGAAAAGACAATCGCAAATATTAATGTTTTACGTCAATGAAATGCCTTGTATCTCTTGAAGTACATTACATTTTTTTAAAAACACAAAAAAAACAGAGGCAGACAGGAAATAAAGGAAGAGAGGGGGGTGGGTTCCTTGGCTTTCCCGGACATTGCTGCAATGTGGTCTTACATCACTACTGCCTCACACATCATTTTAAAGGTTGCAGAATATCCCAGCAGGTTGGATGTTATTATCCAAGTTGTGGCAAGTAGTAGCTGCAATAGAAGTTAGCACTATGTTATATTATATCCACCACTGTCATTGTAGGAAGAATGAATGCAAGTATAAGGCTGGTGATTTTCTCTACTTTCCTTATTGTTAAAAAATCCCATGAAAAGACCAAAACCAACAATCAATTAATTTATCCTACTAACAAGTGTTGTGTGTGTTTAGCCACAGCTTATTCCATTGTTGTCCAAAAACTATTAAAAACACATCAGTGAGCCACACTGTTGCACTGGGAGGACATGATCATTCATTATCATGAACATGGGTACTGTAGTTTATTCTCACTCAGTCTCACATACATGCTAAATACTCACTAGAGGAGTAAATGTGTATTAATCCGCAGCTAAAAAAAGTCCCAAATAAAGGCACTATTTTCTCAATTTTTAGTAAGTTTTGCTACAAACTACAGTGCCCAGCTGTTTTAGGAAATTATTTAGCCTTTTTTAACAGCAACAGCACTTTAAAAAACCTTCCTGTGTTTTATTTAAATTATCTACATGTCTTAGTAGTCAGTAGAGCTTGTCGGATCTTGGTGTGGATCCAGGTCGACCCGCAGGATACGAGATATAGTTCAGCAATGTGAAAGAGTCATAAGGGATTATTATGGTCGTAAATGTGTACAGAGGTGCAGCAGTTACTGTTGCCTTAAACCTGCCAGCCAGCCAGCTGGAGGCTTTCTGTGTGGAGTTTCTCTCTGTGCCTGCGTGGGTTTTTCCTCCTGGTGCTCCGGTTTCCTCCCACAGACCAAAAACATGCAGTTTAGGTTGACTGGCGACTCTGAATTGCCCCGAGGTGTGAGTGCGAGTGTGATTGGCTGTCTGTCTCTGTGCATGTGTCAGCCCTGTGATGAACTGGCGACCTGTCCAGGGTGCACTCCGCCTCTCGCCCAACGTCAGTTGGGATCGGCTTCAGGCAGCCCCCCTGAAGGATAAGCGGGTATAGCTAATGGATGGATGGATCTTCATTTAGGGTTTTCATTTCATTTAACTGCTTTTGAGAGCTGCATTCTGAGCTTGCATTTCTTTGCCTCTTTGAACTAGATTTTAAAGGTGTTTCCAGCTGAGCTCTCATAGCTGTGATCCCTACAATGAAGGTGGTAAATACAAGTGTTATGCTCACCTAAAGGTAAAGGAAAAACTTTTTTCTTTAAGCGAGCCACATGCAGTATCAATCAACTGCACGAGATACTCAAGAAACCTCCAAACTCAGGCGATTTCGTACTTGCTCTGTCATGCTCACTGCACCAAAAGGTTAACAAAAGGAAGGCTAGCTACTGTACATGAGCTATGTCAGTTAGCATCATAGAACATCAATACTTTTAACACGTTTAAAGTTCTTATTGTTACTTTAGAAAATGTGATTGGGAAGAAAAAGAAAAGACAGATAAAGAATGAATAAATCACAGGCATTTACTGCAAAAAAATAACTTTTTCTGCGCAGGAGGATTGCATAAGACCTTGGAGGAAACTGGATGGGACTACTGTGTGTGTGTGTGTGTGTGTGTGTGTGTGTGTGTGTGTGTGTGTGTGTGTTGACAGTGTGTATCTGCACTGCATCATAGCTGTGTTTTTTAAAGGCCTAATGTTTCATGACATCTCACAGTTAAAGTATCATAGAGGCAGAATGATCGCCCCTGGCTAGCGGGAAAGAGACTGCCTGGGGCCTTTCGCTCTGGGCAAGAGTGTGTGTGTGTGTGTGTGTGTGTGTGTGTGTGTGTGTGTGTGTGTGTGTGTGTGTGTGTGTGTGTAAGTCTGTGTGTGTGAGTGTGTGGTGAAACAGCCTTTCAACATGCAATATTCTCTGTGTCATCAGCTTAAACAGCTAAACAGGGTGTTCAAGGGAGAAGGGGAGGAAGACAGGAGAAAGGGAAAGAAAAGAGAGACATAGAAGAGACAGAGATGGAGGAAGAAAGCTCTTACAGCCTGGCTCTGCGCCGGACTCCTCTTTTAATGAAGGAGGAAATGAAGACGAGGGATGAAGGAAGAAGAAGAAAGAGGAGGAAAATCCTTGTGTTAAGTCGACTCTTATTATCTCATTACACTTCCCTCTCTTTTCCCCTCTCACACTCTGTCTTTCTTTGTGTGTGTGTGTGTGTGTGTGTGTGCCGGCAAAGTCTGCTGCAATCTCCATTAGCAGCGACGCCAAGAGAGAGAGAGAGAGAGAGACAACTGTGGTGTTTAAACCCGTTTGTTGTCGTTCCTGAAATATCCAAGCAGATTTATAATATTCAGCGCTAAATTATTAAAGTGTTTAAGGCTCAGAAGTTTGAGCAAATTGCTGCTTATTTCCTCCTGTTTTAAGTGCAGGAGGCAGAGTGGTAACGATGCGCACCACCGGGCCCGAAACTAGCTACTGTAGGCCTGGACTTGAGGTCTGATCCCATCTTATTAGCACTCCTATATCCCCCCTTCAGTGTTCTTTAAGGGTTAAGATCTCCAGCTTCTATAAACAGGCAATTAACACCAGACCTGAGCTCGGCTGGTGTTATTCTACAGATTATCACAATGCAATTAGTCATGTCAATGTAGGTAAAAGATGATAGTGTGGCTAATAGAAACACAAAGCAATACCTTACAGATGTATTATTAGGACACAACTGCAGTGGTGTTTGGCCTGTAGCTGCCGGCGTGCAGGAGAAAGTGAGAGAGGGAGGGAGGGTCAGGGTACAGTAGTGTATAATGGTGTCTAGTGTGAGTCCACACAACAGATGAAGTCATTTCACACTCGTCTGTGAATGAAATGAGAGCCCGGCGATAGCATCTCCCCTCGCGCCCGCTCTCTGCCAGCAGAGCTTTTGATCTTCCCGAGCGGCGCTGAAATGATCTTCTGTCCGAGTTTTTTACAGCGAATCAGTGCCGGACAATTCTCTCCCTCTGTCCCCATTTTCTGTCTCGTTCTGAAAAGCCGCTGAGCCAAGAGTTCAAAGCTGGAGCCCAGATGAGATGAGCACCACTCGCGAGGAATTACATTAGTGCCTGACTGTCCCATGTGCCAGCACGCAATACATCAGAAAGAGAAGAGAATATTTTCATGTCTTGAAGACGACCATATAGTGTAAAGAGCTGAGAGAGTGTTACTGCAGCACCTAAATTCCTGTGGCGTTGACCTGCACCAGTGCTGACGGGATTGTGATCAGGTGGAGCAAAAACAAATGTTTGCAGGTGAACAGAGACACATTTGACTACATCAACATAAAAGTGCAAATGCCATCTGTTTCCATCGCACATGCAGCAACAACAGAAACAGAAGAGAATCTAATAAAAAGGCACCAGAGAAGGTTTAATTCTGCTGTTAGCATGATCAGCTGTGAGAAAACATTTTCACACAAAAAGTGACCGATCAAAACTCCCAAAGCATCATTTAGTTTACCAATTTGGATTCACCGGGAGCCAGATTTTAGTGGAATTAGCAATGTATCTTAAAGGAAAACTTCAGTATTTTTAAACCTGCGCCCTATTTTTTACAGTTTTTGGGGTCTAAATTACTTAGCAAAAGTTTTGGAAACAACTCAACCTCTCGCGATATTTCAGAGCGAAACTTTTCCTTGAGTGAGACTTTCTGTTTCTGGTTAAACAAAAAGGTTAGATTTAAAGCCTAGGTTTAAAAAATACCAGAGTTTACTTACAGATTAAATCATGACGTACATGAAGCACGTGACTTAAACATCCACTGAAGCTTCAGCTCCACCGAAGACACGTAAAATAGCTGCAGACAAAAACATCAGATCTGTGTGGAGCGATGAGGAGACTCAAATTAATACATGAAACAAACAGAAATGTTATATTTAAATCGTGCTTTCTACATTGTTTTTCACCATTTGAGGTTTGACTGGCGCTTCTTTTATACGTCATCTTGTTGCGCTTTCTTCTTCTGCGATGGTTTAATGGCACCCGGCTGGAAGCTGGAGTGCCATCAGCTGTTCATCTCGACAAACCAACTCCTAATAATAGCATATGGATGGAAATGTGCATTAACTTGCATTTTCTTTTGCCGATTTCCACGAAATTTGGATAAGATTTGTGCAACATTTGTATGGAAACCTGGCTAATGGAAGAGATGGGAATATTCAATGCCTTTTAAAAAGTACAAAAGTAGTATAAGCTTGTGTGTGTCACTCCCTAACACTGTTTTTCTCTCTCTCTCACACACACACTTCCTGTGTTCACGTGGAGCTAAAGCAACATGCAGGGAGGGAGAGTTGAGCCATGAATCATGACTATTATCATTAGGTTAAGCACCAACCAACCCCAAAGGCAGTGAAAGCCTCTGTGGAGAAACGGCACTCTAAATGAGCCTGATTATTATTATTGTCCTCCAAATGAGAGTGATTAGTATTGATGTCTAAATGAGCGCTGAGGTTATTATTGCCCTGATTATTATTATTATTATTATTGTGGCAGCGTTATGAGAAGCAGGCAGCCTCGCTCATCTCCGCTTCATTCACTTTTAATTCCACAGGCTGCCTCTTTTACCGACAGCAGCGCCACATGGCCGCTGTGACACACACACATGCACACACACACACACGCATACAAATCTAATAAAAAACCTGCAGAACAGTTATGCAAAAAGTTGCATTTATAGGTACACGTGCACAAATACACGCACACATCCTTTTTACAGATAAACTCCCCTACATAAAAGGAAAGCATGTACACGTTCACACACACTTTTATGCGTGCATATACACACACATTTGCACTGAAATGCCCGCCTGAACCCGCACTAACCTGGAGGAAGGCGGCAAAGCAGCGATGTCTGATGGAGCAGATGGAGGCAATTCCTTGCCTTCCCTGAAACCGAATAAATTAATCATCATTACATCTGGACAGATGACGGATCTGAGGAACCAGCTGAAAAGGAACATTGCGTATGTTAATTCAGTTAACGTGATCGACGTGAGGGGCCCGCCATCTCCACCGCGTTGTTTCTGGAGCTAATCGTTGCTGCTAATCTGTGAGTAAACACGGCTGCTTTGGTCTGTTCCAGTGATGTAAATGTCTTGTTCTAGTTTATTGTCATAAAAATGTTATAAAGATGAGTAAAATCTTCCAAATTCAGCTTATTTTTCTTATTTTCTTATTTTTCATTTTAAATGTTGAATTTGGAGTTAGGAATTTGGTTTAGAGTTTAGATTAGAATTAGGCCTGTCTGTGTATATGTATGTGTGTGTTTGTCTGTGTGTGTGTGTGTGTGTGTGTGTGTACACTGGTGTCAGGACAGCTGTCAGATCACTTCGCTGATTGGCCAATATGACAGGCATCAAAAAGCGCCGTGGGAGGAGAAAGGAGGAGGCGGGCGGCCCAACTGTCAATCACTGCCAGTCACAAGTCCAGCTCAGCCAACAAAGCATCACCTGGGCCCACACACACACACACACACAACCTTTTAAGCCCACATGTACAAACATAATCCATAAATCTCCATGCATACATCCCGAAACACACAATGCCACATTCCCACAAAAAAAAAAAAAATAAATAAATAAAAGCCACCTTCTACTACTATGCACACAAATTGACTGGCTATATATCATTCTCACACACACTCACACTCACACACACACATACAGTCGTCCGTCTAAACACAGACAGGCATTCAGTTTGACAGAGTAATTATGACGTCCCACTCTGAAGGAGCCCTGGGCTGAAAGGTGAGAGTTATCGATCCCACACAGGAGGAAATTTATCAATGTCCAAACGCTCAGCTCTGACAGGAACCCAATCCACTTAGAGCGCAATGTTCAAACTGTTCAGGTCGGCTCAGAAAACACACCTCCGCTCAGCTCAGAGGAGGAGCGGCCAGCTGGGATGAAGGGCTGGGTGATGGGTTGGAGGGGTCAGGGTGGGTCACGTGAGATCACCTGTCATACAAAAGTTACTCTGTGGTTATATTATTCATGGTCAACAAAGTGCTCCAAATTAGACGACAAGATACGTTGTTAGAACGACGCATAGAAGCGTTTTCTGATCTGACTGTTGAACAATAAATCTGTTTAATGACGTGACAACGCTCTGGTTAGGGGTTGGTTAGGTTTAGGCATAAAAACAACTTGGTGAGGTTTGGGGAAAGATTGTGGTTTGGGTTAAGATAAGTACTTAGTTAAAGGGCAACTCCGGTATTTTTAAACCTGGGATTATGGGTCTCTGTAGGGATCCTTTCCATAATGTTGTCAGACACTTATCAAAACAATCTGAGCCTGTCAGTGGCGAAAACAAGCACTTTCAGTGGACATACAAAGGATTACGTTGCAGCCATTGAAGCCCGTTCTCGGATGCCTGCGGAGGCGATCTACAAAATTTGTAAAAATAGGGCCCAGGTTTAAAAATACAGGAGTTTCCCTTTAAGGTTCATCATCATGGTTACAATAATAAACACTTGGTTAAGGTTATCGAATGACCGTGGTCGTGCTTAAAACGTAAACACAGTGTCTGTCAGTGGGAAAGTCCAGTTTTTTGATGACCCATGCACCGACCCCGACCTCCTCCCTACGTAGACTTTGTCGCTCTTTAATGCCATCTCCTGACTTCCTCCTTTGCTACCCGACATGATTAATACACCCACTGGAGTGTCTTGTGCTGCTCTTTCAAAACATATGTCTACTTATAAACCACAGTGCAGGATTACTACCATTGGAGAAGAATTGGCTCCTCATCTGGTCTCATTTTGTGATGGATTTCTCTTCAAACAGAATGCATCACAACAGCTAAAGATTCAGTTCACAGTTTGTACACTAGATCATCAAAACTTAAGTAAAACCTTCTTAATTAGTTGTGTCCCATTTGTTCACTCCAGGTCCCAGTTAACTCAAATTTATGCGAGGGAGCTTAGTTTTTTTATGGATTTGGATTGTCAGATTTGGTGTTTTATCATCGCCCAATCCATCCGACCTCACCTCATTGTGTTGACATATTTCACAGTTTTGTCTCAGTCTATAATTTTAAGTTCAAAAAGTGTTTTTTTGCCATTTTATGTAAATTATCAAGGGAGTGATGTTATTGTAATAACATTAACCACAGACTACATTTCTGTTTAAACTTAATGAATTTGAAGTCCTTTGTTTCTTCTCTGTGTGTTGCCCACAGTCTGAGCTCTGGGTCTGCTGTAAGTGCTGTTTTACTGAAAGCTTGTGTCAAAATATTTAGACTGCTTTCAGGAACTCCCTGCACTCACGTTGGTTGGAGTCATTTATCTTTGACTGACAGATCAAGGCATTACAGTGAGGCTTACTGCAGCTTGAGAAGCAAAGATTTTGATATCAAGCTTGTAATAGATTGAAATTCTTACTACAGGAATACTGTCTCCTGTTTTAGAGTCAGTGAAACATGGAACCAGGGAGCACACTGTACCTTACTGAAACCAGAGACGCACAAGCAGGGGGCCCATGTTTTAGGGAACGTTTGACATAAATGTAAATATGACCAGATGAGGATTACACAACAAACCTAACATGTTATGGTGTTGCTAATTGGTTTGAGCCGTCATCTTTGTGGATGATGGCTCAAATCAAGAACTTCGTCTTAATTCAGGGCCTGCATCCTTCGATGGCTGCATTTGAAGACCGCGGCGCGACAAGGCCAACCCATTTCGAAGGCTCCTTCAAATGCGGCCTTTTCTTTTCTTTTCCCGAATTTGAAGGATCCAGCGGCTGTATCCTTCGTGGTCCAACCTATCCCAAGATTCATTGCGCGCAAGAGAATATGGCGTCCCGAAATGTACCGTCAACAGCAGCCGAGCAGGATTACAACTCACTCAAATAGCTAAGGATGCAAATGTTAAAAACCTCAAACCTCAACCACAGCTGTCAAGGTTGCGAGGCGACGCTTTGTGACGCAAATAGGAAATCCTTCATAGACCAGACTGTCTTATTTAACAACGCTTGGTTCGGCCTTCGCGGTCCTTAGAAGGATGCTGCCCCTGAACTGAGACACAGCTAATGTGCATAAGTTAATGCAGAAATCTTCCAGGTTCCAGGTTCTGATCCAGAACTAAGAAGTATGGCATCTGATCCCATTAAGGAAAACAAACTTAAGCTCACATTTACAATTTTACATTAATGCCAATTCCTAAAACTAAAGCCCTGCCACATAACTCTGTCTTCTTCTTTGTCTAGAAAGGGATTTTAAACCTTGCTGTGTTAGCACTGTTAACTTCCGTGATATATTTAATGTTACATCGCAAGCTTTAAGCCCGCTGAGCAGCAAAGACTAGATGTTTTAGACGGCGAGATTACAGCTACAAAGGTGGAGAGATGGCATGTTGAGAGTGTGTGGGGGTATCATGGATTACACGCTGGAAAAAAAAAATTAATAAGAGCTGTAGTTTCCTGCTGAAAGTCTCTATCTGCTGATAAAGATCATGTGATGTGATTGAAAGCTCCAGAACAGCTTCTATATCTTAGAAAATGAATAGTAATAAGGATATGGGCAGTAAACCCAGGAACACTTTGTCAGGTTTTTGCATGTAACAAAATAACTTCATCCATTTTGATTACAGTAATTTGCAGTAATTAACACATTAAATCAATGCCATAACATAGAATCAGTGGTTGTTTGAATGATTTGTGCTGATTTCACAGAAATAAGCTTGAAAACCATTAGATTTTCCATTTTTGAATGCTGCAAACATTAGGACATGGCCACTCTGTTTTAGCGATAATTATTGCTGATTATCATTTGAGGTATTTCAGGTATTTTTTATTTCCTGTGCTACATGCATATTTTCAGACCACATCAGAAAGGATTGAGATTCAAAATCTATTTATTTCCTTGAAACCATTTTTAGTAATTTTCTGGATCATAAAGAAACAGATCGTCCCTCCATTTATAGTAGTTTGGTCAATATTTCTGTCAGAAGACTGCTTTCAAAATGAGACTGTCGTGAGAAAAGGCCCGTCAACGAAAACTAAAAAAGTGCGGTGAAAAATACATCCATCCATCCATCCATCTTTTTTTAAAGTTTTGACTCTATGCACCACAAGGGGGACAACACACACTGCTCTGTGTATGTGTGTCTATGTGTGTGTGTGTTATTTGTCTTCGCACTCGTCAGCTCCACCATCACACTAACCGAGCACCTGTGGACATCTGCCTACAGCCTGAGGTGATGTCCACACCTTCATTTTTCTCAGACAATGAGTGGAATCATTTCCCCCTCGCGCAGACCTCTCCATCATTATTGACACAGAATTATTGATCAGGACCTTGGCTGGGCAAATTACAACCTATTAGTCAAACTCTTTCCCCCAGTTTTGAAAAGACCACAGAGCAAAAGGTTGATGGAGTGAGATTATGGAGACGCTCTAAGATCTGCGAGGCGGTTTACAACGCTGACTGGTATTATATATATTCTGGAAATTCCTGTTTTGCTCCTGTTAAGGACATTTATTAGATGAATGCAGATTAAACAGCAGACAAACACACACCCGCCCAGCCCATTCTTCAAGATGCTGCCGCCACTGAATCAACATTAGTTCAAGGAAGCCGAGGTTCCAGGTGAAATCTACAACATTGAAGTTAGAGAGCACACCAGCTGCCTCACTTAAATTTTTTTTTTTTTTTTTGATGTTTTGCCCAAGGCCTATCCTACTAAAGAGAAGTAATTTGGCTTATCTTATCCCAGAGACCTAGCAGCTGCTTTTTATTCTTTTTTGTGAGGTCTTTTTTCTCATTTAGTCCAACAAAGATTGTCCTCATAGATTGACCTTCTCTGTGCCTGCAGGCCGTTGCCCTCATGCCAGTAACTAGATAACACACTCTATCAGAGATTTGAGAAAATCATTGGGAAAGCAGTGGGGCTGATAGTGGCATCAATCCTAACCTGACACCAGGCTGGGTCAACCATTTATCTCTCCACACCGCCTCTGGTCACAACAGCGGCCATCTTGCTCTGCTACATCCTTCTTTAATAACCTTGGCCACGTCTCTTTGCAGACTGAGAGGATAAGACGCCACGGCACTCCTGAGCGCCTCGCCTGATCGCCGTCGTTTTGTTTGCATTTTACCCCTGTGACAATCACATTCAAACACATTTGCCGTGTGTGTTTCAGATCAACAAGATTCCCCCGACACAAGCACTAAGGACACACACAAACAAGATGTGTCTAACAAGAGGGCCAAAGCTCACAAACTCGTTAGCGTAGGAGTTAATGGTGACTCCACTGTCATTAATTCCCCATGGTGTTTGACTTAAATGCTTCTATATTGGTGGAGTGAGAGATTCCCAGAGGCCTCCTAGAGCTGAGATCATTGTTTTTCACTTACTAACAATGAACTTATGATCAGAGCGCTGCAAGGCTTTTTAAAAATGCCCCGCAGGATCATTAAAGACCCTGTGTGTGTGTGTGTGTGTGTGTGTGTGTGTGTGTGTGTGTGTGTGTGTGTGTGTGTGTGTGTGTGTGTGTGTGTGTGTGTGTTTGATGACAATGAGGCCGGCAGAGCAGCAGTGTGTCCGAGGCTCATCTCGGTGCTCTGTGGCGCAGCCAGGATGAGAGTGGAGGTTAAATGGGGCGTCATCAATCTCAATGAAGTGCAATTATTTTCTCACTTATTAATCATTGCAGGCTAATAGCTAGTGGCAAAGCTGGGCCCGCCATTTGTCAAACTTAGCAGATTTCTGTAATTTTGTTTCCCCGTTTTCCCTCTAATGTTTGTGTAGACTTTGGCAGATATCTATGGAGGGCTGCAATAAGTCTGTGCCTCCAAGTATCTATCTCCTACCTGCACGGCAGAACTAACTGAACTTCTCGCTGTTTCTCCATGTGAGTGATTCTCTCCATTTCAGAGCTGAGTGACTATTTCATGGTCTGTGGCAGAGCAGAATGGAAAGCTTTATTTGCGGGGTGCAGCATGGACGGCCGATTGATGGTTAACAACACTCAAACCCTAACAAACTTCACCCATTACTCCACACTGTAGGTTGTTTGTATGTAAGATGCATGTGCATTTACATTTTATACATTCTGAGGGAAGAAAGAACCAAAACATTTTACAGACTGAGCAACGGTGCTGCTATTTGCCACTTGACATTTATGCGAAAGGTCATTATGTGCACTTTTATCTAACAAGATCCAGTTGGAACGATGCCTAATCAGGTCATGATTAAAGAGTGACTTACCACCAGGCTCAAAAGCAGTGCTTCGTTGTCCTCTTTGCATGAAAAGTTTCAAGTCTGTTGCACCTCTGACCACATTCAGTGATGTCACAGTGTACTGACCACACCCTGGAGTACACCTCCTCAGCTCTATGGAGCATTTTAGCTTCTTTCAGCTCATTGTTTTGGTGAAACAGCCCACAACTTTATTTTGTTTTGGTTCACTCTCACCCCTCTCATCAGCCTCATTTCCAGCCACAGCCGGCAGCTTAGCCAGAAGCCCTGATAAACCCACTGTACTGTACACTACCTGCCCAGCACCAAATGCAAACAGACAAAATTAGGGATTTGTTTTCCAACATTTAGCAGCTAAAGAGACGCTTGTTTCCCTATAGAGATCAAAACAGAGCTAAAATCAGAGTGAATATTACATTCACCAGGTGGCCAGAAAAACAATTCTAAATGAATGCTAATATTGTACGTCAGGGTTGTCTTTACAGCTTGTATCACTGCCCCCAAGTGGCCAAAAAATCACTTAATACAGCTTTAAAAAAAAAAAAAAAAATTTAAAGAAGGATTTTGTTTTTTACAACCCCTAAATAAACCAAATTATTTGGAAGTGGAAACAAATGTTAATGAAACAAAAATATCCATTATTATATTGAAAAATGTTCTTAAAATATCTGTAATATTTAACCTTCCAAATACATAGATTAGGCGATACAGTAAAACTATGTAAAACTGCAGTTGCTCATCCTAATGCTGCCTTCAGATTTTAGCTGAAAACCTATTTTCTCATTCAGCTTCTTACCGTGAGTGATGTGGTTTTACATGAATTTCTACCAAATTTAAAACAGTTTATTAATTTATTTCACATAAGAGACTGGTGTATTTGTCTTTTTGTGTGTGCTCCTCTCACTGGAGTTGGAGTGGGCGTGGCTCTGTTAGAAGCAGGTGATGTCACATATTTCCTTGCACCAATCAGAATTTAGGAATACTGGAGCCGTGAAGTGGGAGGAGCCACTGGCACCGGAAGTGTTTTTATGAATGAATAAATATATCAATAATTACTAAGGTTGTTTTTTACTTACTGTAACTTTGATTTTTGTTGATTTGGCTGAAAAATTAGACATTTTAGAGAAATACTTAAGAGTATCTCAAGTTTTATAACTTGACCACAGCTCAATTCTGAGGTGACAGCTGAGCTATCGCCATGACAACTGAGCAAACTCCATCTGGTCTGTGGTGTAATAATGTACATTTACTCAAGTACAACTATTAGATACTCTACACAACTTGAGAACTTCCATTTTATGCTACTTATACACCTTCTTCACTACATTTTAGAGGCAAATATTGTACTTTTTACTCCGCTACATGTATCTGAAAGCTATAGTTATATAGTTATTTGCCATTCCTATTAGGCCCATATACAGTTAAAATGACAATACGTCAATCAAAACATAAAAGCAAACATCTAAAACAGTGCATCAAAATGACCTGAGTATGTTATTTAGGGTTATGTCATGTTAGTTTTTAGTTAGATTAATATTTTACATACAAACTGTATCATCATCAGCTTATAAACTACAGGTAGTAGAAGTACTCTGATCTTTTAAGTAAAAGTAGCAAAATCACAGTGTTGAAATACTCTGTTACAAGTAAAAATGTGACTTAAGTAAAAGTACAAAAGTGCTTAATTAAAATATTCTTAAAGTATCAAAAGTAAAAGTACTTGTTATGCAAAATGACCCATTTCTGTATAATGTTCATTTATATTATTGGGATATAAATAGTGATGAATTATGTGTAAGCATCACTTTAATGTTGCAGATGGTAAAGGTGGAACTGATAGCAATCTATAATAAGAATTTATTAGTTATTATATTTTGTATTAATGATCTGAATCTGCAAAATAACTAGTAATTAAAGCTGTCAGATACATGTAGCGGAGTAAAAAGTACAAGATTTCCCTCTGACATGTTGTGGAATAAAAGTATAAAGTTGCATAAAACAGAAATACTCAAGTAAAGTACAAGTACCTCAAATTTGTACATCTGGGTAAATGTACTTAAGTTACATTCCACCACTGTACATTTTTACAGAATAAACCACCAGCAGCATGTAAAGTAGTTTAAATTACCTTCACTTGGACCAGCTGTAACACAAAATGCTGCTTACATGTTGTAATAATATTTGAATAATATATTATAATATAACACTCTGACAGGGGATATTCAGCATAACAAGTACTTTTACTTTTGATTCTTTTAGTACATTTTTCTGATAAGACTTCCATACTATTTTGAATGCTGGACTTTCACTTTTAGAGGAGTATCTTCACATTGTAGTATTGATATTTTCACTTAGTAAAGGATCTGGATTCTTCTTCCACTGCTGGTAATTATGGACATTTTCTTTTAATTCACGCATAGCTCACTGCAAGCACCTTGTCAGTAGCCTTTGCATTCCTGTAATACCTTGAATATGAAAAGCTCTGGATCACAGCTTCAGGAGGAAGTCTGCCTGCCTGCAGCCAGAAACTTTCTGAGGCTCGACTGCAGGATGCGGAGGCTTAGCGGCTCAGCGTGCCAGATGTGTCGAGCAGCGTTGGCTGGAAGTGTGACTGTTTATAGTTGTTGTTTTCCTCTTATCGTACTGTTTTCATGTCTTAATTGTTTCTCATTGATGCAGTAAAGTCTAACATGTTCATCTCTCAGCATCTACACGCATATGTCAGGCAGATGTGTGTGTGAATGAGAAAGAGCTAAATTGAAGATGTGAATACAATTTTGATTTTCATCTAAAAATGTAAATGCACTCAATAATGTGTAATTTGACTCACAGTAATGTCACCTCAACAGTCACAGCACTTGATTTGAGTGTCAATAAGAGACACGGCGGTGCGTAAACAGTTTGGGGGTGATTATCTGTAATTTGCTGGCAGCTAAATGATGAAGAACAGACAGATGTGTTCAAAGGCAGTGAAATAACACAGCCCTGTGGATGTGTTTGGTGTGGCAGCCATGTTGTCATGGAGAGCTGTTGCTACTGAAAACTGGTGAGAGAAAATTCATGGATGAATGTGTGGTCAATGTGGGACATCTAGTGGCAAAAAGTGACAAGACACTCTGCTGTAATTAGATATGAGACTATTGATTGGTTTATTAGTCTTTTTTTTCTTTTTACCTCTATTCAACCAGATTATGTTTTCTCTGAAGGTTAAAATTGCTTCAGTAGGGCAGCACAGAGATCAGTTTCTGGCTCAATAGAAAAACTAAGAATCCTAAAGTGATATAACAATACCCAAAATTAAAGTGACTCTGGCTTTGACATTTTCACTCACATTAACTCAATTTGTCTTGCCCCAAATACTGGAAAGTTTAGCTAACATGTGTCAGTTAAAGCAACAAAGACTGAAAAATAATCAAATGTCAATGTCACCAAATGGAAACAGGAAAGGAAAGAATCTGTAGATTTCACTGTAGCACACTGCTTTAAAACTGAATATTGTCCATTATATCATTATAGACAGTGGCTGTATTATACTCTATAGCAGCTATATACAGTATAGTACAATGAAAAAACTTACACATATCTGCTATGTATTACCACTATCTATATGTAGTACAGTGAGGCTACTCCACACAAAAACCCCACACAGCAACAGATGGATGAATATAATGAACAAAAACAAACTTATCCGCAGAGGTTTTAAATATATATATACATATATATATATATATATATATATATATATAGGAACTGTAAATTCCTCATTGTTGACTCTCAAAACCTTTTCTATTTGGAACAATATTGTAGATTCTGGTTTGCACAGATGAGAACATGAATGTTGATTTTTGCTCCTGAAATTTGATATGATATGATAATGTTGTGATGGTGAAATTTGAGCCACACTATTAGCCTCTTAGCTTTTCGGCTTTTTGACTCTGGATTTTTGGATCTGACTTTTTATATGTTACCTTCTATTTGATGCAAATGAATAAACAACAAACAAACAAACAGACTACAGTACAGTAACTTCAGAGATACATGTGCCATTTCACAGTCACAAAAACAAAACTGTTTTTTTTTTCATATTGTACAGTTCATATCCTCTTTTATCCTTCAGAGCAAACAAACTGGTATCAGGCCTGCCTAACTTGTAGATTTCTTTTTTTATTTAAGAAAAAAAAAGCCACTGACACACACTGAGAGAGGAAACCACCCTCTCTCTCTCTTCGTAAAAGCCATAAATATCTGCTGTATGTTTTAAATGTGATGTTTGTTAGTAGAAAATAGTTTTATTCTCCCACATACCAATATTCTGCGTTATGTTCTGTTTTCCCCTCATGTACTGACCTGTAATATCAAGTCCTTATCACAAGAGGTCCTCCTTGTGACAGGAAAGAAAGGGGCCACCAGGTTACACCAGGTGACAACAATTTATATAGAAGCAACAGCTTCTATATGAATTCATTAAATCAGCTCTAAGTGGAGTTGAAGTTTACCGCTGTTTTTGCTGAAATTGTTGCCTAAAACTTTTCACAGCTGAACGATGATCACCGTCCAAATGTTCTTTGTAATCTGCTTGGATCACACGAGATTAATGGGCGAGACAATGCAATTAGTTTGCGACGTTATGAAATGCTTCCAGCTCACAGCCCTGAAAATTCCCCCACTACTGTAATCATTATGGAGATTAATGTTCAATAAAGGGCTGTTTTTCTCGACTCTGAAGTTTCCCTTCTTTCACTTTCTGCCAACGTGTTTAACATATCAGCTGATTAACTGGTGACCTAACAGTTTCTAATTTGGACTAATTAGCAGCGCAGCCGATTGGACGTGTTGTCACAGCAAATGAAATATTGCTGAGTGGGGTTGTTTTTTTGAGTCGTATTTTCGGTGAACTGCTCCTTTCCTGAAGTACACAACTCCACATATGGTCATCGTGTCTCCGCCCAGCCAGCTACACCAGGCTCCTACTGCTGTCTCTCCGCCCCGTGCGTGAGTCTGGACTGGAAGATAACAGTGGAAACTGGGCAGGGTCTGCCTGCACATGAAAGCAGCCTCGATGCGTGCGCACTGTGCTTTCTCTTTTGAGAGATGACAAGCCGTGCGAGGCTTTAACTGCGCTTAACTTCGACCTGGTGCGATATTTCTGGTTCCTGTGGGCGTTGCTGCGCTCACACCGGCGGCGTTGCTCAACTTTGGGAAGTATGTGGATTTGTTGTGAGAGCTGAGAAGGAATGCGCGGATTTGGTGGCTTTCCCTCTTGTGTTTTTTTTCTCCTCGGAACAGTGTCGTGACTTCGGCCAACCTGCGGTGCCCATCAGCGTTTCTGGGTGTTTGTCTAAAGCGTGCAGTCGACAGTAAACATGCAGCATGATGTGCAGTTGCACCTCTGCCTCTAACAGACTGTTTACCTGTGTTGAAACGGAGCGAGGTTGCACGTCGTGCCTGTGCAGAGGCTCCATGGGTAACCGCCGCGCGTAACGCTGGCTCTCCATGGAGGACTGGTGGAGAAGCCGCTCAGCACAACCCACACTTTAAGACAGTGAGTGACACTTGAAACATGATGAGTCAAGACCAGGACGGGATATCCTTACCGGTACCTTGCTTCGGAGTTTGTCCCAGCAGAGAGAGCGTCGGCGGTGAAAGCACGAGCAGCAGCAGCGGAGGTGGCGGCGCCTCCGGTATCCCTGCAGCTGGGACTTTCTGGCAGGACTCGGTGGTCGGCGGCGGGGGGCTCAGCCCGACCGCCGGGAGCTGTCCGATGGACGGTGGGGGCTTGCTCTCCACTGGGAAGTCGTGCAAAAACAGGCCGGTGGCGGTGGCCTATGTGGTGAACGGAGAGGCGAGCCAGCAGAATAACGCGGAGAGCATGGCCCTGCAGTGCCTGAAGGACGCCTGCGATACGGTGGGCAGCAAGCTGGACACGGTGAACTTTGGTAAACTGGACTTTGGTGAGACCACGGTGCTGGACCGCTTCTACAATGCAGGTGAGTCACGTGAAGGAAGCCTCTCAAATCCAACCCAAAAAACTTCCAAAACTGCCTCCATCTAGTTAAATGCAGGAATACAGATGACTGACACGACATAAATATTTAGTGATAACTCATTCTAGATGTCAATAATCAATCTTGCTTGAATGCTGTTGGAACTTTTAAATCAATCCTCTAAATGCATTTCACAGGACTTAACCTCGTCTTTGCTCTCCATTATAATGATTAAACTATAAGATCAATAGTCCTCAGTGAGAGTCAGTCACCCCTGTAGTGCGATTACTTCATGATGGCATGTCACAGGAATGCTCGCCTCTCCTATACTTTCAGGGGGTCAAAGGTCACGTCCTCCCTGCATCACCTATCTCAGAAGCCGTTTGCCTGCAGGACAGGTTGCTCTGGGCCTCCTGAACACAACACACAGCTCTGCATGTCAGGGCTTGAGGCTGCATGTCCCAGTTATTTCCACACTGTACTAAGAAAAGCTGTAACTCATTGAGCAAAAGAGCATCATTGGGGTTGTGTAATTTGCTCCACAAATGTGGGGGTGATCGTTATACCCCCCCCCCCACACACACACACACACACACACACGCATAGTTTCCCCCTTCCATTGTGCGCCTCCAGTATTGTGCCGGAGTGTCATGGTTTGAGCCATGAGGCTGGACTTTCCACTGGAATCTACGAGCAGAGAAACAAACGTGACCCCTCTGACTGAAAGCACTCTCCCTCCTCTTATTCATACTGTGTAGTAGTTGGCTCCTAATCTTACTGGAAATGTTCAGTTGTATAATAAACACTGAAAAAAAAACCTCTCTGGAAAGCAGACCTTTTCAGGGGTTGTGGTCAAATAAAAAGCAGCTGTAATGTACGGGGCCAGCCAGCGTGTTGAGGTGCCAGGAACACCAGCCAGTGTTTGCATTTCGCTCAGTTATTTTGTATCAGGATTTGTTAAGCAGATATACTAATACTAAGAACTACACAGCCCAGATGACTGCTGCTAAGAACCACACCTCAGCAAGTACCAGAATCAGGGTCACTGGATCATACTAGCAACTCTAGTAAATAAATACAACTTTATTAGCACAGTGATAAAAAAACGATAAAGATTTACTTGAGAAGACTTTCATCCAAAGGACAAATATGAATGAAAATGTGAAGCTTTTGGACTAATTTGTTTTCTGAGCATGTCTAAAGGCCTTAAAATGTGTTTTCAACAACAAGGACGGCTATAGAAAGTAAACTCTGCTTGTAAAAGTGCAAAATACTGAACATAGTGGCAGAAATAAAGGTACAGAATTTACCAGGAAGCCTGGTTTTTGTGAGTTCGAGGTCAAATAACATGTAGGCAAAAAGGTTGTAACTTGGGCTAAAGTTGGTTACAAAGTACAAGTCAGTGTTATGTAGAACTATTATTTCAACAGTATTTTAATGACTATGTTTCAGACCAGCTTTACATTGAAATATAACCACCTGTTGAAACAATGGTCACCCTTACAATAATCTTACAATAATCCAAGCTGTAAATGTTAATTACGTTGTTAATGAATTCATTTCTGCAGCTCTTTTCCATAGGGCAGTGGTCAAACAGTCTGTTGTTGTAGTCGTCATAATGAACTTAAGAGCTAAACAGACAAAGCTACTGTGATGCGGGAGGACGACAAACACCTGCCACAACCTGGCAACCCAAAAGTTGTTCTTATTAATGGCTTATAACTGATCTCTAAAGATCTATAAAGGTTATATGTGACCTAGACGTCTAAAAATGTTCACTTTTCAACCAAAATAGGCTGATTGATACTAATGTAAAATGCAGTAACACTGTCATAACATCACGTTATTAGTTGTACAAACACGTCAACTTCTCTTTATTTTTTCATTTGGTTGTCTTCCTCTGAACTACTGTGGAATTTTCTCATAATTCATATGGGAGGGCAGAGGCATTTTCCCAGAAGTGCGCTGCCGTATCTGCTGTTCAAACACACACTGCTCCATCCTCTTCCTGCACGAGTGTGTACCAGAGATGAGGGCCAGACAACAAAAAACTTTAAACAATGAGCTCAGAGCCAGGCTGGAGGCTTGTGGGACCCTGCTAATATTGGAAAGATAATTTGCCAGATTCCAATACAGCGAGTTCCCTGTCCTTAAATGTCCTCCTCACATGATACCGTGGACAAAGAGGACATTTGGCTGAGAGATGGCAGAGCCTGATTGTCGAGGCTCCAGGCACAGGAAGTGTTAGGCAAAAATGTAGATGCTTGCTTTTGCTAACAACAATGACTAACCATATCTTATCAGTAGGGGTTTTGTTCCTTAAAGCCCTGCTATTGATCACAGATTCTCTTCCTGAAGTCGCTGGACTTCAGATCTGAAGTCATATTGATCAGGTGTAGTTTGAAGTTGTTGCTCAGTCTGTCTTACTCACAGCGTGATCACATGTTATCGACTGAGACCAGTCAACAGTGATGTTGATGTGGATGAACTGTTTGCTCTGGTTTCAATCATGAAAAGAAAAGAACCGTCAGCAAAAAAATGGTACGTTTGGTTAACAGTAACAGCTGCACCTGCAACGATTATCTTCATTATCACTTAATCTGCTATTTATGTTTTTCACTTGGTCTATATATTGTCACAAGAAGCTGACCAATGTCCATCACAGTATCTTCTAATGTCTTGTTTTGTGCGGACAACAGTCCAAAGAACAAAGATATTCAATTCAAAATTATATAAAGCGAAGACAAGCAGCAAATTCTCACATTTGAGAAGCTGGAACTACTGAATCTTTGGTATTAATGCTTTCTAAACGATTAATTGATTATCTAAATATAATTGGCAATTGATTTTCTGCAGGTCGACACATTAATCCATTGACTAATTGTTTCAGCACCACTTAACAGTGTTAAGGCCTCTATGCACTGCCATAACGGTGACCTTGCAGATTAGTTCCAGGACACGCTGTGTGGATCTCTAAATTAAGCAACAAAAAAAGCTTAAAAAGCCGCCTGTATACTTGTCTCGCAGTAGGGTCTATAGGACCACCATCTTGGATTGGCGACCAAAGAATTCACCAATTCACCTCTCACAACTGTCAACTTTTATCTGCCTCAAAATTCAGTTCAGTGTGAAGGAACCTTTAGTTGAATGGTATGAATGAATTTTTACCCAGCAACTAAATTTTCTGTTTTTATAATGTGTAATGTAAATTAAGATGAGTTTTCTGTCCATGTAATCGCTATAGGACCTAATACATGTAGTATAGTTGCAGCAACAGAGTCTGATGGTAATAATCAGTGAAGCAAATCACCACTCTTGATCCACCTGCAGATAATTCATTGTTGCAGCAGTGAGTGGTTTCTTCCAGTGGTCTCAGAGAGAGGCTTTTTTTTTTCTAGGTCACACACAAAAAAAAAGCAGCAGCAAAGATCAATACACTTGCAAGCATCTGTCATAGCTGCTGGTTCGCTCCTCCAGCTCCCCTGACTCATTGTCAGTCATCATTTGAATGTATCTAAGCCTAACCACAGAACCCCAGAACTAACCTTTAGCTATTGACCGCAAGCATTCACTGACTGAGCAAAGTGCATGTTAACACTGGCCTTATGTCAGCTTGGTCTGTATTAGCTGGATTCCAGATTTTCCACCTCTCAAATTTTGCCGAGCAGTTCAAAGGTCTTGTGAATGGCTGAGATACAGCCAAGCCAATCACCAGCCTTTGTAGGTGGGAATAGTGATGGTGACGTAATCTAATGGTGCCAGTCCCAAAAGTATCCAAACAAATGTAGATGTAGTCGCAGCTCGCTGAGGCTATTGGAAATATTCTTACTTAAATAACAGCCCTGAAATCAGAACCACATTGTGTATTGAAGGCCTTTATTCAGAGGTGTTTTTGCTTATTTAATTATTTAGTTATTTAAATAAGTTATTAGTTATTTAATTGGCCCGTCTGGTACTAGAGAGAATGACTTCGTAGGATTCAGTGCTTATAGTTGTTTCTCCCTTCATCACCTCAATAGAGGGTCAACCTTGTAGTGCGCAGCAACAATAAAGTACTGCACTGTTAAGTGGGTTTGCTTGATATGTTTTCAAATGACATATTACTTCTATCAACATGGCAATTGCCATGCTAGCTGCTCCAAGCTACCGCTAATGCAACTTTAGTGTGTCGTGAACAGAAAGCAGCTCACAAGAAGTTAATGTCACTCTGACTGAAAACAAAACGACAATTCATTCTGATGCTGGTAGAAACACATCCAACCAAAGCAATGAGTAATTACTTCTTTCTCCAGAAAAATGAAAAGGAAATCCATGGTGAGGTTGCTAATGCTGTGTGGCAGGAAATAACCTGTTTCAAAGCACCTCTTGCAATGTTAAAAATGTAGCAGTTAATATTGGAATTTATCAGGGATCAATTGTACAGACTTGTGCTGTTCCACCTGTATTAGCGGGTTTGGGTCATAGCTGTGGTGTGCAGAGCTTTATCTCTCCAGTTAATCATTACGCTGCGTTACTGTGTAATTTACAGAGAGCACAATGGGTTTTTGAACAATTCCTGAGCGCTTTGAAAGCAGCTTTGCCTCAGTCTGAGTGTTTGCTTACCTCTTGTTTTGTGCTGAGAGCTCGACTCCACCGCTCACCGCTCTGCCAGCAACACAGATACAACTCACAAAGTGTTTTCAGGCTGTCCACTTGTGTCTTTACTTTGGGGGTAATATTACAGAGAGAAGCACCTTGTTGAGCTCTGAGGTGAAGCAGTCACGACCTAGAAGAACATTTGAAAGCATTTTTAGCCACTACAACATCACTAAACGCAAAGTAAACACATTTTCTCACAGGTACATTATTTCTGCAGTGGCCCTCAACTGCTCAAACATTACACTTCCATCATTATAGAAGCAAATTTGAACACATTTTGAATCCCAGAACTGACGGAGAAAACACTGCTGGTGAAAGTAAAACAGAAGTGTTTCCTCCTTGATGAACACAATACTGTTTAGGTACCTGAGCAAGGCCAGGGCTGAAACTAATGGTTATTTTCATTATCTATCAATCTATAATTTATTTTTTCCAATTAGTCAATTCATTGTTTAGTCTATAATGTGTCAAAAACTTTATGTAAAATACCCTTTGATATTTTAAAATTGCTTTATTTTGTGCAACCAACACATTTTGAAATCCAAATATATTAAATTTACACCTAAAGAAAGCACAGATCCTGAAATTTGTGAAGCTGGAATTAAGAGAATTTCTCTATTTATGCTTGATAAATGATTTATTGATTATCAAAATAGTTGTGAATGATTTTTCTGTGACACGTCTGATCAATTAATCGACTTTTAGCACTAAGGACGGCACTGAATCCCTCCAGAGCTGCTCAGTGGTAACCATTAGGTGACACGCGGTCTTAAAACACGGTCACACCAAAGAGTGGCACAGCGAAATTGAACCACATGTTAGCTTGGTCACTAACAAGACAATAAGTTCACACAGTTTAGTCAGAAAAACGTATTTATACCATCGACTCCTGTCTCTAAACCACGCCTATTTTGCAGAGCAGTTCATACTCGGACAGTGGAGGGTTAAATAAAAGCAAATGGAGCAACACAGCAATAAGCTACATTAGCTTCCGCCATTTTGGACTGTCCAGCTCTGTGTCCTGAAAGGGCAACACTGTCAAGACTGCATGCTATTAGTTTTAAATGCTGGTGTGACTGGGCCTTTACTGGGCAGATCTCAGTGTGAAAAAAAGCATGGAGCTGGTTTACATCTCTGATGAAGTCCTGCAAAAGCATGCACATACTTAAATTTAGTGACTTTACCAGAAGAGGCTAATTTTCGACTAGTTTCTATATGTTATTTGATGTTTTTTAATATATCTTTAATGATATGGCTTTATTTTGAAATACTCTATTGAAGTGAAAACCATAAAATCTAAACGGTACACCCAAACATGGCCCATATGTAATCCTTGCACAGCAGGTGAGGTCCTACTATGTTCAGTGTCAACACCACCGGGCGTCAGCTGACAGCTTCTTGTTGAGGGTGTCTTGGGATTCACCAGCATAAGTACACCCAGCTTCCCGGCTGGGAGGCCGCGCTGCTCTGAAATCCCATCAGCTGGCCCTAAGTTGTTTATCCTCCCTGTTTACTCTGCACGCTTGGCTGCACATCAGAGGTTAGAGAGCACAAGGTCAGAAGGAATTAGCCCACAAGCCACTCACTGGCATCTGGGGAAAAGTGACTTCACCTCGGTGGGAGGGGCAGACTGTAGACAGAACGTGTTAGTGAGGGAAAGTTTCTTATTTCATGCAGGCTGATATTTCTCAATAGGAAGTATAGTGTAGACTCAAAATCGGAAGCTAACGTCTAACTGTCATACTACGTCAGGTTTTTTTTTGTTGCTTCGACGTCTTTGCATGTTCTGCAGACTAACATATGCAGTATTTCAACATCAAACAGTCTGCTAAGAGGGTATTCTTCATATCCACTGAACATGTTGTAAGTGCAGTATACTGCTGGATAAACCCCAGGGTAAATCTCTTAAGTGCTCCACAGAAAAATGACAAGAGGTGGAGAAGCGGCGTATCAAAGCTCCCTTTCAGCTCTTATCAGGGGTTCATTTAAGGTGAAAGGCACCAGGAGTGGGTAGCCAGTGTCTTTAGAAAGCAGTGGAGGGTAAGAGAGAGTGATTCATATATCAGTATGATGGTAAGGTACCAGTAAGTAGTCAGTGGCTCTACCTACAAGAAAAAATCAGTAGGATTACACTGTTGTATGGGCACTAAGCTGGAAAAAATATATCTGGAGCAGTAGATACGTACAAGATAAAGGAAATTAGTCCAAAATAACAGAAATATGTACAATCCTTTTGATTTAAAGGGGGAAAGTTTAAATAATAGAGCTGAAAAACAAACACTGGGGATGCATTTTTGGTCTAATCATGAAAACTATCGTAGCAGAAGCAGGGATACTAGTTTCTCTGTAAAGTGCACAAGTCTTTCTCAGGTAGAACAACTGTTACTCAGTTTCTGTTTTCTCCTCCTACATACATATAAATCGCTGAATGCAACAAGTTCTCAATCGTTCTTTGTGTTTACATGCCCTCTACAGTATCTAATAATAAGATTGTAACCAGGCTCCAGCTGACAAGAGGTGTGTTACTCATTGGTCTTTACAATACTCTTCTCACGTCTGCAGCTGTAGGCTGGTTTGTTTCAGTGTTTTTATTCTGCACATGCACCGCAAAGGTCACAGAGTGAAGTGGATGTAAAACGGTGTGTTTGATGAAAGTAAAACATGGGTGGTTGTGGGAAGGAGAAAAATCTTTTTTAGGTGGCGACAGAAAAACTGTTTCATTTTACCATAAAAACTGCAAGTTATAGGGCGTTTGTTAAGGTGCTCTGTAAGTTTACACACCAGCAGAGTTCCCTCCTTTTTTCTTCTCATACTTTATTACATAAACTCAGGTTATTTTAGAGAAGTAACTGCAAATCATGTTAAGCCTTTCATCAAATGATTACCTTCATGTTGTTATTCACTGTATTTAAGTTATTTGCACATGAAAATGTACTGAAACTCTTAGCAAACCAGAAAAATGTACCAAGAAGACTAACAAGTCTACAGCCATGCTAGCTGTAGCTAAATGCTAATGTGAGCATGCTAACATTCTCACAATGACAATGCTAACATGTTGATGTTAAGCAGATACAATGCTTACCATGTTTGCAATCTTAGTGTAGTGTGTTAGCATGCTAGTATTGCATAGCATGCTCATTAGCACTAAACACAAAGTACAGCTGAGGCTATTGGGATTGCCATTAGTGTTTTAGTCATTAAGTATTGGACAATGATGGGGCTAGATGAAAAGTTAAGGGGCAATCCATCCAATAGTTGTTGAGACATTCCACTTAAACCCACAAAAAAATCAACCTGCTGGTGGCACTAGAAGAAAAGTCAGGGGATCACCAAAGTCATTAGGATTCATCGTCTGGGAACCATGAATGTCTGCACCAAACTTTGTCCCAATGCATCCAGTAGATGTTGAGATATTACACTGGATACGTACAAACTTTGATGTGCTGGTAATGCTAGAGAAAAAAGTCAGGGGGTCACCAGAGTAATTGGGATTCATCCTCTGGGTAACATGAATGTCTGTACAACATTTCATGGCAAATCATCAAATCATTGCTGAGATATTTCAGTGTGGACCAAAGTGGTGAACTGATGGACCCTTGCTGCTAGCAGGGCTAAAAGTCTGGAGAGTATCTGGAGGTCAAATAATCCTTCATCTTCATACACTGACATCTGACACAGTTTGCAGTAATCTTTTACAGTTTTTGGAGTTGGTCAAAAATACCAAGGAATCCTGTCTGGTGTGTGATGTTTCAGTTGTTCCATATGGAAAACTCTTATCTATTCCACTGAATTTTTAAACTACTAGTGCAGCTTTATTTCAATGCAGCATTTTGCAAATAAGCACAACTGTTCCTTGATCCTATCATGTGAAGTAACTCAGATTGGAATAAATACAAATCCCTCTTGTTTCAGTGAATTCTGTTTCACTGAAAAGAAAGCAGGAAGTGGATCAAGTAGGCAAGTCTGGGCAACTTGCACAGCAAGCACGGGTTTCTCCAAGCGTGTTTGTCAGCCACGGATGAATTCACATTCTGTTCTCAGCTCTTTTCCCTCACAGGCCCATGGTACTGCAGTTTGTAAAATCTCTCACATGTGAAAAGGCAACAAAGTGGAGCAGAGGTAAAAAGGGCCAGTCTTCCAGCAGAACGGTGCAACTGGTTGGTCTTATTTCCTGCATCATGGTGTTTTCTGGGATTGGGGTCGTTTCTTTCGAGCACACTTATGTCTAAAAATAAAGGGAGCATTAATCTCTGCTGGGCAGGGCATCTAAACTACAGAATAACCATTGTCTAGTATTTCCCATATTATCCTCTGGGAATAGAGACGTATTTGTAGACAGAAATGCTCGGATGAAAGACTTGTATGGTGCTTTTCTTCCATTCCCAGGGTCGCATTTGTGGGAGAATGCCTCCACTGGCTGTTTACACTTTGTGTGGCTTTTTGCCCTCGCATGTAGCTGAACCTGGTTTGGAATTCATTAAAGATGTTCGACCACTTCCAGAGACAATTTCCACTCTGCCTTTCAGTTGTCAGTGACACATCATCAAGATATTTGTTTTGTTCCAGGTTCACCTGAATGCATTTTGTTTCCCTTCCTTCTGTTTACTGAAAGTGTGCTGTAGGAGCAGTTGGCATGGTCAAGGAGCAAATTAAAAGAACTAAACAGCAACAGTAAAAATGTCATTCCGCATGAGTAATGGAGTCTCCCTGAGGGACAAACATGCACCACCTTGTTTTTACCGGGAACTGCTCCACCACTGGTTTCTGTGAACTTGATTTCCAGAACAAGTTGATGAGATGTGTAATCTTAATACGTTTGCAAAAATCTGATAATCTGTGTCTGGCATGCTTGGAATAAAACCCACTTCCCAAAGAACTCAACAAATATTAAAATTTAACAAGATGTTTGTCTAGGAAAGCCAAGATGTCTTTGTGCAGAGCTGTTTTCAAGTCCTTTGGAACAAGTCTCAAAATCTCAAGTCCTTTAGAAGAAGACCCTGAGTCACAAGTATTCATTAGCAAATCGAAGCTTTCTGTTGCGCTATTTTAGTAGGTCAAAACTTAAGAATGTTTTTGCTTTCATGTTTCAACTCTCAAATTCTTAATCAAACTTAAAAAGTACCCTGGGTATTTTTGTGTCACTATGGAGCAATATTTTGATTATCAGGGCTCTATTTTGTTTGTATCTCCTACTAGCACACTTACAGGGGCGCGGGGGTGACATGATAAGATATATAATCTACTGACTGACAGTGGCAGTGACGGGCCGAGAAACAGCAATATGCCTGCGAAAGGCAGGAAAGAAGCAAGTCAAATCAAACATGGATGTAAACAGTGAAAATATAAAAAATAGTTATGCATGAGGACGGAAATGCATTCAACATGTTTGTAGGCCTTCAAGGATACACTCTTGAGAAACGCTGAGCGTAAACATAGCTGTGTTTGTTTACATGAAAACTCCACAGGGCGCATTTAAGTCCAAGTCTCTAGACTCGAGTTTTCAGCTCTGTTATCCTGCATGTCGCTTCAACCTGACAGCACTGAAACATCCTCTGTGGCACGAGCGCAAGAGGTCATCATCGTGCAGCTGCCACAACACACAGCAACACAACCAAACCATCGTCTGCCGTTCGTGGAAATTTGGCAGAGGATTTGGACATTATACTCCCAAAGGTTCCCTTTTTTTAAGGGAAGGAAAAAGACTCCTTGAGTGTGGGAAATGATTTCCAGCGGAGCTTGGAGACAGTTATTTCACTGTCTCTTTCTGTCCTCAGTGTGGGACAAGCTCCAGGGAAATCCTCCCACTGCGCTTTGCTCCACTAACACGAGCCTCATTCCCTCCTTCTGCATTAGCGATAAGGGGAAAAACCTCAACAGCAGCACACTGAAGGTTTCACTCACATCTTTTTTTCCTCGCTGAGTCTCCATGGTTACAGCCTCTTTTGTGTAGTTGTTATGTAATTGATTGTAACGAGTGCTTTATTTACCTACTGTACCTGTCCTGTTCCTACATACTCAGAGTCAAGCAGGGGGCCTCACAATAAAACTGCAGGCCTGTACAGCTGGCCCCTGAGTGACCAATGTAAACAGTGCTGTCGCTATGTAATTGCAGTGCTTTTAGCTTTGCAGTGCGGTGACATTTTCACAAAGTGTTATTAGGCCAAAGTAAAAGCACATACCTACACATGCAAACATTTTACCCTTCCCAGTCTTTGAAGAATTGATTTTATTACAGAAAATAGATTTTTTTTTTCAAGCTGTGGTTTGCTTACTAACTTTTCTTCCAGGAGCTTTCGACTGTATCTCGTGGCCCTCTTCAGGGAATGGAGCTCGCTCGGGTTAAGGAGGCTGAGCGATGAGGCTGAAAGCCCTCGTAAAAAAGCTAATAAGTGAACCTTGAGTTCAGGATATTTGATCACAGAAATGTGTTGCCAATGAAAGGAATGAAGCTCCATTCTCAAATCTACAGATTAATCAATAATGAAAATACTTGTTAGTCACAGTTGTAGTCATAAACAAACATTCACTGTGGTGGACAATAAAGTTGTTTTGTGTCATGCATTTGCATACACTGTATATAGCTTTAGGGATGTGTAGTGTAGATGATGCACACAGTCTCAGTGTTGTTTATAGCTGAAGGCTGTTGGGAGCAACTGTTTACACATTTCTCAACAGCGTACGCTCATTAAAATAGATTTCTTTGTGCCCAAATGTATGCTCTCCATTTGGCTCTGAGCACAGGAGAGGAAGACAAAAGACACCTTGAGATTCTGAAATAATCCATATCTTCTTGAACTGTCTCCAGTGCCATTTAGATCCTGCTGCGATTATAATATTGAGCAGATCCCCTCCCTTTTTGAAAAACAAAAAAAAGAGCATGTGTAACTGATGGAGGCACTCAGGGGAGGGCTGAGAAGGATCTATAAACAGGAGCCAGTAGACACCAGAACCATTCCTAGTGAATTCATGCATCTCTCCACTCTCAGAGCTGCTCATCAACCTCTCTCCTCCCTCCCTCTCCCCCTTTAGAGGCACCGCTGGGCCGGAGGAACCTGCAGCAGCAGGCCGAGCGCTGCTGAAAGCTAAACAGTGTGCAAGAGTATTGAATTATTTTCCCTCCTCTGCTTTGAGCAGTAGGCAAGGGAATCAATTTAGTTTTGGTCAACAGCAGCAGGTCCAGCCGTAGGAGGTGTAGCTGGATTATCAGGGCATCAGTATGCATGTTTTGGTTTTGTTTTTTCCAATTTGTCTTACCTCTCCTTAGTGTAGATGGACTCAGGTGTATTACTGATTTGAGGTGATTGCAATGACTACAACAGCTGAAGTGAGCACATGTGATCAGGTGGCAGGGCCTGGTAAAAGGGTGACTGGATGAAGTTACTCCGCTACTGGCTTCACGCAGCCTTCTGTCAACACTATGTTGGCAGGTCTGCCGTTACATTGGCATGCACTCAGCTGTGTTATTGCTTTGGTAAGCAACCAGAAACATTCAGATGCTCTGCTGTTGAATCAGGAAAAATACCAGTCACTTTTTTTCCGTTTCTGTGCTGTTTGTTTCCACGAATTCAAGATTATTGTTCTTAATGTGGCATCAAGTCTATCATGACTCTACTGGCAGAACACAAACCACATTTTGGATATACCCTGTCATTACTGGAGAAGTGTGACATTTTGTTAGGGTGTATTCACAACAGTGCTTTGAAGTGTGAAGCATTTCCTCCTGTCTGTTTTGTTCAGTCATGTCGTCAAACACTAATTAGGATTATGTTTTCAGTCCTTACAAATGCAATGCAGTTTATTAGGAGTGAGAGCATGATATTAACTAACTCAACACTAAAATGCAGTTGTTCAATGAGGGAGGAGGTACATGATTAACTAGGGCTGCAAGTAACAATTATTTTCAATGGCGTAAGGTAGTTATGACGGGCCCCAGTGCATGCCAACACGCACACACTTGTCACTCTTGACAGACTTTGCATGTAAACTAGCCACCATATATCGTATCGTCTCGTCACATGATCAACTAGAGACTTCATTGGACAACATCAACATACATATGACAAAAACACCAGAAAGAAAGAAAGAAAGAAAATAGGAAATGATTCATTTAATAGTTTTTTTTATAGTTTATGTAGAATAAGAATATCATTTTTTTTTATAGATTGCTAGTGACTATTTTACCAAAAAACATTTGAACACAGGCGTATTTCAGTCTCGCAAGGGCCTGTCTGCCAACATATTGTTGTCTCTCTACGGGCCATTATACCTTTTCACAATTAAGAAAAGCAAATACATAAGTACAACCTTTTAAAATCTTCAAGTGAAGTAGGAGAATGTAACTTCATATTTTTTTGGAGCTCATTCCATTTGTATGCAGCACAGAAAATTCAGTGTGAACAAGAGGTACAGCTAATGTTAAAATGTCCCGTGACCTGACATTGTAAGGTTAACCTTTTCATGTAAGATGCATAAATGCTATCAGGATGCTAACATGTTTACAGTTTACCCTCATGTTTAGGCACAGATAAGATCATTACTAGCTTGCACAACTGCTACGAGGCTTTAAAGTAAAAAATCCTGTCGAGGAAATTAAGGTTCTGTAAGGCTTCCTCTGTATTCATCTTCTTACTAAAGTCTGGAATGTGTTGTTGTTTTCTGGTTTTATATTATTGTTCAGTACGTGTGCATCTAGACTGAAATACACACTCCGCACTGACGACATCATACGCCACTAGTCAAGTGTCGTCAGCTCTCAGGGGCTTTGTTGTGAGTACAAAGCACTTATGAGAACTGATTGCTCCTCTCGACTCTCCCAGCAGAACAAGACTCACTTGCATCTTGCCCTTTTTTTTTTCATATGTGCGCGGTGGAGTAATCACCTTTATTAGCCCTGCCCTATGACGGCAAACATTTCCCTAGGCTCAGATGTATTCCTGTGAAGCAGGTGAGGTTTCCGAGCAGAGCAATGCAAAATGACCCCACCCAAGTCATTGCTGCATTTTAAAAACATGACTGCAACCTTTTTTTGGTCAGAAAAAACAGTTGTTTGCATTAAAGTCTCATTGAGGTGTAATACTGATGGGTTCTTCTGCCAGCAGAGAAATGAGACAAGCTTATCTTTTATTCATCAGCCAACCTGCGCTGTCTGGATGTTGACATTCAGTTGCACCTTATGTGCATAAAGTAAGAGCAATGATGAAGCTAAACAGCCTTTTATGCCATGTATGCTCAGGTTTAAGGTTTGTAGTGAGATTATGGGTGCTGTACAAAGTCTAGTGTCCTAATTTTTCCAGTACAAGCTGATCAGTCTTGGTTTGAACTTTTGATGACACAAGAGATGTCCAAACATTCGATGAGTCTGAATGTTGAGCATGATTGTGACTGTATCATTGATAGAAATACGTCATTCATGTGGAAGTAACAAGTGGTTGTTAAGCAGAGGCCAGTGAGAGAGGATTATGGTGTACTCTCCCTCTCCGCCGCATGCGTCAGAAAGTGAAACCCAACTTGCACTCAATGACAGAGCAGGCAGCCTGATGTGAAGATGCTGGCTGCTCATCCGGAGAACAAAACCCTCTTGATATTCTGCATCACTGCACAGAGCTGCAGAGCTTAAAATCCCCTGTATCCTGTCCTCTGCCTACTTGGCTGTAATGAAAATGGGAGGCTGATTTTTTTCAAAGCTTGTGTGGACGAAGAGGTTGATGATGAAAACCTCTGAGGCCAGCAACAAGTACCTGCTTCTTGGTCGAATTTGCATGTGCTGATGATGAGTGCGAGGAGCTGCGTGGCCCCTCATCACTGACAAGCCAGCCAGCCTCTGATGGGCTTCTCTCTGCAGTGTTGTGTTGGCATGAAGCCACAAAGCCACTGAATTGAAGTGACTGTTTGATGCTAACTGTGCATTCAAATTGTGAGCATTCACATGGTTGCTTTGAGAAATTTGTTCTGATGGTTTTGTTAGTGTTAGCAGCTTTGATTGCATCAACTGTAACTGATCTGCTCCTTTAACACTCAGATTGAGGGTTGAATGTTTTCACAAGAATGTATTTTTCACTATTTTGGTGTTGCATTCCAATAACGTTACATAGATTTGAGTATTATTTGTTTTACTGTGTAGTATTTGAATACTTTACTTATTGTGTAGTATTTGAATACTGTACTCAGAGCTGTTTTAAAGCTACATTAATAGATTTTTTTGGACGGCGAAACAAGCTGTAAACACAAGAATTGACCTATTTTACCATCATAGTTTTTATAGTAAATGTGATAGCAAACTGTTGCCTATTTACACATCCAGCAGACACAACATTAGCATTCATTTGGTGTCGTGTTTCTGTCCATCTGACAAATGCAAGTCCCATATTCACTCTCCTTTTAGCTCTGTTTTTGATCTCAACCAACTCCTGAGAGAACTATCTGTCTCTTTAGCTGCTAAATGCTCCGCTATGTTCACCAGCTAGTTGCTAACTCTGTGTGTCTGTCATCTGGTGCTGGGGAGGTACCGTACAGTGGGTTCATCAGAGCCTGCGGCAGCTGGAAATGATGCTGATGAGCGGTGAGAGTGAATCAAAACAGTAAAATTGCAGGCCGGAAAACCAAAACAATGAGACGCTAAACAGCTCTATAGTGCTTAAATGTGATCATTTTCTGTGAGTTCATCACTACAAGCAACCCCTTTCACATTACACATAGTCATTTGATCCATTTTGAACATAAAAGTATTGATTAGTGCAGCTTTAAATATCTTATGGCAAGTCAAAGTCAAATTGCAGGTGAAGATGCGAGCAAGAACGTCACAGCATTTGAACATGTTCATTTAATGTTTCAGTGTTTTAGCATATGAGACCAAGTCAATTCAGTGCATGAGCCTAATAATAATAATAATAATAAATATATGTGGTGTATTGCTGTGCTAGATGCGCCTGACATTGTCTTGTCTTATTTATTTTATTCTGGAATTTTTTCTTATTTTAATCAGGTCAAACTCAAATGTTTTTGTGAGTCTTTTTTTCTTGCTTGCTCGCTCTTTTTTGTCATTTTTCCTTACCTGAATTGAGGGTCGAAGGATAGAGGGTGCTTAATGTTGTAAAGATCATAAATTTGTTGATTTTGGGCTACATGAATAAAATGTACTTGACTTGACACGAGTCCAAGCATTAAGCGCAATGACAATACAACTGACTGGATGTAACCTTTCGTTTTTCAAGAATATGTTGTCTTTCAAAACTAAAGTTGTAGAAAACTTAGAAGCTGTTTTGCATTTTCCAGATGTGTTGTTTCACAGTTTGTTCTGCCTGTCAAGTGCAAAACGGACAATAAGCTGATAACACGTGATGATAATAACATGATTCTCCTGTTCAAAACTACCCAAGACTGCTACACAGAGGCTAGAATAGAGCAACCTATCATCTGACTTGCTTGCAGTGTGAAGAAGTGCTTACATTACTCCAAATGACTCAATATATTTGAGTGCTTTCCTCCATAGTAGTCCACCAACACTAATGGGCGCTAGCTTGAAACGACCCCATCAGCGGTAAAAGATTCGGCCGGTTGGATCTGAGATTCTCTGCTCTTAAGCTCCATGTAATGTTTGTTGACACAGAGAGGTGGATAGTTGGAAACAGATGAAACAGATGGGTGCGGCGTTATCTCTGCATCCCCTCTGAGCTCCTGTGTCATTACTGGAGCGCGGCCACCGGGCTGATTTGTTTTTGTTGTTATCTGTGGTGCGAGGCGGCCTCAGGAACAGCATGTGCCGCCCCACCTCGTGTGTGGGCCTCCAAAACACCGTCATGCTTTTTCTACATCTTGATGACCGTGTTTGATGCCACATATCCATCATAATGCCCTTTCAAATGCAATAATTGAGGGATTTTAGGCTGTTGGCAAGGTCATATGGTATTTGTATGTTGTGGTTCAGTTCAACAGCACATCTATGAATGAGCTGTTTGGTTACACAGCAGTCTGTTACACTAGTATAAGCACAGGACTCTTGGTTCAAGGCTGGGAACTCTCCTCCCCTTCACCAGAAGCTATGGTCCCTGCTGGCTTGAGTGACACTTAGCAATATTTACTCCTGTTGACCTATTGATCCAGATCATATGCTTGGGTCCAGCTGGAGTCAGGGTGGTATTGATTGTATTTATAGTCATTGATAGAGTTGAAAAGGTGGGTCAAACCACCTTCAGCGGGTGAAAATGTTCTGTTTTTGAAGAGTGCGCTTCTGAATCAGCTCCACTTGTGTCTCTGACATGAGAATCTATAGCTGACAACAGACTCATCACGGAGACTGCAGTGAAAGCTGCTGTGAACGTCACCTGTGACAATAGTTTGTAAAACTGACACGCACACACATGTTGTGGTCCATTAACCTTTGACCTCAGAGCTGCATCTCTCACCCAGAACAATAAAGACCAGTCCATGTTTTGCTTTAACAGTTACAGTAGTGACATCCCTCTTTGATGTGATGCATGGTGTCAGATTATTTATAGGTAAAACTGACTACACGGCTGCAAGTAATGATACATTTAGTTATCAATTAATCTATCAGTATCTTTATTTTTCATTCAGTTTAAAAATGTCAAAAATAACAACAAATACTCCTTACTTTTCCCTAAAGTGATGTCACAGTTTTTATTTAGTTTGATATGAATCACAGAAAAGGAGAAAATGCTTGTATTGTATGTAGCGTGTATTTGATCAGCCAATTGATCAACATTGTCTCTATTAACTGTAATTGTATTAATTTCTTTTTTGTCAGTTGACAGATCAATTAATTGCCAAATTGTTTCAGCATTACTACACAGGTTCAACGGATTCTGTTTGAAATTTAATTGATTCCACACAAAAATCAGTTCTTGTTTTTGTTGTTATAAGTTTCTCACAGGTTTTTGAAAGGTTTTATCATGGAACAAAATATAACTACATTCTGGGGTTGTATTTATCGCATTATCATTAGCATCAAAATGGTCAAATTTAAAGATAATTAAAAGTATATATAGCCAAATGTATGTGGATATTTTCATGGTTTGGCCAGTTAGTTCCACTGTTGGTAATTCTACAGCATACGAGTGTGCTTCAAACTTCGTACCAATAGTTTGGGGAAGGATGTTTCCTGTTTCAACATGACGATACCCCCGTGCACAAAGAGGCCCATAAAGAAATGGTTTTTCCAGTTCACTATGGAATAACTTGATTGGCCTGCACATCTGGACCAATTTGCGTCTTTCTATTGACTTTATAGCAGCAGATTAATGCCCATGGTTTTAGAATGAGATGTAGCACAGTCACATAGGGGTTTAATGGATGCCTATAAATTCTGGCTATGTACTGTATCTGTAATATTATTGGTCTTCAAAAACGTGATATTATAAAAGAATTACAAAAGTGTATATATACATACAGTTATCATTAAAGTGAAAAAAAGTATTTTATCTTATGGCACTTCATGTGTGGGCCCAGTGAGAAAACAAATCACTGATTCTGCTCAGCGTCGGTGTTACTCGTCACTCAGAGGGTTTCACTAACACGTACTGAACGTAACACCTGTACCTCTCACCATCAGACATAGCCGTTGTGGAGATGACGGACGCCTTCCGCCAGCCCTCGCTCTTCTACCACCTGGGAGTCAGGGAGAGCTTCAGCATGGCCAACAACATCATCCTGTACTGCGACACTAACTCCGACTCCCTCCAGTCCCTGCAGGTAAGCCGTCGTCATGAGCAGAAACCAGGACAGTCCCGCCCTCATCACTTTAACACATGAACCAAACAACCACCGTGGTTCACAAGGGCGGTGATTAAAGGCTATATTTAGGAGGAGACAGGGGGGGACAGAGGGTTGACAGAAATGTAATTTGGTGGCAGCGGCACATAAATGCATCAATAATAATTTGATGGAAGGAAATTCATTTATGAAACCGTTTGAGATGGGAAGTCAGCGGTAGCCTCATTATATAAAATTTGGTCTCAGAGTGAAAGTAGAGTTTAATGGGGAAAGACAATTCTGCTTTTTGATTAGTGATCAATAACTTTTTTTACCTTCTTAAACTCACATAGACAAAGAAAGTTTTATATTTTTGCCAATTCTGAGCTCATTTTTTCAGTCAGTATCAAGGGAGTTTTTGTTTTTTAAATGTGAAAAGTTGTATTTAGTTGTTTTGGAGCTCCATGTAAAGTTTGGTGCAAATACACATTTTCCTCAGTGAGTTTCAGCCATTTATTAGATATTGTCCTGGGCGTTTTTTCAGTAGACAATGTGACAATATACACATTTTGGTGCTGTCTTTATATTTTGATCAGTATCACCTCTGAGAGTAAATAATAAAGTGTTATATATCATTGGAAAATGGCTCAAGTGAGCCAGCAAGCTTCAGCTATCATAAACGGTTCCAAAGTTATCTAATGTTTTGTTAAACATGTCTCGGTTCTCAAGTGTTAATCCACTGGATCCTTCTTTATTTATTTAATTTTTTTTTTATCTTCAGTGGTGTTTCTGTCAGTGTGTCCAGTACTTTGATGTATTTGTCTTTTTATATTTAAGTTAAATTGAGGTGTCTTTAGTTAGTAGAACCTTTTATCCTCCATCAAAGAGTTTTTCATTTCAGTCCTGTTTGTTTGTCAGCTGGAGAATTCAGAAACATGTTACAGATTTAACCGTTTTCCATAAAGTTTGGTGGTAGGTTAGGATCTTGTCCCAAAGAATAGGTGAATCTTGGTCCAGGTGTAGGTCCACTCATATACTTATATGAAATGATCATATAATTAACATTTTATATTGATATTTTAAAGAAAATTTATTAGATAGGGATTTATTAGGGGAGGGAGAGAGGGGTACGACATACATTATTAAAATAATTAATTTAGTGCATACCGTAGTTCAGGTACAGTAGGATGTTCTTGTGTGTACCATGGTGGTGATCTTTGCTAATGCTAACTAGCTAATTTTTTTTATTTATTGGGTAATTTCCCAAAAACTATCAACATATTTTACCCTGGAAAGAGCTTCCAGACAACGAGCGTTCATAGGGATAAAGTTCATACTATATACTGACTGTTGAATCACTACTGCGCTGTAGCAGTCTGCAACTAAAGCAACAAAACTGTGTTCAAATAAAAATGTCAGACTTGTTTCATTAATGGGCTGGAATCCAAAATCTCTTTGACAAATTGCGGCTGAGTCAGCATATGACAACAGTGTGAGTCTTATAGCTCCTGTGTAGCAGACGAGATGTAGTTCACACAGTCTGAGGCCCAGGCCTAACACGTTTAAAAACTCCTGCTGTAGGCGACTTGCAGCAGAGGAACACTGATGCCTTTATTGTAGGTTGTTTGTGTAGTGAGAGGAGTCTTATGGCGACAGGGATCCTCAGCCAACGACCATACTGTATAGTCGACATATAGTGCTATACAGCCTGTCAGGAGAGTCTCCGGAGTCAAGATAAACATGACATGAAAAGCTAATTAGCATTCTCAGCACTATTATTTCTGCTTTCTAAGTTATAAAAATTGATGCCATTCTTTCCTGCCCGAATGTAAACTGGTACCTAATAGGAGTTTTCCCTCCCTGTGGTCTGTCGTGGTGCCCGCCTGCCTGGCTGGGCGGTCGGCTAACTGCACCTCACCCTGCCTGAAAAGACCACTTCTCTGTGGTGGTTTCCTCTGATCTCTTTCAGGCTGCTAAATTGTTTCAAACGTCAGAGGTTTTCTTCAAATACTTGAGCTCTTTTTTAAAAAGTACACCAAGGCCATTGTGTACTCAGTCACAACTTGTCACAGCAGATTGTTATTTTATTTTTATTTTTTTGAAGAATAAAAGTAGTCTCACTATACAAGCAAGTACAGTTTATTTACTAATGAAATAAGGCTTGAAGTTGATCTTCATCCACAGTTTGAAAGACATGCTTAGGATTTCTTCTTTTGAATTATTTTTGAAACACAACCAGCATGAGGAAAACTCTTATTGATTCAGATTGTAATCATCACAGCATTGATATGACAGTAATATGAAGTAATGTGGTATTGATTTTGTGCAATCGTCCATTAGCTTATTGCTTTGTATTCCTCAGTGAGCAGCAGATATCAGTAATGCTTTGTGCCATGTAATGCAAATGTAAATACAAGCCCATTGTTCACTTTATCCAGCGTGTGATGAGAGGAATGCCACCAAAACCATTTCTCCGTCTCTGGTTAAGAGATGTATGTGCATCATGCTAAGTTAAAACTGACAATATTATTATCCCAGAGTTAGGAAATATGAAACTGAGACTGCTCTAAACTAATTTTAAAGACAGGTTAAAGCCTGTAAAAACTGTTTACTGGATCGGTAAAATAGACTGAACCCTGCAGAGGCAGAATATCTGACTTTGTGCTACACTAATGTTTCGGTATGCTTCAAACAAACTAGTTTGTACATCTTAAGGCAGAGGTGTTTATACCTGTTTTGAATGGCCACGCTTGGAGGCAGAGTGTGAAGCTTGCTGTCACAGAGAAACACACACTTAAAGACATTCTCTCTTCAAAGACATTCATGGTGTTGCACCCTATTGTATGTACACAAAGTGATGTAGTGAAGTAGTTTTGTCAAGAATGAAAATGAGACTTTGAGGCAGAAGTTTAAACCCTTCCTACTTTCACAGCTCTGTACACCTAATTAATCGCTGCACAATGTGGGCGTGTCTCGTAAAGTTACAAAAATTGCGAGACAAACCACCACCACCCCCTGATCCCACGAAAAGGGGTTTCAGACACTTATCAACGATTCAACCAGCAGTTCATTTGAAGCATACTGAGGCATTAAGTTGCTTTGTTTACACAGGAAGTGAAGGTGGCCAGACAGCAAAGTTTTTGTGCTTTTGACTTGTGATTTTGTCTTCAGAGGTTTTGAATATGCAAATGATTAAGTAATGAATAATAATATCTTTTCATTACTGAAAAATGTATATTTATACTTAGAATAAGCCAAACACTAATTACAATATGCAGGGTGAACCATGCATGATGCTGGAGTACCCACCCAGGGTACCTTTAATACATTTTATACTTAGCATAGGCCTAATGTATGCACAGTTTAAGGTTCTCTGTGGAGTACCCTAAACAAAGCCTTAAGGCCTAACAAACATGTTGAATGCATTTCCTTCCTCATAAAATATTTGCAAAACCGTATATTTTGAAACCTACATTGTTTACATCACCTTTCGGCCTTCTTCTTTTATTTGTTGGTGTATTTCTACCTTTTACAATGCATTCACTGTCACCAACGTGCCGTAGTGTCACAGCTTGTAACCAGAAACATTCATCAGATATTGAACAAGCAGCCAAACTCCCAAAAAGTCAGAGACCACTTGATACAATGTTACTGACTCAAGTATGATATATTGAATTTTATTTTATTATTCAAAGTTTTATTCAGTAACACAGTGTCCAAAACAAAATTGCCCTTAGTAGAAAATGTTCTTGTTAAATCTCCAAATGTATTTTTTTTTTCTTCTCTTCTTTCAGGAGATAATTTGCCAGAAGAACACTGTAAGTACACAAAGCAATCTTTTTTTTTTTTCCCTCGCCTTTGCCTTTCACACATTACTCACCCATTGCTCACACATCACACATATTATGTGGTGCAAAGAATATGCTTTTATACAACGTGCAGGGAGCACAGTGTCTAACACCTTATGTTTCTCTTCTTGGTGTTGTAAAGGTTTTCTCTTTTGCAGCTCGCTTTTGTTTAGAAGCTGTGATGAACGTTTAGTTTCATGGAAATGTAAAATGAAAACATCTTCTCTTCCATTTTCAAGATCTTTTTCTCAGATGTCAGCTGTTTCGTGAGTTACAGTGACTGCACAGGCACGACATGCATAAAAAGACACGCGTTTTAAAAATTTGACTTGCAAAAACTGCAGCATTCAAATAAGGTGCTGCCTTAAAGCCAAGGATATCCTGTTCTTAACTGACTCACACCTTACTGTGGTACCTAAATCTAAAATTAATTTTGACTCACCCATTGCAACTCAATAGGTGCTAATATATATTTTTTGTGAAGCCAATACAAATATAGGCCATGTTTTTAGTTGGAAATGTGCATTGTTTTATTGTTGACAGTCTCTCTGAGTGCAATATCTAGATGACAATAGTGTTGCCATTATAAACCATCTATAAGCGCTGTTATAGTGCCAAATAGCATAGTGGGTTCCTAAATTACTACTATTCCTAAAAAATATTTCTTTTAGTTTTGGGCTGTATAGTCAATAAAATGTCAGGAAATGGAGAAAAATACTACAGTTTCCCAGAGCCCAAGATGATGCCTTCAGATTGCTTGTTTTGTCCAACCAACAGTCCAAATCTCAAAATAATTGAGTTTACAGTGATATGAAACAGAGAAAAGCATCAAATCCTCTTATTTGAGAAGTTGGAAGTAAAAAAAATGTTTTGCATTTTTTGCCTGTTGGCGATTCATTTTCTGTTAATCGACTAATTCAGCTGATTTAAGGCCGAAGCATGGGAGCAGGCTGATTGTTGTCCAAGACTCTACGTACAGGAGCGAGGTGAAAGGCTTAGCTCTCCTAAGTGGCTTTTCAGAGTGAAAGGAGGTGACCCTGTGCTGCGTGAAACGTACCGATCTCTGACACTGACTCGTACCGTGTGAGGAGAGCTGATTATCACTCACAGTGCGAGAGTGTGAGCTTACTTATCTATCGTTATGTGCACTCACCGCCTTTGTTCTCTCTCTTTCTTGCTTCTATTAAGGCACTTAACTGCCCTCTGCACTGCATGTGCTCTTAACTAACCCCCTGTGCTGTAAAAGAGCACTTAAAGTGCAATATCGGCTGAGTTGTTGATCCGTTTTTTACATTTTACATCCCTTTGACATTATTGTAGCTGTTTTCTCTGCATCTGCCAGGATTAACAATACTTTTATAGCAGTTTAAATCAATTTTCATTACCATTCCCATGGAAGCACTAAACCTTTTCAGTTTAAAATACGTTTTAATCATATTCATGCATGTATTCAGAAAAATAACAAAGGTCACATGGAAACTTTCAGCCAGTAGCAAACCTCCTCTGTGGTCACAACCCTCCTCCAGCAAACCACAAGCCAAAGCATGACACTTCAGCCTGCAGTCTATTAAATTAAACTAACATTACACTACAACTTTAAAATAAGCCCTTAAAGTTAGAACCCTCTCTTTTTCTGTGAGCAGCCAAGATTACATATAGACGCTGTTTATTTCCAAATAAGCCAGTCATGCTAACCCCTGCCCCCCTTAGTTACTGTTGCTAAGCCTATCAAGCTTTCCGTTCTCACAAGGCACACATGCAGTTTACAGTGACAGCAACGGCAGATTTACCACTTCACATTTGTAGTCATTTTTGAAAGAATATGTCTTCAATTTCACACTGAAGTTAACAAAAGTGGCTGATTGCTGTCGTCGCCTTTAGCGAGATAATAAAGGTGACATCAGCTCCACGAGCTTGTTGAAAACGCTGTCTGCGGCTGACTTTTTAATGTTTCTAGCTGACTCATTTTAAACAAGAACCACGTGAAAAGGTCTTAAATATTCATATGATGGCTACATACATCATATAATGCTAAAAGGCCTCCCAGGTTAAAAAAAAAATCAGCCTCTTCACCAGTTGATGATCCGTGTATGAGACATGTTAATAATTAGCTTCATAGTACTTGTATTGCAGGGTGAAGCTAGTTAGCTGTAGTATTATAGTACAGTATTACAGATATCAGATGCTTACTATAGAAAAACATGCTCAGGCGGCAACACAGAGGTTAGATTTGGCCTTTATTGTTAGTATTTCCAAAAAGTGTGTTTCACTTTTACAAGAGAAAAGGTTATATTTGACAAACGTAACACTATCTAACAAGTTTGGCTGGTGTTGCTGGAGTTTAAACTTTCTTAAACCAGATTAGCAAGACAAAGCCACTTATGTTACTCTCAACTCTGATATAGTAGCATTGGTTCCCATGGAGTGGGCGTTTCAGTCCTGAACGGGTATTTTTCTAACCTGTAATGCCACAAGATAATGTAGTTAACAATGTGCTCCTTTGCTTTGTTAGTAATGCTAGGTTACTACTATAGCTGGGCATGCTAACATTTGCAGCTTACGTTAGAGCAGATAAATACACTCTTTAATGCATTCCTTCCAATTTTGCTCTTGTGTCTTTTCGGCTAAAGAAAGACACACTCCTCTAAAGTCTTGAGATTACCAGAGTGGACAAATCCAAAGCCTGACAGGCCTGCCTTCCTAGTTACGGTTGCTTAACTATGATTGGACAGTCACTGTTTGGGGAGGGGGTATAACCCACAGTCAGTTGCCCTTTAACTACAGTACCGTCTGTATGCAAATGCTTTTCATTTCTCTCATTGCAACAGATGTTTTAAAATACAAATCTGCAGGTGTAAATGTATCTGATTATTCTCTGCTGTTACAAAAGCATGTTGTTAATTGTATTTGACTAAGTGCATTTAACTTCCTACCATGATCGTGGAAATCCAGGTAATTATCCTCTGTCGGTGTACATCCAATTACTGTAATTGCATGCACATTGCTTCGTCTGTGTTGGTGTAAATTCACTCACTGTAGCTATCCACTGACTTGGTTTGAATCTGCAGTTGCAGCTCACAAGTGCAAACTCTCAGTGCTTCAGGCCCGGGTGGGGGAGACCATAGGTGGTCATGACCACTTCCTCAATAGGTTAATGAGTGTTCACTCACATGAGTGAACAGTAATATAAATTAAGTGCTAACATCAAGTTGTGGTCAGCTCTGTGTGTGTCTCTGTGAAGGTGAGTGAGTGGGCATGCAGCTCCAATACTATCCTGCTGTAACTGCAAATGGACAGATGGACCATCGGCAAGGCTAACAAAGCAGATGACTCACTCACTGAATAACTGACTCAGCCACTCAGTCACAGTCACCAGATTCACCGTGAGCCAGCGCTGTCACATGTGTTTCACTCGCAGCTGAGAAACTCTTGTTACCTGTAAGCGACTAGCGCAGGTTAGCGTCGCATGACCTGCAGCCGCTCTGAATTATGCATCGGCCTGTGAAAACAAACCTGTCATGCGATACCCTACATGTTATGACAGCATGAATCATACAACACAGAGGTGCTAAATATAGCGTCAGGATTTTGCAACCTGTCTGGTTACACGTAACAGAAACAGGGGTCACAGATTTATTTTTGCAAGGCATGCACCGCCGCTGCAGCAACTGGTGATGTCATGAACTGCTGTTGCACAGAAGGAAGTAGTTATCTGCGGATGGCACACTGCACCTTCCTTTCACTTCCTTTTTTCTCTTGGCAGCGAGAGCAGCAGCAGTGCGTTTTCTCAAAAGAGGCTGCTGAAAAGCTGAAACCATGATAGAATATTAAAGCCGTCAGGATGCTGCTGGGTGGCAGCCCAACCGCCTTCAGACGCTCTCATGTTGTGTTTCACCACACATCTGACATTCTGGGAATAGCTCTCCTTGAAAAGACCTCGGCTGTTTCTTGAGGATGTCAATAGTGGATTTCCTGCCTCTCTCTCTTTCTCTCTGTGCTGTCTGTAAACACCACATGCACGTGTTTTCCTCTTTGTTTATTCAGTGGTGGCAGGCCACCGCAACAGGCGCATCACGGCCGCAGCTGGAGAATAATGTGAAGTATACAGAAATCTACCTCCAGACAAAACACAGATGTCTAGAATTAGAGCTAAGTAAATAAAGATGAACGCTTTTGGTGCTACAACTGCAGCTAAAACGTGAAACAGACATGAAACAAAATTACTCATGAATGCCACAGCTGCAGCAAATAACAGGGTAGAGCTTTGCAGTAGGTGAGCAGAGAGACTTCTGTTTCTGCTTGGTTTTTATGAGCACCAGGCTGCATGAACAAGTGGAATTTGTAAGTGCACTGCTGTGAGTGTTTGTGGTTGTAAGAAAGCAGCCCCTAATGGGACTATCACCATTGATGCACATCTCTCCTCCTGACTGCTGCCTGTTTAGACTGGTTCAGTGAAGACAACGCCACACAAACACACTATTGTCTGTGTCGACAGATCAGAGCCCAGGCCTCATGTCATTACCTGAAACTGTCTCAAACAGGGGAAACGGCTCAGACTTCCTCCAGGCAGTCTGCTTCCTCCCTATACAGTGTAATGTTTTACTACACAGTTTCCATAAAATCTGTTGTAAAAAGTCATTTTTACAGTACATAATTTAGATAAGGTAATTGTTTAATGAAGGTTTGTATTTGCTGTATTGTAAATACACACCCTGTACAGTAAGAATATGTTTAACTGCCTATGATACATTGTTCTGCATAAAAATAACTTAATAAAGAGACATAGCATGGTGTTCTTGTTATATCACATTATAATTTAAAAATGTACATGTTTAAAAACTGGAAAACAAAGCTATAGACCAAGAGGATACACATAATATGTAACTGCAAACTGCCCTAATTTCCTGTTAACATTTGTACATATAATTTATTTAAATCAGCGTGAGTATTTTTAGTATTTAGGAGGATGGAGGAGGATAGGAGGTATGAGGAGGATTTAAGGCTGAAAAGGCAAAATAATGTTTTGTCTTGTAAGTTTTTTCTTGACCTTAGAAACAGTAGTTGACCAAAAAAAAAAACTCACCACAAGGTCCATTTACTTGCTATTCTGGAGCTTTTGATTGTATCACACAGTCTTCTTCAGCAGATGTTCAAGTAGAAAACAGAAGGAGGTCAAGAATGAACTCAGAATCTTAAATTTGAAGCCAACATGGACAAGAAGTCAATAAAGTGCTCAGAAAAATGGAAATTTACAGTTCCATGACAGCTGGTCAATTCCAGCTGCTGAGGAAGTTGGTGTGATATGCTCAAAAACTCAAGAAGAGCTACTAAATGGACCTTGTGATGACTGTCTAATCAACTAAAACTTTATTTTGAAGCTCAGCAAAAACAAAACAAAGTCTAGTTTCCAAGTCTTTTGGATTTTCCAAATGATACACCCACGTTTGGCTAAAATATTGCTGATGCCTCTTTCGCACCAAACCCACAGTGTCACACAAAATGAGTCCTCTGATGCTTGAAAATACTGATAGCTCTTTTCCAAAACTGTGTCTCTTGTCTCAACAGACATGCTCAGCCAACTACACCTTCATCCCATACATGGTGACGCCCCACAACAAGGTGTACTGCTGTGAGAGCAGCCTGATGAAGGGCCTGACCGAGCTGATGCAGCCCAGCTTCGAGATGCTTTTGGGACCCATCTGCATGCCGCTGCTCGACCGCTTCATCCAGCTGCTCAAAGTGTCGCAGGCAAACTCCCAGTAAGTATAATGAAGGACTGACAATGGGTGGACTCGACAAAGACGAGACATTTTTGTGTATTTTTCCTATATTTTCACACTGCATTATTCATTTTACACTGCATATACTGAACTTCATCTGTTTCATAAATTATAATTTGAATTCATGTTTTATAAATCATAATTACCATTCTCCTACACACATGATATTCATCATTATGCCAAATAGATAGCATGTAATCAGGGATGCTAAACAAGACAGAGACCAGTAACTACAGAAGCAGTGAAATTGAGAAATAACGTTTACAGTTTATCTTGTAACAGAGATAAAAGGTTGTAATGCCTTAATTCTATGCGTATTTAGGTTAATTAAGAACCTACATAAGACCTAAAGAAATGCAAATACTGTACTTTGACTTTGGATAATCTTAAGGGGTAAACACAGTATCTATTTTACATGTTGTTTTTATGGAAATTATACATTTCTATGGCATAATCATTTCTTACATGGTAAAACAGATGCCAAAAGTCGGCTTCCTGTCTGAACTGAGTTTTGACCAAAAGTGTAGTTACTGCGTTTTGGCGTTGTCTGGCTGAGGTTATTTCCCTACAATCATGAATACATTATTGGCCATGAATTTTCAGGTACTGTAACTGTTGAAGGAAACACTTTAACACTGAGAGCAAATCAATGGGTTTGAGGATGAGGAAGCAAAAGAAAAAATCTATTTCAAGCTATTCCTGCTAACACGAAGTTCCTCTGAAGTCAGCGTAACATGCAAATCACAGAGGCCACGTTGTGTGTGAAATGCCCACAATGTTTATTTATATATCTTAAAGCAAAGGTTACATAGGAAAACAATGCTCAACTGGTTGTTTTACTGTATAATTGCAAGCTGATGTGTTAGTTCATGAAGTAGGGACATGACAGATGAGGAAGAAGTCATTATAGTGTGATTCTTCAAGTTCCTGTTGAGCAAGATTTAGCTCACAGGTGTTCGTGTTTGAGCAGCACTGTGACTGTTTCTTAGCAGAACAGGCCTTTGTTTTATTATCCCACTCTTCCTATTTTTACTTTCTGTAATTATTTTTATGTAGTGCATCCCTCAACTTTGACTTGCGTGGTGATCCACCAAAAAAAAAAAAAAGAAAAAAACCTTTATCACCACCTCAGTTGTTGCTGAGGTAATATTTTAGGCTTTCCTGCCAACAGTCGATGCAGCAGCCAGTTAGTTCTAGCTCAGCTCCAGGAATAGTGACTCGGGTTTTACAGGCAGAAAATAAAAAACGTGCACTTTAATGAAGCTTTTGTCTCCTGGAGACGAACATACAGTAGGTAGAACTGGTGAGCACAGCAGAGAGTTTTCAGCTCAGCCATCACTGGTATCTGACTACAATGCATTCTGTACATTGTGTGAAGGAGCATGATTTCTATTTATAATAACCTACCAGGCAGAGGTGAATGTATACTGCCTTATGGCACTGAGACCTGTACTATGAACTGACTGTTCTTTTTGTAATAATGGTGTCTTTACTGTTTGCTGATTCCATGTATTGGGCAGACAGTGGCCTTTTAAATGAAAACAGGAAATCAGTCAGTGTCAATGTTGCCTTGTTCCAATATGAGGGAGGTTTAATTTCAAGCTAATTTTAGTCAGCTAACTCACATGGAACAGATTTATTATGTGAATAGAGTGCACATACTGAGTCATTATTTGTCATTTAGGCTTTAACCTTGTCACTCCCAGCAAGGACACCAAGTGCAGTACAGAAGAGAGTGGGGAGTGACAATTATCAGCAGAACATGATCATAAGCAACTGGATGCTTTTGGCTACTGATATGTAAACGTTACTTTCTCCATTACCTTATTTTGAAGAAAAATGAACAAGCACATTTATTTTAGTCAGCCAACTCACATGGAACAGATTTATTATGTAAATAGAGAGTATAAACTGGGTTATTATTTAGGCTTTAACCTTGTCACTCCCCGCAAGGATACACCAGAACAGAAGAGAGTGGGGAGTGACGATAATCTGCAGCAGGTGATCATCAGTACATGGATCCTTTGAAATGTTTTGATACTAATGCCGAGTTTTAATACCAAAACTGTTTCCAATAGTTTATTTTAAGGAATATAAACCTGTTTTTCTACAAAACCTGTTTTTTACAAAAAAAACATGTTGTCTAAAGCAAACACAAGTACAAGAACTTTGCATAATAAAATATAGTCTAAACTTGACAAATTTATGATTCAAATCTAAAACTATGATCAAAGAATAAGTGAGAAGACAACTACAGAGCATTCAATGCCAGGTTTCAGAAGTTTCAGAACTTGACAGCTTTCAATACTCTGTGCTACGGGCGGTAGTATTAATTGGAAGTTAATATCCAGCCCTAGTTGGCAGCGAGTGTAACTGAATGCAACAGCAATTTAAACCTTTAAAGGGGGCCTCAGCAGCTCAGCAGAAAATGTAAATATGCGTGATAAAACATTTTAAAAGGGTTTCTATTCATCATTTACCATATGTGTATTCAAGAATATCAAAGAGCAGATAGAGAAGATAGTGTTCAATTTCGTGTATGTAAATCACACTGCTTTCAGTTCATTGTCTTAATTTTATGCTTTCCTCCACAAAATCTATCGAAACTAATATCTAAAGTTATCTGCAGGTTTACTAGGTCCTGCCTCTGTCAGTCACAATAATAACCTATACAATAGGTGGAAAATAGAGTTATATGTAATATAATTAGCATTTTAAATTCCTTACTTTAGTGGAAGTACATAGCAATATTTAAACAAGATTTATTTATAATCTTTCCTCTGAAAAACTCTTAAAATAGCTCGTTTCACTAGAGAATGATCAGTAAGAGAATGCAGGAAATTACTTAAAACTCCCATCATGTCAGAATTGCCCCTCAAGGAAATAGTAAACTACCTAAAATAATGTGATTGGTACGATGTTAATTGGATTCTTGTGTTGAAGTTGTTCATTTTGAATAAATGTTGGCAGGAAACCATCTTGAATGTAAAAATAAAAGGCTTATAATTACATACTGTGCAAACTGTTTTTAGATGTATTGCTTCATCACAAAGACGATACCTTTCAGCCGAACTCCTTCTCAAACTCTTGTGTATTTTCTTCTCTCACAGCCAGTATTTCCGTGAGACGATTCTGAATGAGATCCGTAAGGCTCGGGAGTTGTACACTGGCATGGAGCTGGCTGCCGAGCTGAGCCGCATCCAACAGCGGCTGGACAACGTGGAGTGCCTTTCAGTCGACATCGTCATCAACCTGCTTCTGACATACAGGGACATCCAGGTACACCTGCTCTGTGCATCAACTCCAAACATCAGCACATTGTTGTCGTTTGTCAAATGAAGTGTGCTGCTTTAGGATTAATTAAACAAATTAGATCATTGGTGGAGACATTCGGTAGCTGTTGGTTAGATGCCAGTAATAATGTTGGCGCTATCATGTCTGTTAATCAATAAGGTTGCTTCCTGTTGTTTTACGGAAGAGAATAGGCACATATGCACATTTCAACATGTGCATTCACCAGAAACAGAACAGTTTTAATTCATTTACACAGATAAAATAGCCCCCCTTAGTAACCCCTTAGTTTTCCTGCCACCACAGAGACTGTCCATCCTCTTTATCAAATGCTTCCTCTTGCTTTGCTCCACAGAGATTTGGTCTGACAGCAGCATGGATGTGTAATTGAAAGGTTGCAAGTTCAAACCCTCACAACTAGAATAGAGGAAAACATGCGCATCCATTAAAGGGCACAGTCCTTGTTAATAACTCCCAGTAAATTTGATACGGCAATAGGGCTGCAACTAACAATTCATTATTTATTAATCTCGTAATTATTTTCTTGATTCATCTGTTAATTGTTTGGCCTCTGAAATGTCATAGAAAATAGTGAAAAATGCCCACCATTCTCCCAGAGTGCAAGGTGACATCTGTAATTGTCTTTATTTGTCCCACAAACAGTCCAAAACCCAAAAGTATTTAATTTGGAGTGATATAAAACTGAAAAAAATAGTAAATTGGATCTGCAACCAGTGAAAGTTTGGGGGGTTTTGTTTGAAAAATTATTGAACTCACAGATCAAAATAGTTGCCGATTAATCGAGTTCACTAAACCTTTCAGCCTTTTGTCAGACTTTGGGGAGGCCAACAATAACATCTCAAATGACAAATATCTGTTTACATGCACAGTATTACCATGGAGACCATCCAGAGGTCGAGTATTGATTTCAGTATGCATGAAAGAAATCACTGAACCAACCAGGATGCACCTCGTCATAACCCTCATTTCACACCCTGAGAACAAGGACATACATACCAAAACGTTTCTAGGATAAACTACGAGGGGTATATCAGACGTTTAGCTAACCACTGACGCCCTTCTTAAGTTCAAACAAATTGCCAGCTAAGTGCAGATGATCTGTGTGTGCTGCTCATGTCCCTGACCTTGGCAAGAGGAAGCTACTGTACAAACCTACTGTACAAGTTAGAGAGAGGTTGCCGCTTCAGCATCGATCTGTCAGCGTCACCCCTTTACGAGCGGCGTTTTCTCAAACAGGTGCCATTGCAGACCGCCTGCAGAGAGCTCTAGGCGAATTCTTTTGGTCTGCTCGTCTTAAATCTGCCGCTCTTTACGCTCTTTAGTCTCCGCATTGCGATGGCACCCACCGTCCAGATCCTCCCACTCACCACGGGCACCGCTCAGCCTCATGAATCATTCATGAACAACAAGCATTGAGGACGTGCTGAATTATTCAGCATGCTTTGGGTATAGTGGCGATATAGGCAAGTAGGAGCAACAAAAATGTGATGAAGGGGCCACTCAATTATTGAAGTGCTTTTGGTGTTAAGCAGACAGTTGAGTCTCAGACAGAATGAATAAAAGGACATCAGAAACTCTCCCTCTGGCCTCAAAGCAGCTCAGTACCTTGATGAGTTGGAGAGTGTGTTTGGAGGACACTGGTGCAGAGATACGTGGGCAACAGTCCCACAATGCTTAGCAATGACCAGGGTGAAAGTGCAGCAGGAGTTCATCAGTGTGTTCCTTACTTACCTTTTTCGTCTAGGATTATGAGTCCATTGTGAAGCTGGTGGAGACTCTGGAGAAGCTTCCGACCTTTGACCCTGTGGCTCATCCACATGTGAAGTTCCACTACGCCTTCGCACTGAATCGGTAAGTTGGTGAGCACGACAACATGCATGACACAGCAATAACACACCCGGTGACGCTTTATCTCACACATTCAGTTCGATAGATGTTTTTATATTAATTCATTTTATTTGAAATATTAACTAGGTGGTTTTGATTTGTGTGTAGGTGCTGCGATCCATTTGTGTCTCTTGACATGTGAACGATACGGTGTGACCTGTTAATAGTAAAGCAAAAAAAGAGAGCGGGGATAATTGATCAAAGACATTTTTGACCAACAAATTATAAAGAAACTGATGAGCATCCTGAGGTGACATGACCACATCTTAGCGAGTGAATTTAACCTCAGCTCTTATAAGTTTATAATAAACTGTGTAATGAAAATACAGTGTTTTATACTCAGCACCTTAAGGACAAACATGTCACCATTGAAACCCATTAAAACAGTCTTACTGAGAATGATCGTGAGTTTAACTACTACTTTGCTGAAACAAACTTGTAAGTTTAAAAACCTTCTCCATCTTTGAATTGCCTTAGTGTTTAAAATGTGATCTACAATAAATTTACTTTGAATTATTGATTATAATTTGAACACAACCTATGTTGTTGTCCCTTTCTAAGTGGCCCTAGCATAAGAACAATGATGCACGCTGAAGAAACTCGTTCTTCATCTCCTTTAATTCCAAGTATCAAGACAGCTCATGTTTGTCGTACCAATCAATATCAAGGTGATATTTGATTTTTGTCAACTTTCACTGAGGTACAGTTGGTTTTTAAAAGGGTTTAATGAGCAGCAGTGGTGGGAGAATTTTCTCAAACTCCATTTAAATCTTATAAATCTAAAAACAAAATTTGAAGTTACAAGCAGCATCAAATTCAGGTTAAGGGCTCAGCAGCAGCAGTGATATTATTAGTAGCATGTGTGCAGCTACTCTGCTCAGGAAAAAGACAGATGTACGACACAGAGAGGTTTTGACTGCCTGTTTCTCACCAGCTGCTTTTCTTGTAAACTTCCTGCGGTTTTCGTGGTGCGACTGCCTCAAACGGCAATAAAGCGCGCTGTTCTTTAATTTGGCAGCAATTGGAAAATGTTTCAGCAGGGTGCCAAGATGCCCGTGTGTTCGCTGTTATTGTCTGGCCCATTACCAGGACACGATATTGTGGTAGCGAGCTGAAGGCAGCACACGGAGACATTTTGTGAGACAAATTCATGCGATGAAGTGTTGATGACAGAAGACACTCCCTTCATCCTGAGTTTGAGATGCTTCCCTCAGGTTTAATCATGAGTAGAGACAAACAGCTGTAGGAGGTCTTTTGTGTGAGCTTACCCATTCAACAAAGTAGGATAAGTTTACAATAACTGTTACATGTGATTGTTATGTGTGGTGTAACTGTATTATCTGATGTTTGTCTGTTGTTTTTGTAAGACAAAAGAAGATATATATATTTAACAATCTTAAATTTGTCCACCTCTGATATTCATTTGATGGCTAGGGTGCAGTTTTGTGATTACACATTTGTTATATAGAGACATTTAAGTCCCACCCACACCGGAGGAGAAAACAATTCATCTCTCTCTATTGACTTTGTATTGCGTGAAGGTGCCTCCTTGTCACTTCAGTCTGTTAGCAAACAACAGAAACATGCCTAAAAGCTGGGGACGCACTACCAACAGGGTAAAGAACCCAGAATGAAGTTTTTTTAAGCTGCCAAACCCAAAAAAGTGGACAAAAGTGGATCCAGACGTGAGGCATCAGCAGGAAGAAAGTGAACACTGTTTGTTAGTGTTTTTTCAGCTCTTGGTTGCATATTGTGGTTTTCAGAGTATGATGCGTTGCGCTCTGTCTCTATAACTGACACTGGTTGTCTAACGAGAGCCTTTAACCTAAATTAAAGCAGCATTTTGATTGGAATCCACAGAAATACAGATGATAATATTTTGTTATTATTACTTTATTATTCTGGGTCCCAGTAGACAGTAGGAGTGGGAAATATGACAATATATACCTTGAGATAATATTAATTTGTCAAATGTCTGAAACTTTTCCACACCATTTATACCATGGTAATATATCCTTTTAATATTTCTGTTTGTATTGGGTCATTTTGGGCAATGTTGAAAAGTATTTTTGGCAACATTAGATTTTTGTATCAGGTATTTAATTCACTAACTCGAGCAAAAACAGACATTCCCATTTGATTATTTTGTCAGTTTCTCAATTGATTTTCCAGAAAATCTACTATATCCTCACATACAGAATATATCAATATTGCATTATGAAATTATAGTGCAGTATTATAAGCATTGTCCTCCCTAAAGTCTCTCTCCAACACTGACCCATTTAGATGCCTTTATAATATCCTCTGTTGCCATAGTAAAAACTAATGGCATTGAGTAACAGAATTTTATAATTGTATCCATGTTGCCCTCTCCTAGTGGACAGTTTAGTGTTCCCCAGCTGTCATTTCCATCCTGAGAAAAAATAAAACATGTAATTTCTTTGACATTTAACCGGTGAAATAACTATATTGAAGCTTGAATACAAAATTACTGATATTATACTGTCAAGCGTTGGTTGTAGGTTGTAACAGGCTGCACAAGTGACTACCTTTAAATAAATATAAATCATTACCTTTTCACTGAGTTCTTACCCAGCAGTGTGCTGTGCCCACACCGAGCCCTGAGATGATCAATATTCAGCCTTAACAAACACTTGATGTTTGGTCTGAAGTAGGTGCTCTGTTAATAAATCTGCCAGGTTGAAGTGTGTGTGGACTAATTGGCTTTAGCCTCCTGTCTGCAGCAGGGCAGAGTCAGGCGTGTGAGGCGCTGCTCGGGGGGGCCTGTTGCACAGGTTCTCGCTGCTGGGAGCTGGGAGCAGCAGCAAGGGGAAGAATCTCCTCCATCTAAATGTACCACTCAGCACTCTGAAGAGCTAGAAAGAGAGATGCACGAGGAGAGAGCAGGTCTTGCCTCCCTGAGCGCTCTTCCCTCTGGACGGTCTCCATGGTAATAGCTGTCAGCTCATATGTTTTATTTAACCTTCACGCTCTGGAGAGGAGCCACGGTATTTTTTTTGCATTACTATCACACATTGTGCTTCTGTGAGACTTAACTTCGCAATGCCACTTGTTTCTTTCTCAAGTCTATGTTTTGACACTTTCAGTAGAAGAAAGCCTGATCCAAATTTCATTTTCCTCAAGAACAAAAATCAGCCCAATGGAGGAGAGCTTCTGAAGCACACTGCTGCATAAATCACCATAATAATGAGGAAAACTGTTTTTCCTGAAGATATTAGAGAGCTTTGTTGACGTTAATACTTCTTATTATAAGTTACAATTCACTGTTAATCTGTTTTATGATTTGACAATAATGGAGCAACGCCTGCGAGCTAGTTCAGGCAGTCAACTCGAGCTGCATTGCTACACATGTGACATGTGAGAGTTTCTCACTCTCCTCAACCATCTACTGAACACACCCTCTCAATTTGGCGGTCTATTTAAACTGCAAAAAAAATTTCCCATCTCTCCCTCTGCCTGTCAATGCCACTGCTGCCCTGCATCAGTATTGCCGCTTGTTCTTTCAGCCCCACCACCACCCCAGCATCCACCTGCAGGCTCCGGGGGGTTTAAGATATGTGCTCATCACTCCTCAATATATCATGTAAACACAGTGGCTGGGAGTGATGAGGTCGGAGCCTAGACGCCAAACTCTAACTATGTTCTGCTGCATAATAAACATTTCATTTGAGTTGTCTGACTGAACTATGGTTAAGGTTTGGCTCGGTTTAGGCACAAAAACGACTTGGTTAGGTTTAGGGAGACGTTGTGGTTTGGGTTAAAATGACTACTGGTTACAATAATAAACACTTGGTTAAGGTTAGGGAACGATAGTAGTCATGCTTTACAAAAAAACATGTTGACAGTCGGTGAGAACTGTGAAACAAACGGTTGTCTCCTGTGTTAAAGTCTGATGTTTTGATGACACATCCACCCACCCCGACCTCCTCTCTATGTCATAATTACTGCGGCTGCTGGAGGGTTTTGTCATTTGAACACAAACTAACGTCGTTTTTGAGCGCTCGCTGAAACGTCTGATGCTGTCGTTCTTCTTGAGAGGACAGTTTGTGACTTTTGTGTATTATTCTTATATACTCATACATCATGCTGTGATTCGTTCAGGTGTTTCGTTCTACAGTGAATAACAAATCACTGAACCTTAAAAAACCCCATAATATATTCATTTATAGTTTTGCCTTTTAGGTTTTAAGTGTACAGCAGAGAACAGTACCTAAACTAAACTAGGAAACACTTTTGGCACTGACACAGACTCCACAGCCCTTGTGATCCTCTACAGGAAGGCGCCTCAACCCGCCCAAACAAAAAATCACATATCAAACCACCTGTTCAGGCCTATTCAGTGATTGTCTCGGCCTCCTGCTTGCCCCGAGTCAGTGCGTCTTCTGTTCCGAGTTGTGACGAGTGCTTGGACCCTGGTATACCTGCTTCCTGGTCTAGTTTGTTTTAAGTTTCTTTAGTTGTCACTTTGACTACTCAGCCATGGTGACTCCCCATGGATGAATAAATGTGGCCCTGAATTTGGTATGAAGCTAAACATTCATCTGAATTAATGTAAATTTTTAAACATAAATTTAAAAAAACAACCACAACAAGTCAGTGGATGATATTTCCTGTCTTCTGTTCGCTCGCTTCTGATTTCTTTGGCCTAATTTATTACAGTTTGACCAGTTAAAGTGCCTGGACTGTGGTGTGTGGTGTTTGGTTCATTGAACGTGTGGTTTGAAGTCATTGATTGTACCCTCACTGATATAAATGGGGTAGACTAAACATTAGAAACACCTCTCACTTTAACACAGTATGAGTCAACGGCACCAAAACCTACAGCCTCCAAAATGACCATAAAGTTGAATCGACACTTTTCTAAAACTGTTTCAACAAATCTGAACATCATCACCTTCATTGATTATTATATGTGTGAGTCAGACCATGCATTTATTGAAAATTGTGAGTAAATTAACTTAAATAAATTGATGGACTTTGGTTTAATGTCCAATCCCGATTGCTCATGCTAGCAACCCAGATGTACTTCTGTTATTTATTTATTTATTTTTCTAATGCAGCAGAAGCATTAAACACATTAAACACACATTTCTGTTTTGTTCTGTTCTGATGATCAGAACAGGACATGACAGAAGCTTTTATGAACAGACATTCATGTAATTGAATTAATTAACACCTAAAGAGGTTGCAGTTCATTTCCCAATGCGAGACTCCTTCCTGCCTCTTTGTTGTCTTTGAATGGATTACTCATTATGGAGGCTCAATTATTTCCTTACAGGTTAGTTACAACAGAACCATCAGCACCTGAAAGATGCACTGCAGCACAGATGGAAAGCTCACGGCACTAAATGAAAGTGGCGATTCTTTTAAATGAACCCAGTAAACTCAGTAATTTAAGCCAGGCTCCTAATGGCCACCTCTGCGCCAGGTATCACTGTCCCACAACAATAGCTGTGCAACTGTTCCCTAGCTACACACACAAACACACACATACAATCATACACATAATGACACACACGTTCACACGCGCACACACACACACACACACACCGGTGTTGCTTGCTTATTTTGATTCACTCTCTTCAAACCAGATCTATTTTTCAATATTATTCATTTACTGAACACTATATACACTGTGCACACTTAATTATGTTATACAAATTGTATTCTGCAGCATTTTAATGTTTTGGCTTTAGGTTCTGCAACTATATTAACACTCATTACGTAAGAGTTTTCTTTTCTTGTTTTATGCATGATATAAATCCAAGTTTGCTCGAGTTGCTTTGTGGGTAATGTAGGCGCCATGTTTTGACAAAATAGATCGATTTTAATACTTTTGAACTGTGCAACGTGAGTCCGATAATGTTGTAGGAGTGCAATGTTAAATCAGTGGAGTTCCTTTTCAAGGTGTCCCATTCCCACATTCAGGTATCGGAAAGACAAATTCTTTAATGCGTAAGACCAAATCCAGCTCTCGATCACGAGCAAGCGTTTGACAAAGATGGAGATATATCAAGTGTTTTCGGAGTAGTATCGTTCTACTATTGTGTTTTCTATTGTTTTATAACTCCCATTGTTGTTCAGTTGGCGAAGGCGTGCCACCCGTTACTCCCGTCATGACTCTCGTGGAAACTCCTGTAGTTTAAAAACAGAAAGTAATGGATAGGAGTGTTTACATAACAAATGTTAATCTGTTAAATGGACTGTGAAGGGTTTAAGCCAGCCTTTTGAAATGTAAAACATTTTCTTTTAGCCATTTCTTAGATTTTCATGAGCCAGTTTTATTCCCATTCATATCTTTTATTCTGATGAATTCTGATCTACCAGGTTCCATGTAAATCCAGCTGATGTCACCTTTTAGAGAATCGAGAGGAACTTCCATAAATTTGGGGGACTTGCAAGAGACAGATTAAAAAAAGGGGAAAGGCCAAAATTGATGTAGCAGAGGCCGAGATATCCTGACACCCAAGTGTAGGTCAAGCTCTGAAAACACAATCCTACACTTCCCATAATGCAACTCAATGGGGTCTTTTCAGCTCCCTCCAAGAGCCCCAGAAGACTTGAGTTTGCCACATGACTAACATAATATTGACATTGTCATATAAAAACTGTGGAGTTCCCCTTTAAGATTAAGATGGTGTGATGTCTTAACACTTAGTAAGTGTTAATAGTCACAAATACCCATGACAGTTTTCCACTGACACATGCCTGGATAGAAATGATTAGTTTTGGCCTCATTGCTACTGGAAAATGTTTCACTCAAGTTAAAAAATGTCAACTTTAATATCCCTCCTGTTTGACTTTGCATGCTGTGTGTTTTCGTGCGTGTTTGTGAGCGTAGGAGGAACCTGCCGGGCGACAGACAGAAGGCTCTGGACATAATGCTGCCACTGGTGGAGGACGAGGAGCAGGTAGCCTCGGACATCTACTGCCTGGTGGGACGGATCTACAAGGACATGTTCCTGGAGTCTCACTTCACGGACACACAGAGCAGAGACAGCGGCACACAGTGGTGAGACAGCCGAGCAGGATGTCAGTGTGTGTGTGTGACAGTCGGTTCCTCCAGATACTGTCTCATATAAATATTGCCAGAAGAAATGTTTCGAAGGGAAAGATGCACGATAGATGCCTTTAAGGTGACTCACTGTTGCACCACAGTATAAAAGGTTCCATGAATAAAGGACTTCTTAATAGCTGTTATCGTGAAGGTAAAACCCTTTGTCAGTGTGGTGAATGATAAGTCTCATTCAAGAAAAACAGGCCACAGGGCCACAAGGCTGCAAATGACGGCTCATTACAGCAGTGACGCGCAAAAGGTGCATCTAAAGATCGAACTTGTTTCACCTTGAAGCAAATGTGCAAACGCATGAGAACAACATGCAGAAGTTCCAGTCCTGCCAGCTAAAAATAACGTTGTGAAAAAGGTTACAAAACCAAGATGATGAGTTAAAATGACATAAAAAAAGAGCGATGATTAAAGTACATTTATATTGTTAATAATTTGAGATGTAAAATGCATCAGTTCTGCCTTGTGTCAGCAGTGCAGGCTGCTCCTGGTAAGAGGAAATGCTGATATGGTAATATATTTCAAGCCTCTAACTGCCAATCAAGCCTCATTTGAAAGATATTGCAAATGGAAATATTAGTACGGGTGAATCTTTTCCGTCTTTTAATAGCCTTAATCCCTTTTTCGCTAAAAGTGGATGTAAATTTGTGTGAAGGTTGAATGTTAGAAACATTTTTCTTGCTAATGCACCAACAATATGATAATACTAACACCAGTGCTGTTCTTAAAAATGTCTTAAAAGGAAGAGCATAGTCAGATAACAGAAGAGACAGGATTTAAAAATAAGTCAAGTTTTGTTCCATAATCTAATATGTAATATAAACCCCTTTATTTATTTTGTTCTTTTAAACTCTGTTGGTTTTTTAACATACAAATATCAAATAAAAACAACAATACACACACAGGAAGATCATCGTAGGTATTACAATGTGATATGTTTACAGATAATGATCATTACAGTGTCTATTTTGGTAGACAGAGTTTAGATACTAACTGTAGAATAATTCAAAGGTCTGCCATATTTTCTCAAAACTTTAAAGGGAACCAAAAAGCACATTAGCTTCTCTAATTTAAGGTGCTGCATCTCTTCCCTCAACATGTGGGCTTTTTCAGTTCAGTAAAATTAACATGATTTCTAATGGTGTTACAAAGGCTGCAGGCTGTCAGTAAGGATAAACATATCTTTATATTTAATCTAAGTGAGTATGAAAGAAAACTTTTCATTAATTTCAGTCTGGCCTTTTTCCTTCAGATACCGCTCACAGGATAATATGTCATGATTTCTCAAAATGTCCCATCATTCACTCTGTGTTTCAAAAGCTGCCATAAAAATTAAAATATTAGCTGCCACAAAAATGTGTCTCATCTGGAATCAATATCCAATTGAAATTTGGCTGATTTCGTCTTAGACCAATGTAGTCTATGCATCTTAAATTGCATGATTGAGTGTCTTAAACTAAAGATGAATGAATTCTAATGAATTGCCAAATATCATGAGGAGCCTCAGTTTTTCTTCCTAGTGTTTTTTTTTTTTTTTTTTTTCAATTTATTAAGGGGTTCAGTACTTTGTGAACAAATTGGGGAATATACCGTTCCTATAATTTCTTTATTATGAGCATTCATCTCAATGCTAGAATCTCATAGACATTTCATTGTTCATTAAGGATAGGCATTGGTGTTGCTGGAAACAACACAATGGTAAAAATGCAACTGTAAAAACCTAAAAGAAGTAAGATATAGATGTACATTTATTGTCTGTGTAGACATCCTTTAAGGTGCTAATGTTTTGGAGAGCGATTTTAAGTTCGGTCCAGATCGAAACCTTGTGACCTTTTGGATGACGAAGCTGGATGTTCATAGCATGAGTGTGCAGCTGAAAAACCTGCAGGATCAGCTTGATGCTAATGAGTCAGCACAGAGTGAGATGCATGTGGAGGGTTTCCAGCGCCTTGTTGAATCCAGGCCTTGAATCCAGGAATTAAGGCTGCTCTGAGGCAAATCCTGGTTTTACTTGGTACTAGCTAGTTTGCCATCTCCTTATGAGAGTGGTTGTTTATGTGAGCATATAGAGGCTAAAAATAACTGACGGAAGTTGACTTCATAACAGAGCAATAATAATAACAAAAGGCTGCTGATTGGCTTCATCTGGAAATTGCACTTAAGATCTCGAATCTTTGTCGATTGAGTATGCTGCTTGCATTATTGAGCTCCCATCTGGCTATTATTTTCAGTTCCATGTCGCAACTTGGCAGAGGCCCCTAATAACATTCACACCCCATCCCTCAGCACAACAGATTGCTCATTAAATAAATGAAATTTCTTGTTTTAGGAGGGTACTCGCAGTTGCGGTTTGCCGTTCTGTGGTCCCAGCTCAATATGGCTGTAATTGTTTTTTCTAACTTGAAGTGTCTCAGGAAGCTGGGGGAGCCTCGTGAAGCCATCCGTTATCTCAGAGATGCTTGGGATTTGGAATGACGCATTTCTTGGAAGAAAAGTGTCTATTGGAGTCATTTTTTTTATTTCTTCTTCTCTCAGGTTTAAAAAGGGGTTTGAGTCAGAGCCAACGCTACACTCTGGTATCAACTACGCTGTTCTACTCCTGGCAGCCGGACACCAGTTCGACACATCGTTCGAGCTTCGCAAAGTGGGTGAGTGGGCACTAAATCAAAAAAGGCAAAGAAGTTACAAAAGGAAAGCTTGTATTTTATGATTTGCATCCATACATGGAAATCTGCATGTTAAAGCGGCACTAATCAATGTTTTATATCAACAACAGAAAATGATTGTGTAATGTGAAAGGTGTTAATATGCCAATGTTGTGTTCACAGCTTGTTGCGCTGCCCCCAAGAGGCCAAAAAAATGATTAATGCAGGTTTAAACCTGTAATAATGGAACAAAAGGTTGATATGGCGAACGTGTTAGCAAACAGATTCCTATTTACACATCCAGCTGACACAGAGCAACATTAGCATACATTTGGAGTTGCGTTTCTGTCCAATATTTGCTCTCCTTTTAGCTCTGTTTTGGTCTCCAGCAACTCGTGAGGGAAATATCTGGCTCTTCAGTAGCTAATAGCTCCTCTATGTTCACTAGCTAGTTGCTAACTGTGTCTGACTGCCGTTTGGTGCTGGGAAAGCGAGCACAGAATTGTTTTTTAGAGTTTGTTTGCTGAAAACAGCTGTCTGCTGCAGCCGACAATGACACATAGAGAACGCGCTGATGAGCTGAAAGAAGCTATAAAGCTCCGTAGAGCTGAGGGGAGGCTTGGTGATAATGCTCTGTGGATAGGTCACTAAAAGCAACCCGTCACATTACACATGGTTGTTTGATCCATTTTATTATCAAAAATATTGAGTACAGCTGCTTTAATAAAGAAAAATTGGATTATATAGAGCAACATTTCCTTCTGTTTTGCAAGCAAGCATGCTGTGAAGCCCTTGTTCCCAATCATCTGCTTTTGCCCTGAAATCTGAGTCTCAGAGGAGCTCAGGAATGTGGGAAACAGAGCAACAGTCCTTGGAATTGCTTGCAGCTCCCTAAATTAGCCCCACCCTCCGTTTCTACAGACCCCCCCCACGCTTATCACTACGACCCCCACCTGCCTCTCCAAATGGCTGGTTACTGCAGCAGGACATGTAGCAGCAGCTTCCCTCAGCAGAAGCCAAAAACATTGACAATTATCTTGCAAAGTACAATAGTAAATCATAAAGCTAGAGCTCTGCACTGCAAGATGTGGAATATCCAAGTAGAGTATGTATATATTTTTTAGCCCTTTCTTGCTACAGTCTCTCCTCAGCTACCATGTCTGCTTAAAATCTAAGTTTGCGACGGCCTAAGGGGAAATGTTAACTCTTTCTTGGTTTCCAGGAGTGAAGCTGAGCAGCCTGTTGGGGAAAAAAGGCAGCCTGGACAAGCTGCAGAGCTACTGGGACGTGGGCTTCTTCCTGGGTGCCAGCATCCTGGCCTGCGACAACACCAGGGTCATCCAGGCCTCTGAGAAACTCTTCAAACTCAAAGCCCCCATCTGGTGAGAACACGGATAAGCCGTTCTCAGATTAGCATGCCGAAAAACACATTTTAGACCGCATCCATCACCGACTGTGTGCTCTGCTTTCCCTTGAAACCACAGTGGCCATCTGTGGCCATTGTGTGCAAGCATTTGGTGTGTTTCACACAGAGAACAGAAAATATCCAAAGGAACTCACTTTGCTCATTTGAACAGCACCTCTGTCTTTACATGGACTTGATGACTATAACACTCTGGTGTTGTGACATTTTGTTAGGAGACACAACTAAAAACAGGCAGTTGGACATTAAAATGGAGAAGAGATTACAGGATGAGGCTTCCTGAATGTTGCCAACAAGATTACTACTGTGAAAAAGAGTTGTGGTTTTTTTATTCCAGTGAAATGACCAACATTTTTACACACAAATTGTTTTAACCTAACCTGCAAGTATGGAGGTATCATTGTGTTTTAATGGCAAAACAGGAAAATAAGCCCCAAAATGAACCTTTAACGATGAACATTTTTACGTATGAAAAGCATATGAAAATAACTAGTGTAATCCATGCTATTCTCACATAATCCTTTCATAGTGGAGGAACAAAGTCTTAACTATCTGCAATACATAATTTCAAAATTTATATCCATTCCTCAAGATTTTATGAGACTGTGTCAGATGTACAGTCAACTGTTTGCAGTGCGTAAGACCCTGCTGTTCTTAATTTGTGTTAGTGCTGTGAAAACTCTTTAAGTTTCCATTAATGTCACAAAGACAAATGAGCCCCAGCATGGAAACACAATCATATGATATTGTTTGTTTTCGTGATCTATGTTCATGGGTTTAAAACAATAACACACATGCATATTATCTGCCACTAAGTTATTTTGTTTGTAATAGCAGATGTTTTTTCTGTTGAGAAATGGGATGCCAGTGAAGCTTCCTCTAGTTCTGACATTTGGTTACATTTGGTTAAATAAACATGTGGATTCTGGCCTTTTTTCAGGGCACAGTGGAAAAATGTTTCTTGTTTCATTCTCTCTGGTTGGTTTCAGGTATCTGTGCTCGCTGGTGGAGACCATCTTGATCTACCAGCAGTTTAAGAAACCCGGCGTGGAGCAGCCGGCCCCCAAGCAGGAGCTGGTGGACTTCTGGATGGACTTTCTGGTGGAGGCCACCAAGAAAGACGTCTCCTCGGTCCGATTTCCTGTAAGTGACGAGGAACCAATTAAACCCAAATGATGCAGCTCCAGGGCTAAACAGTAGCTGAGATTTCAAGTTTAATATGTTGAAACAAAAGAAAAAGAACATGTATGCTCAGCAATCTTTCACTAGTTAAATACAGGTAAAAAAAATAAAACATACAATGGATCTCTTCTGCAGGTGTTGATATTAGAGCCCACTAAAGTGTACCAGCCTTCATATTTGTCCATCAACAAAGACGTGGATGACAACACAGTGTCTATCTGGCATGTTGCTCCTGATGACAAGGTGGGTGCCCATCATTTATATCATCCAGCAACTTTGATCTCCCCAATTCCGCCTTTCTTACTGTTTGCTCAGTTCCTCCAAATTCTGTCAAGTTCTGTAATTTGCACTGCTGTTCACAAACTCTTCTACTAGTAATAATCCCTTCCTGAATCTGAGATGAAACATCAAAAACACGGAGCAGTTAGAAAAACATCCATTCTCCCCTTCTGTTATTTAAAATACTGTACCTGTCTGCATGTGTATAGTTGCAAGCTGCACCAATATTACACTGTCGGTGTTGAAGAGAAACAATTTTTGGGAGATTTATAGACTTATCTTTTAAGTGGAGAAGCCATGGAAATCCATTATAGCTTGGTGCTTAATGCCAAGTATACTAAGATTGCTTCTCCGTGTTAGCATGTTAGCATACATTATTTTGAGCTATGCAGTAGAAGTGAGAGATAATCTGAAATGATACGCAGTTAAGTTTTGATGCAAGATATTGTCAGAAATATACATGAAATGTGATACAAAGGCTGTTAGTAAACATGGACCGCTCAGCTTGTTTAATAGGAAGTGAAGCTGGTAAGTGCCGGGAGACTGTGCAAGGTGAATAATAATAGAAGAATAGTAATTATAGCCACAGAAAATGCTTGTTTCTGATTGGCTGGCAGGTCACAGAATCATACCTCATACAAAATCATCACATAGGTGCACCTCAAACGTGCTCTTTGGTTAGATGCTATGCTGTGATAATGGAATTGTTTCCTGTCATAAAGTTCTTTGCGTCTTATTGATTATTTTTTCATATTGTAGTACATTATTGCTTACATAGAAATTGATCCTAGTAAACCTGCTACATCAGCTACACTGGCTTCATATTTTCATTTAATTCATGTGCTGTAGCCAGTGCAATAAAAACCTCTTTTTATTACTGTAAGGTCGGTCAGCATATGTTGGATAATGCTGCCGCTCTAATACTACTATCAGTCTGCTATAATCAGTCAGTGTAGTGTATTCCCAGAAGTTGTAATGTTATCTGTTTTGATCTTTCCTGCAGCACAAAGGGATTCATGAGTGGAACTTCAGCGCCACATCAGTACGAGGTGTCAGGTCAGTGACTGCTGTCTTTAATGACACGCTCATATTACAGCTGAGTGATGTGAGGACGACCTCACACCTGTCTCCAGAGGGCGATTGGTTTAAATTTATCATCAGATGGTGGGTTGGAAGGAGAAGCTCCACTAAGTCTCTGAAAGTTGCCAGAGGAATATATCGAATCATTTCTGTCATTGAGAGAGATGTCACAACTCTTTTAAACCAACCCTGTTTGTGCTGTTTTCAACTCTCACCATGCTCAATAAGTGCGTTAACATTAGCATGTATCTATTACATTATTTGGTCATAAACCAAATATATTGCACAAAGTTAACTTTTGACCTGATGGTGGCGCTAGATGAAAAGTTATTACAATGAATCTTCTGGGAACCACGAATGTCTGTACAGAATTTTATGGCAATCCATCTAATAGTTATTGAGATATAATAGTGGTGAACCAACAGACCGACATTACCATCGTCATGTAGCTGCTAGCTTGGCTAAAAACCTTCCAACTAAAATCATAATACTATCTAATGTCTATAATGTATGTAATTTCTATGCACTTTGTCTATGCTCATACTGTATAAGTTTATTCTGCACAGGTCTCCCTTTTTAAAATTTAAAATGGAGATGTTGATCTCAATGAGACTACCTGTTTGACTAAAGATCTAGTCAAAAAAAACAAGTCAGAAATATACCAACATTAAAGTTAGTGACAAATGAAAAGTATAACAAATATATGGATTTACTGCTAACTGTGTAGGCTACATAAAGGCCTGACATGTTAGATGTGCAGAGCTATCTAAGAAAGCACAAAAGCATGTGCTATCACTTCAGCTCTCACTGCTCCAGACTGTGTTAGAGCGCTCCATTAATACCACAGACAGTCTACCAGAGACAGTTTTCATGATGTCTTCTCTGCGCCTCCTTTTCCACGGTCCTCAAAGGAATTCAGTGTCAGATCAGAGAGAAGTGGAGGGCTGTGCTCACATGTTGCTAGGGAACGAGTCATTCTCTGTGCCCACTCAGCCTGCAGACAGTCAGCAGGACACAATAGCAGCTCTGCGAGCAACAATACGACCACACATACAGCCGCTTCGTTGTCTGGCTCAGCAGCTGTGGCCTTGGCGCGCTGGCTAAGAATTGGACAAGCGCTCATCCTGGCGGATAAAAGTTTCCATTTAGTTGTTGAATCGAAGCGCTCCATCGTTTGTGCCGACATTCAGAATCATTTAATTTGTCAGAAGTGTTGTGTTTGTTCCAGATGCAGAATTTGTCTAGAAACAAACTGGTGCTGCAGCTCACACTCACAATGCTGCAGTCTTACTGTGCATAACAGTAAAATGTATTGTTATTACATCTGTGTGTACATCCTGCATTCATCACATCTACTGGGGTTTATATGTTGACGGAGTGGCTACTAACATGCAGTGACAAACAGTCTTTTATTTCATACCGGAGATTTGATGGCTGATGTCATAAGTCCGGTGAAAGGCTTCATTCATGCTCTGAGTCGTATCTACTCTCATGGGATTATTGTCCAACTAACTGTGAACTGTTTCTCCTCAGCATCTCAAAGTTTGACGAGCGCAGTGCCTTCCTGTACGTCCTTCACAATGCAGAGGACTTCCAGATCTATTTCTGTACAGAGATGCACTGTAAAAGGTTGGTCTCTCTGCGTTTGTGTGACATCATTAAGTTAATCATGTTCCACACTTAATGTCATAACAAATATTTAATGACCTTTTCCTATAACTTTGAAATTCATATTATTGGGTTTTAGGTCACAGCAATCGAAAATTAGGTTGGAATCAGAACACAGCTGTCACCAATTTATTAACTATGGCACTAAATTTGAAAAGAGGGATTTAAATGAATAGAAGAGGTCCTTTGGGGTTTTTGTTAATGCATAAACTTTCAACAAGAGAGTCTACAGCCATGCTAGCGACTCTGTGAGGCTATACTTAGGCACAGTGGTGCTTTGAGCTATATGCTAACACTATCATGCTAACATTCTCACAATTACAATGTAACATGTAAGTCAGATTTCACCTTACCACTTTCTACTAATGCAGTCTTTATTAAGTGTTTTAGCCTATGGCTTTATTAATGGTTAGTTAATCAGTTATAAGCCGTTATTAATAATAACTTTTGGGTTATAAAAAAATCCCTTCGAGTGATTTGACCGTATGACAACTTATCTTCTGGAAAAGGGCTGCAGAGGATCAGAATCAAAATCCATTTGTTAAGAAATTATTAAGCATTTATTTATGACTTACCAACATTTATAACTGCACTATTACCAATTAGAAGGGATAACTGATAACTGATCTATAAAGGATTAGTAAACGATTTATTAACCATTACCCTCTTATATCCCACTGCCCTTCTGGAGGGTTTGCCATGATGAACTCATGCTGGTTAGTTAAACATTGTTCAGACAAAGAGAACTTTGTTATAAATTCTAGTGGAGATCCATTAATCCCATCTAACTAAGACTTTGAGCCATCTGATAAGGAATACTGTATATACAGTTTGATACTATCAGTGTGGAATAAGATGATTTTCCAACACTACGATTAATGGACGACCTGCTCTAACAAGCAGTATTACTCACAGGAAAAATAAATTTAGATTTTTATGACTTGTGGTTTTATTCCTTAAAACTCAGCCATCAGTGAACCAACATCTGATTTTTCTGATATATTTTTGATCATAAAGATTCATGTCAGTCTAGAAGGATTGTAAGCTCTCTCCCACTGCAGCGAGGTTATCTGGTCTCTGCTCGTACCCGTCCCTACAGTAGTTCAGGCGCTCTTGTCAGCTCCGTACTCAGGTGGGAAGTTTCGCACCTCCCCGTCGCCACGAACACACCTTGTTTCATTTCGGCACCATCGTGTTCCTTGCTCGCTGAAGCACTGAGTGTTCAAACTTGTGACTCTCACATCAGAGGCTAGCGAGCACTTCCAGTTCCATTATGTGGAGTGTGAGAGTCAGTGAGTCATGCCTGCTGTTGTTATGATGCTGCTCTCCTTTAATGCAGAGCAAAAGGAGTGACAGTGGGGGGTGGGAGGGGGGGGTGAGAAGGGAGGAAGGAAGGAATAGACGAAAGGTGGTAGAAAGAGGAAGAGGCCCAGTCTGATTGTGTTGTGCATGATTGCAAGCACACGTGTATCACAGAACACCTGCGCAGGCATGCCATGTGTGACAGCATGATGAGGCGACATGCTAATTCACAGCTTGTGTGCAGAGAGCGGTAAAGGTCATTACATGTATATATATGTGTGGGAGGTGTGCACGTAAACATACTGTAACCACTTCTGGATGAGACCACCAGCTAAATACTCCACTCAGTGACAATATGTACTTAATGGATCTCAGACAACATGTGCAAATTATCCACGTTAAATGGCTCTAATGTAATTCACTCTGGATTTTAAAAAAGATATAAGCCAAATACCTGAGCCTTGAGTGTTTGCTGCATTATTTCTTTACCTGCACTTACAGAAATATGCTACAGACGGGGATATTTAAACTCTTCTTGTAAGGGCTCTAGGAACAGGTGCATTAATAATAGAATAATGGTATGAACTTTATTTATACAGGACCTTTCAAAACAAAGTTACAAAGTGCTTTATGTGGGAAAGACATTTTAGCACTACAGCTAAATAAAATCAGGCGAATAAACGTGCAGAAAATAAAAGTGTTTATATCAATATTGGGTGAACAGAGAAGGAATCATAGCCTTATCATTGTATCCAAAAAACGGGAGCACTATGTTAAGGCCTAGTATAGATACAACCACACAGTCAAACGTGCTTAAAGCTCAAAATCAGTGCTTATTTATCGTTTTATTTCAGATCAAATGTGCCGCAGCAGAGCCAAAACAATAGTAGCTGTCCAAAACAAACATATAGATTCCACTGTATATTTCCAAGCGCCCTGATGAAGCTGTGTGTGATCTGTATTTTGGACTGATCAGGCTTTTCTTTGGCAGATTCTGCGATCTGGTCAACAGCATAACAGAGGAGGCCTGGAAGGGTCCAGAGGAGGGAGACTGTGACGCTGATGCCTTAGAGGTGAGAGGACTGAAGACCCGATTCACTCCCATACTGGCTCACATAGTTTTTTAGCCTTATAGACTTTGGTTATATTTAAATATTTTAGAGTCTTATTTTTTTTTTTTTTTTCTAGATTTAAAGTCACTGTTTCACCTGCATCAGAGTTACACGTCTCAGCCACAACAACCATTTTTGACTGAACTCCAGCACACAGTTCCACTACTTTTATGTCCATATATTTAATTTAATAAAGCCTTTTATTTTTAATTAAGAGGCAGTAAAGCCTCACACACAACTAGTATCACAATCCCTTTAGATACAGAGAAAAGGAATTACCTGACATAGTAAAAGTCACATTTTAGGGACGCACAACTCTTTTTTTTTTTAAATGCATGGGTGCCAAAAAACAACTAAGCTGTTTGTTTCTGTACATTTTTTTGTTACATCCTGTTGTGTCTCTGTGGTGCACTTTGCCTGCTTTTAAAATGTCACAGGAAATATGATGTGAATGTGGTGTTTCCATCAAAAGAATTTAATTTGCTGACAGAAAAAGAAAATCATTGACCACAAAACCATCTTTCAACAGCCTTGGAGAAGTTCCTTGTTAGCGATCTGACAATTTCTCCATGAAAAGACAAAAAAAAAAAAAACCAAAGACATGCAAATGAAATAATCAATAATGTGTTTCTCTCGCTTTTTATAACTTAATGTCTTTCGGCAAAAATCTGTTTTAAGTGTGTATGAATTTCTAATTCAGTTCATCATCATTTGCATTATAATAACTGGATCGAAACCCAGCTGCACACCCAGTGAACATGAACAGTGACCTGCTGGGATAAGGCCTGGATTTTGCTTGTGTGCTTTGTGTGCTTTGACAGTACAGAACAGACACCTGCTGCTGCATTCACCTGTCTTCCCAGCGGAGCCTCGGGAAAAGAAAAGCTAATTACCCCAAAACGCTGCTGCACCCATTCTGACTCAGCGGCGTGGCACAGATCAAATGTCTAACAGGTTTCTCTCAAGAGCTAGTTTCATATCTGTCAGCCGTAAATGTGCTGTCAGTTTGTCTCCAGCCTTAGCTTTCGCTTTACAACGCAACCTGTCCTTAAAACCGTAAACATTAATCACATGATTCAGAAAGAAAAGTACGTTAGTTGAGCCTTTCTTACTGAGGTTTCATCAGGGTCAAAGAATCAATGGAACAGGTTTTAAGTGACCTGATTACAAAGAAAAGACCATTCATTAAAGTGAATTAACAAATCAGTAATCACAAAAAAAAATTGTTGGACAGGAGCACAATGCAGTAACTGGATGCTGTAACAAGAGAACAACAATCTTGAAAAACCTGTTCATGTACAGAACAGTACAGTTATAACACAAAACACAGAAGGAAGTTTGGATTTGCAGGTTGAAGATTTTAAGGGGTAAACAAACAGAGGAATAACCCTGCAATTCCTTATTTTGTATGTTGGGTCTTTATTAAGGTAGGAATTCCATGTAGCTGGATTTCTGTATTATACAGTAATACCAAAAAAAAGATGTCATAACCTTTTAAATCACTTAAAATATTTTTTAGATTATTTTTATTTATTTATTTGTGAGACACATTTGAAGGATGTGGAAACAAAAAACTTTTTTATTTTTTATTTTGTCTCTGGTGCTTTATTATGGTTGGTACCTACTGTATTACAGTAGTCAGATTACTTTAAATAGTTAGTATTGGATTAGATTATAGTTACATGAATTATTTCAGTGTTTCTGTAGTCAGACACTACACTGCTACAGGCACAGTGGTGAGAACATATCAGGTCTTTACAGTGAGTGTTAATAAAAGCCGATTTAACATTAGATCACCATCACGTCATCACTTCACCTATTAAAGTGAATGTTGCCTGCTTGTCTCCACAGTACGACTATGAGTACGATGAGCACGGAGAGAGGGTGGTGCTGGGAAAAGGCACATTCGGAGTGGTGTACGCAGGCCGAGACCTCAGCAACCAGGTCCGACTGGCCATCAAAGAAATACCAGAGAGAGACAGCAGGTGAGAATCTGCCCAGACATTTCTCAGGAAAAGGCCGCCGTGTTCTCTTCTATCTGTCACTCTGAGGGTTTCATACTGTTGTCACCACAGAAGAAGCATTTTTGAAAGGACTCTCATGTACAGTATGTATAGTCATGTGATGTTAATTACAGGCACAAGCATTTCACATGTTTTGCCTCGCAAGCAGTGAGGCCTAATAATAGAGATGTCAGTCAGTAATATTAGGAAGCCGTTACTTTACGAGGAAATTTTGGTATGGATGTTCATGGTCCCCACAGGATGAATAAACAATAAGTTTAACGATCATGTAAACCTCCATCTAACACCACCAAAAGGTACAATTTCCCCTCAATCAGCATTTTGGTCCGTGACGAGTTGTCTCAAAAACTAATCCTGAATTGTTTACATCCTGGTTTGCTAGCCTTGCAAACTCCTTCTTCGCTGCCTTTGTTGACACGTTGCTACGATTCTTTGCGCAGTACAGCTACCAGCTGTTGAATAGCGTTAAACGGGTGGCAGGAATATGTATTGCATCGGCCACGTGCTCAAGTGCATCCTCATGCTCACAATACAAACTAAACAGGGAACCGCTCGTTAAAACGCTGCTCCATAGTGCTACTAATCATCAAAAACTCCACCTATTATCTATGAATAGTCATAGTCCCCAGAGGATGAGTCCTAATATTTTTGGTGACCCACTGACCTTTGCTGTCGTGCCAACATCAGACCAAAATGTCACATTTGGACTCAAGATATTTTGTAATCTAATTGGCAGATTGCCGTGGAATTGGTTCAGCACATTCATGTTCAGAAGAGGATAAACTCTGAAGCCACCCTCCAGACATACTTTACATTTTTAGCAGTCTCTTTAGCAGTCTATCCTAAGATTAAATTACATTCTGAATGTAAACAGGTGTCTGAGCTGTTGATGCCTCATCTTGTTCAGCACTGCTGATGAGCATCATTAAGAAAAGTGCTGTTTTCCTGAGAGTGTGAAGTGCAGATCAGCAGTGTCCCTGGTGGTTTCTGGCTTTCAGTGGGCTGGTATCCACTTGAGTGACTGTCTTAGTGGAGAGCTGTGGAGGCGAAGTCCACCCCCCACACCCCACTGCCTTGAATTCCCACCACTGTCTCTGCTGAAAACGCCTGTCTCCTCACAGCTCTGTACTTACTGTACTCATCTTAAATTGCACGACTCTCTCACAGACTAGATGATCCCACTGCCGCACTTTGTTCCACTAATCACATCAGGGAGTCAACAGGGCACTGGGCTGCAGAGAATGTGGAGAATTTGGGTAAATAATTCAGAAGAGGATTGAAATCTCAAGACAGGCAGAGAGAGAGAGCGAGGGAGAGAGAGAGAGAGAGAGAGAGAGGGAGGGTGATTCATGCAGAGAGCTGAATGTGAAAAGAAATTGCTGGCAGGCATGCTATCAAGACTCAGCCTCCCTGTTTTACTGGCTCATTCTTTTGGCTTCTGACATGTCATCTATATCCATCCTGTTTACTTTCATGTCACCTTAAGGAGAAAACGCAGTGACAGTGACATCTCCATAAGCCACCATTCATCTTCTAAACTCAGACCAGAAATCAACTTATCATCAGGCTAATGTGGTTAAGATTTTTGTGTATTTTATTTTCATCTAGGTTAGTGCTGAAAGAAATTGACAGAAAATGTAATCTTCAACAATTTTGATAATTCATTAATCATTTAAGTCATTTTTATAAGCAAAAATAACAAAAACTCACTGGTCCCATATCCTAAATGTGAATATTTTTCGTTTCTCTGAGCCGTCTGTGAACGTGAACTCAGATTTTATTTGGGTTTCTGAGAAAATAAGGCATTTGAAGACGTCACCACAGGCGCTTTTAGCCATTTCTTGATGTTTTATAGACCAAATGATTAATCATTTAATCAAAACAAAATCTGTAGATTGATCTATGATGAAAAGAATTGTTAGTTGCAACCCTAATCTAGGTTTTGCTTTTCATTTTAATTATTTTTATAGTTTCAATTTAGTTTTCTGTGTTGTTTTAGCCATTTTAAGTTCATGCTTAGCTTTGATGTAATAGTTATACAGTTCAGTGTAATGTAAGTAATGTAGTAAGTAATGTCAAGTAATTTCTAGTTTCACTACTTTTCATCTGGGTGTTATTTTTAAAGGTACAATGACGTACAATAAGTTCAATATACTGCAAGTGTGTAGTACAAATGTTGAATCAGGAAATCTACAATTTTAGAATGGATTTAAATTTTTTAACACATCTTCAACTAAAATTGGGACCTTTTTGATATTCAACAAATGAATCATTTTAACTGATTCAACAGGAAACTTTAATATAAAATCCCACAAAAGAACTGCAAAATAAATCTGTATCTGTAGAGACAATAAAAAGAGAGAATACTGCGGTCTTTAGTATTTAACCTTCTTTAGTGTTGTATCATCATGTTGTACCAACACGGTTACTTTTCGAACTTCATCTACGTACAGTATATAACCTGTTTTCTGGGAATGAAAGCATCTCATTGGCATCTGTTCTTCTCTAGCGTACAGTTTAACGTTGTGTTTTGATGTTTTTTAAATGCAGGTACTCTCAGCCGCTCCACGAGGAGATCGCTCTCCACAAGCACTTAAAGCACAAGAACATCGTCCAGTACGTCGGGTCCATCAGCGAGAACGGCTTCATAAAGATCTTCATGGAGCAGGTGCCTGGAGGTGAGACCAGTATCTGTATCATCTTAAAGAAATTGTTCAAGTGGCGGTTGTTGCTTATCTTTATGTGTTTTTCCTTCACCCTTTACCCTCACCTGAATAAAGACATATTTCACTGAAAAGAATACATTTGTTTACACCACATGGCCAATTGGCTGCCAAAGACTGTGAGCTTTTATTACAACTAAATTGTCTTGGAATAGACTTTTACAGTCCCAAAATGGAGAAGTAATAATCAAAAAGCTAACCAAACAGGTTGTGAAACATAATCTGAAATAAAAGCGCTAAAATAGAGTTTGTACAAGATTTATCAGAAGTATCGAGGTAGAAGAAAACCTGACTCTGAGTTGCCGACTGATTAGAACTGTGCTGCTAATCTCAGCTCAGAGTGAGTGTGTTTATCGTTGCTGTACTTTGTCCGGTGGTCTCCAGGGAGTCTGTCTGCACTGCTGAGGTCCAAGTGGGGCCCTCTGAAGACCAACGAGTCCACCATCGGCTTCTACACGCGGCAGATCCTGGAGGGACTCAAATACCTGCACGACAACCAGATAGCACACAGAGACATCAAGGTGACTAAACAGAAGTCATTATAAAATTAATGTTCTGTTGGAGGGTTGGATCATCTTTGTGGCATCATAGGCTTCTTGCAGGCTCATTTCCAGAATGGCATCATTTAGAGAATTAAGAAAAAACTAGTTGAGCTTAAAACAAATTAGAACTTCTTATCATTTGTTTAAATTCTACGAACCAGGCTGCATTTAGGGCCTTTTTTCAATTAGCATTGAGTGCCATAATACAGCGCTTATCCAACTCAAATTAGTAAAAATCCTCCAGTGGCATGGGAGATAATAAACTTAACATTTGCATTTTGTTGTAATAGAAGAACCGAGTAGTTTGCATGAGCAGTGAGGGCTACAGTGGCTGAGCAGACAAGGAAACTAGTCCACGCCCTACAGAAACCAGGAAGTCCAGGGGGAAAGATGTCAGTACTGGTCAGTGGCCACATTGCAGAGTGACAGGTGATGTGTGGGAGGTGCACTGCAAAATGCAAAAACATTATGACAATTTAAGAAAAACTAAAGCAGAACAAAAGAAGAACAGACTGCACTGCATCTATGACAGACCAGAGGTTTGCAAGGCAACAGCAACAGGAGACGTGTACAGAAGAATAAAATAATTACAAGAATGCAACAATAACAAAAATTCGCAGACACAAAGATACTGAAGAGTCCTGCAGACACAAAACCACAAACACAGACAGACACAGTAAGTAATGTAAGTAATATATAAAGTAAGAACCAAGAGAAATTATTCAGTTCATTGCAGAATTTGAGTTTTAAAGGTTTGAGTTAAATCCTTCACTGTTTGTTTGCGCTCTGAAAACTCATGACTCTCCGTGCACACTAAATTTGATTTGGTGTGAATGCGTTCCAAGAGCGTCCCAGCTGCTCACACGCATTTTAGCATTTTCTTTATAGCTCTTTGGCTAAAACAGTAAATCTGACTTCCCCTTTTTCTTATGTAAAATCCCCTCCCTGTTTTATCTCAGTTATGACAAACCAACACTGATAACACTTCCATCACAGACAGCCATTAGGGTCAGCAGCCGCTTCCCCATGTGTCCACCTGATTCAACAACACGGTCATATAAGCATCATTAGCGGCACGTAAATGTTAATGACCTTGTTTTGGCTGGGATTTCACCCTGCTCCTCCCATGCAGAGTGTTGTAACCTGCTGTTTGTCACTTTCAAGGATTTGCAAGCACCTCGCATTATCTCAAAACACAGCATGGCTTTGGTATTTCAGCGAGGGAATGGACGTATCTGTTCTCACAGATGTCTTTTCAATCCGCAGGGCGATAATGTTCTCATCAACACCTACAGCGGCGTCCTGAAGATATCAGATTTTGGCACATCCAAGAGGTTGGCTGGGATCAACCCTTGCACTGAGACTTTCACAGGTACGAACAGACTAAATCGCTCCCTGCTTCCTGTTAACACAAACCCACAACAATGCTTGAGAAGTGTGTCAAATTCCTGAAAACCCCCATTTTCATGAAACAACAAGGCACTGAACTTTCCTCAGCAGTGGCTATAAATAAAGCTGAGCAGTAAAGTATCCCCGCACAGATAATACTTCTCTTTGGCTGTCACCATTTCAGAGCACTAATCCAGTCTCGGTTCCTTGGCCAGTAATAGCTGACTGTTTCTGTTCAGAGACGCTGGCTTTGTCATGAGTGTGCGGTCAGATCTGGCAGGTTTGTGCCCCGTGTGATGTCGGCACCACAGCGGCCAATTGCAGCTCAGTCTGACCTCTTGGATTAGATCATCTGGCAGCTGATTGGAACAGACAGGGACTTACCCTGAACTGTGGATCTCTTTCAGGAAACTGGGCTACTCCTTTTTGTAGCCCAGGCCCGCTATAAATGTGTCCCTGCCTGTTTTTAGCAGCTTGAGCTTCTAAAAGCAGCAAATGCCGCCCAGCAGGCTATTATTAGAACAAAAGAGTCCTTTCAATTGGGAGCTGAAAATGTTACTTTGGACTGAGATGTGATTAACTGACAACACATAGAGTCTCTTTGTTGTTGCTCACACGAGACCATGAACCCTGAAAAAGCTCTTGTAACCTGAATAGTCATTTGCAAAAATTGTGTCATGAAATCAGGACAGAAGTAACTTTTTATTGGACTTAATGCAAGCCATTTTTGGTATTTACATCAGTTTCTTTTATATGCTGTTGATGCCACATTTACCTTTACTGACTGTGACACACAGTCATCTGCAATGCAGATTTTATCCCTTAGTTTCATACATGGAGCTGTTAAATGTGTGTTGATGTTGCCTGAAGCAAAGGGCAGGTTTGACACACTTTTTCACTGCATGTAATTAAGTTAGAGTTTGCTTTTCCTGAACATTTCTGACAGAGTCACAGCAATTATTCACATATGAAGCTGGAGCCAGGGGGCTATTAGCTTAGCTTAGCATAAACACTGGAAACAGCTAGCCTGGCGCTGTCTAAAAGTAACAAATTCCGCCCACCTACACCTCTAAAGCTCGCTAATTAACACGCATCTCGTTTGTGTAATCCGTACAAAGACTGAAGTTTAAAAACGATAATTCGCCATTTTACAGGGGGTTATGGTCCAGACTACTTATTGGTATTGGTTTGGAGCACTTGCCAGGAAACCAGTAGAGACTCCAGGAAGTTATTGGTCTCGGCCAAGAAACAGCCCGACTCACAACGTGTGGTTTCACTTCGGTTTTTGTACAGACGAGATAACCTGTTAATTTGTGAGCTTTAGAGGTGCTGGCAGTTGGATTTCGTTACCTTTTGGACAGAGAGAGGCTAAATCTCATCAAGAAAGCAATAAGTATATTTCCCAAAATGTTGTACTATTCCTTAAAGGACAACCTTAAAGGAAGAGAGATCTGAGACTGTTAACGAACACATACAGAACCCAAAATGTCTGATAACTTCACAGCCAGATGAGACTACATCAGGTTTCTTTTATATTATTGTACACCCTGAAAGTGAAAATTATTTGACTTATTTGTTAACTCTTTTTAACTGTCTGCCTATGTATTTATGTTTGTTTATCCAGGCACACTACAGTACATGGCTCCTGAAATCATAGACAAGGGTCCTCGGGGATACGGCAAGCCCGCGGACATCTGGTCTCTGGGCTGCACCATCATAGAGATGGCAACTGGGAAACCACCTTTCTATGAACTGGGAGAACCGCAGGCTGCTATGTTCAAGGTGAGGGACAGCAGCAACAAATCCCATCATCCCACTAGGTAATGTGTGTTTAATTTTAGCAAAAAGGGTCGTGGAAGGCAGGTGAACATCTGTTTCTGTAGTGACATCTTCCATAAAGTGTTGATCAACAGTGCCAATGAACAGCTGCAGCTCAACAGAACTTAGGATGTGGTCAATTTTTATGTTTGAGAGCTGATAACTGCTCCCCTGATATTTTATAAAGTATCTGTATATACAGCCAGTTTTCCACTAGACCTCCATGATGGGACCAGACATGATTATTAGGAGTACTGTAAGACAATTAGCTTTTATCAACCCTCAGACTGACAGTACAACTGACATGGAAACCTACTGTGCATGCAAACTACTAGCAGATGTAGTGTGTTGTGCAAGTCCATTTATTTGCTCACTATATGCTTTAAAAAAAAACATTCTCTCTGCTAAATTCATTAAAAGAAAAGACGCCATCAAAAGCAGTCATGAGTAAGTCTGATGTCTGCACTCGTCAGTTCTTTTTATGGAAACAAAACCGGTGAATCGGCCGTCATGCACCTGCATTGTGTTTCCACCTGCGTTCTGTAACGTGATCAAGCTCAGTAGAAACTCCAAATATTGTCTCTGCACGAACATTTGTTTGAACACAAGCAGACACGTGTAGCTCAGTGAGGGGAACCAACACAGACTCCCTCATGTTTCCAGTTTCTATGTGCAGGCGTCTTTGTTCATAAAATCTTTTACTCACTGTGTATTTGCTCTGAATGGAAATGTAAAGTGCTCCACCCCGATGAAATATTGTTCTTAGCCATATGTAGCCCATTAAAGACAGTAAAGATGTTTAAGGGTTGTCTGGAAAGCATTATAGCACTCCTGTCAAAGCTCTGAATCATGGAATTTTCCATAAGATGTAATTTGATTAAAGGGCTGTGAATTCAAACAAGAGGGTGTATGTGCCTGTGCTGAATATACCTTCTAGTCAACAAAACATGAAAGCAGAAACTGGGTTCTCCTCCCATTTTTCTGGAGAAAGATCACAGAATTCCCAGAACTGCAAGTACAATCACATCATCTTTTTCTCTTGAAGGATCTCGTGTTGTGTCTGCACTGTGTGTGGTGTGCGGAGTTGTCCCAGATAGTGAAACAGTCCTTATATACTCTTCACTCATCCTTATGGAATGTCTCGAGGGAGGGGCATCTCCCTGCTGATCTTAAGTCAACATTCCTCAGCAGCAACGACAGGAATGTCTTATTGTCATGACAGTCTCACGCTTGAACTTTGAGTGTTATTGCTCTTCAACTGCTGCCCCAAGCTACAGCCGGGCTCATAGTTCACTGGGTAAACACTCACTTTACGCTCAAGTTGTCTCCTTGCAGTGAATCAAACAATGTACCCCGAGAGCAGGACATCTCGGAGAGCTTTCTCAGAGGCAGTGTGCTCTCACTTTGTTTTGTTTTTTAAACTTCTGTACATCTTAATTCCTTCCTTCCTTCTGCTCCTGCCTGAGCTGAATGTGTGTGTCCTTTGCCTGCATGTTAGGTGGGCATGTTCAAGATCCACCCAGAGATCCCAGAGTCCATGTCGATGGAGGCCAAAGCCTTCATCCTGCGTTGCTTTGAGCCCGACCCGGACCGGCGTGCCACCGCCCTCGACCTGCTCACCGACGAGTTCCTCACCGTCACCAGCCGCAAGAAGAAGAGCAAGAGCAGCTTCACAGGTGGGTTCAGTTCAGCTTCGTTCAGCTCGGCAGCTGAGAGAATGCCTTGTTGATGTTTTCCTACTTTGTTCTTTATTTGAACCTCCATAAGCCTCCATAAAGTTATAACTAGGTGTCCTGGTGTCCACATAAGGTGATAAAAATAAAAATAAACTTCAATTTTAAATCGCTTAGTATCAGTGGAACAAGAAATACAAACATCAGGAAATAAGTCAGAGGAATAGTTTGAGTTAGATCTCCCATATCTGTGCGGTGTATGAACATTGTATGAAGCTACAGCCGGGAGACGGTTAGCTTAGCTTAGCATAAAGAAACAGGGGGAAACAGCTAGCCTGGCTCTGTCCAAAGGTAACAAAATCCAACTTCTAGCAGTTTTAAAACTCATTAATTAGCATGTTATATCTTATTTGCTTAATGCGTACAATAACCAAACTTTAAAAACTAGCTAACAGCTCGTGGTTTGACAGATTATTTCTTGGCCGGGAGCAGTGACTTCCTGGAGTTTCCGCTGGTCGTCAGGCAACTTCACATTCACTTCAAGACTCCAGGCAGTCACTGCTCCTGGCCAGGAAACAGTAGTGGCGGACCTTTTGTCAGAGCCAGGCTAGCTGTTTCCCCCTGTTTCCAGTCTTTATGCTAAGCTAAGCTAACCGTCTCCTGGCTCCAGCTTCATATTTAATGAACAGCCATGAGAGTTGTGTCGATCTTCTCATCTAACTCTCTGCAAGTGTATTTCCCAAAATGTTGGACTATTCCTTTAATAGTCACGATTTGGCTAATTAAAGGGCTAAAACGCTAAACATTATAAAATAAAACCCAAAAAATAATAAAAAGAAAGCAGCTTCGGTATATATTTTGGCTGTGTCCTTAGATGTACCTAAACAGTATCTGCTGAAAAGTGTCACCTGCTATACCTGCTCATCATTGAATGAATAGGTGTCTTGCAACCTGAACACACCCTTAATCTTCATTGTCTAGATTTGTCAATAGCCTCAGTTCTCGTTGGCTTTCCAGCCGGCAGCAGTGATGCTATCATGTGCCCTGGCAGCAGCACAAAAGATTAGAAAAAAAGCTTAAAAGCTTGTGCCTCTCTGTATACTTGGAAGTGTTATTCTGCCAGTCTTACATGGAAATTGTGTTCTGTTCTGTTCTCTGGTTAACTGCTGACACACATTTTATGTTTGTTTTTCCCCCCACAGCTCTGTCACCGGGGTCAGGTGAGTTGCTTCACTCTCTACACGTCTTCTTCTTTCAGACATAGTTTCCACTAGAGGGACTACTTTCTAATCTGTATATCAGTGCCATGAAACATCTGCCTGCTTTCCTGACGAGTCTCAAGGCTACAGTTTTCTTTTTTTTTCTGCCAGCGGCTACCTGCCTCGCACGACTCTGCCCTTTCCAAGAACTCAAAATAGACATTGCACAACATGACTTCTTTCCAAATGCTTGAATATCTCTATAATCCCTGTTTTATAATGTATACACAATGGCTGCAATTTGCTGCCTGATACATCATATAGAGCTCTTCTCCCTAAACATGATGAGTATGAGAGTATTATCTGATTTTTCTTTGTGTCTTTTCTGAAAAGGAAGCCAATTTTCCATCAACACTTTTACTAATTTCACCCTCTTAAAAGCTTCAGCTCTCTTTGTTATGGAAGAACAGCTTCTGCTTCCTGATTGGTCTCCCTCTTTCTTACGTTTGTTGTTGTGTCCTTCAGAGTACCTCCGCAGTATCTCCCTGCCGGTGCCGGTGGTGGTGGAGGACACAAGCAGCAGCAGTGAGTACGGCTCCGTCTCCCCTGACAACGACCTCAACACCAACCCCTTCATCTTCAAGCCCAGCGTCAAGTGCTACAGCGAGAGGGATGTCAAGGGGCCCAGGACCCTCTTCCTCAGGTAGGATGAGTGGGACCGAGACTTGTTTTTGTCAAAGGGTCACGGTGGGCTTCGCTTCACCCTAAAATGACATAATTTTAGCTTATGTTTGTAGTATGGATAAACACTAAGCTGATTGTCCACATGAAGCCCTTAGCTGAAGTGACACGAATGCAAATGCTGTTTGTCTCCCAGTTACAACCAGTTCAACCAAAGAGTTATTTTTCCTTTGTTTTATTTGAATAGTCTTGAAGAAGTCAAACCAGCCAGTAATTTACAAGAAAACAAAGTCAAGAAAGTCTTTCCCACTCCAACAAGAGGAACATTTTGGAGGAAACACTGGATTTATCTAATTTTGGGGAATATTTTAGTGTGAAAATAATCAAGTTTGAACATATTAAACAACAATATCATGTAAAAGTTGGTATCAGCTGTCAAAAAAACTACATAGGATGAACCTTGATGATTTGTATCAAAGGAGAAGATCTGTTATGTTCAATCAATCAATCACTTTATTTGTTCCCAAAGGGCCACTGGTGGCTCAGCAGTGAAACTGAAACAAAAAGCACATTAACAAATGACAGAAATACAAAACAGAAATGAGTAAAAACGATTAAAGCTATTTAAAAATAAGTTATGAATAAATTATGAATAAATATATAAAATCATAACTTTTTCTTCACAGGGTTCAGTTGAGAGATGGCTGTTTGTTAGACACACACACACAAACTGTAGCCAGATATATATTTTTTTCTTTATATTTACTTAGAATTAGCAAAAAAAAAACTATGAATTGCATGGATGGAAAGTCGTATTTGCACTGCCCCCTATCCGTTAACATCTTTGAAGCATGTTGCTCCCAAATCAGTGATGTCAAAGGAAAGGCATTCATTTTACATTTATCTTTACATATATTCTGAGCTTAACGTGAATGTTTGTTGTGGGAGCTGCATTAGAATTAAATGAAAATGAAAAGCATGTAGTTCTAGTCCTCGGGACCTGAATCCAAATTGTTGGTTTTCTTTTCTACTCAGCATCCCAGTGGAGAACTTCGAGGACCACAGTGCGCCTCCGTCTCCTGATGAGAAAGATTCAGGCTTCTTTATGCTTCGGAAAGACAGCGAGAGACGAGCCACCCTGCACCACATCCTGACCGAGGACCGGGAGAAGGTGGTGGCCAACCTGATGGAGGCCCTCACACAGGTTGGTCATGGAAGGCACCATCACTCAGACAGATAAATCAAATATGAAACCTCTCATACCTCACACACACCTCAACCTTCCCTTTTATGGCTTCTATCCCCATCTTACCCTCGCCCCCTCACCTCCAGGGCTCCGAGATAATGAAGCTGGAGCGTCAGCACATCTCCACCCTTGTGGTCAGTCTGGCTGACTTTGTTCGCATGGCGGACAGAAAAATCATCGCCAACACGCTGTCTCAACTCAAGCTGGAGCTGGACTTTGACAGCACTGCCATCAGTCAGCTGCAGGTTGTGCTGTTTGGCTTCCAGGATGCTGTACGTATTAAAACACCACCTAACAGAAAAGAACCAGACAAACAACTGCATAGAGGGTCAAGAAGGAACTCATTGCAGTATATATCTACATTTCATCTATGAATTATTGATCTAAATATTAGAAATATGACAACCCAAACCCAAAGTACTCCACATCTCTTTGCTGCAGCCAATTCAATGTTTGACTAATTGTCTTCAGCTTACCTGAGGATCAAATTTTAAATTGCAGCAGTAAAAAAAAAACAGTGTTACTGTGAGACTTTATGTGTTGCTGAAATTCTCCTCACATGCTGCTTATTTTCTACTCTCCTGCACCTGTAACGTGTATTATCCACCCCCTATTCGTAGGAAGAGGTGCTCCTATCCCTCTGCATAAACCATGGCCTCTGAACACTTCACTATAATTGTTGTCATTTTACATGAGCTGCAGAGAGCAGCAGGCTGCCATGTTGCTGCTCTTCCTGCACAGAGATCACAGATAACTGTGAAACACTTGTAACCTTTAAGCGAGGCGATAAAAGGGGAATCTGTCAGGAGTAATTGCACGTAAAAAAAAAAAAAAAGGCTGATCTGCTCTCCCCCTCAGAAATGCAGTAATGCAAATGAAATGACACAAGAGCAAGTGGTTGTTTTCATATTTGTAAGGGGTGTTGCATAATCCTGCAAGAAGATGAAGCTCTGATGCCTCCTGTTGGTCATCAATGCAAACAGTTTATAGTAGAAGAAGGAGAGTCATGCAGCTGGGAAGATTCATAGTTTGGTTTGTTGTGCATGAATTCAGAAGTCCAATAATTAAGACTGACATATCTGAAAAGTATCAGCAAACATAATATGATGCTTTAAAGGTCCCTTTGTGGACATTTGGTCATTGCAGCAGGAGATACTGAGGTAAAGAAAGAGCAGAAAAATTAAATGTAAATAAAAAAAAACAGGAAATAAGGGAGTATCAGCTATGTTAAGTAGAATTTCAAGAATGAAAATTGTAAAAACAAACATGGATGAATAAACAATTAAAAAGATATGAAATATACCAATAATATGAAATGTACTCGGTATGAAAATGCAGTAAAAGTGTGTTTCTGACTATGAAACTCTTCACATCTTCAGGTGAACAAAGTGCTGCGAAACCACAACATCAAGCCTCACTGGATGTTCGCTCTGGACAACATCATCCGCAAAGCTGTGCAGACGGCCATCACGATCCTGGTGCCAGGTAACATCATCAGTGTCTCCAGCAGAATGTCTCTAAATCAGTTATCACTGGTCCCTCGGGGCAGCACTGACAGCCTGGCAAATGTAGCAGTTTGCCCTGGAAGCTGCAGTAATCACAGCTTTTTGTTGAACAACAGATATTTGGGAAACGTTCAGTGATGACAAACTAAAACACCAAAATCATCCACGTGTGCACAATAGATAAGTGCTAACAGTAACTAGTGTCCTGTGTTGAGAAGCCCCACCCAACACAGGAGCATTACTATGGCCTAAAAGTAAGAAAAGGAGGAAACTATTAGCATCTCCAAACCTCGACTGATGTGCAGCTGAGTCTGGCAGAAGCTTACAAAATTATACAAAGGAGATGATCACTTGATGGAGATATTTTGCACCAGAGATTTGAACCAACACTAAATCTCAGCACCATAAATCGACTGTAACATGGTTTGGCATACTTGTTTCATTTTTAATGTAACTTAAAAGGCCAACAAAGCCCCAAAAGACTCACAGCCAAGTCTTTTGCTTCATTATCACATTTTTATAAATCTGAAACCACATTTGGCAATATGAAGTATATTTTTCTGAGGTTACTGAAGGCCTGATTATTTCTGTTTAAAAGCTGTGATATATTTGAATTACCGTGTTGCTATTTGTCATAGCAAACAAATGCAAGTATTCAGCATTCATGCAGGATGAAAAAAACTCTGTAACAGCATTTAGATCATGGATCAAAACTCTTCACTGATACCATCATAGTATTAAATAAGGCTGCAACTAACAATTATTTTTTTATTAGATCGATTAATCTGTCACTTAGTCTGTAAAATGTCAAAAATGAAAAAAGAAGCCATCAAATGGCTTGTTTTGTCCGACCAACAATCCAAAACCCCATTAAATTTAATTTACAGGGATATTAAACAGACAAAAGAAGCAAATCCTCACATTTGAGAAGCTGGAACCAGTGAATGTTGGTCTTTTTAACTTGATAAATAACTTAATTAATGAATGCATTATCAAAATTGATTTCAACTTTCTGTTTATCGACTAGTTAATCAACTTCAAGCTTTTCAGGTCTAAAACTGCTATTAAACATATTTATATTTGTCTAGAATCTGATCTCAATGCAGCATCAGAATCAGTGATACACTGTATTTCCATAACGAATACAGAATTAAACAAACTGCATCCTATTGATCATCACTGATTAAATCACTAAAGTAATGTGTTGTGTCTGTGTTCAGAGCTGAGGCCTCACTTCAGTCTGGCCTCAGAAAGTGACCCGGCAGACCAGGACGAGCAGGACGACGACGACGCTGAGCCGGAGAGGAACTCCACCCACCAGAGCCGGGCGCCTCCTGTCGCCGCTCACGACGACACCGTGGCCACCTCAGGAGTCAGCACGCTCAGCTCCACTGTCTCACACGAGTCCCATAATGCACAGCGCTCTGTGAGCATGGAGCTGGGCAGGATGAAGCTGGAGACCAACAGGTCGCCGGGAACATTTAATTCAATTCAATTCAGTTTTATTTATATAGCGCCATATCATAACAAAGTTATCTCAGGGCACTTTTTCGAATAGAGGTCTAGACCGACTCTTTATATTTACAGAGACCCAACAGTTCCCACCATGAGCAAGCACTATGCGACAGTGGCAAGGAAAAACTCCCTTTTAACAGGTAGAAACCTCGAGCAGAACCAGGCTCAAGGTGGGCGGTCATCTGCCTCGACCGGTTGGGTTGAAGGGGGAAGGGGGGAGCGGGAGAGAGAGAGCAGGAGGAAAGAGAACATACAGCAGCTCAATACAGCATAGATATGGTAATGGCATTGATGTTAACACCAACAGAAACAACACTAAGAGCAACATTATAATAGCAATACTAATAACAGCAACAACAGCAATAGCACCAGCGGGTGCAGAGCAGGGGCATGGGGGCAGCAGGCGGCAGCAACCACAGACCCAGACCTCCACAGCTCCAGAGGCAGAAACACCTGCAGAAAGCAACAGAAGGGGAGGGAGAGAGAGAGAGGAGAGAAAGCACACAACTACGGGAAGAAGTTTACTGTGCAGCACGGGATCTCTTCAGCTTTTAGTTAGCTTTCACTTGTTTCATTAGTCATTTCATTAATTATTCATCACTTTCTGTTAATAAAATGAAAATAAATCCTCCCTCCAACTTGTTTTGACTCCAGGCTGCTGGAACAGCTGCTGGAGAAGGAGAGAGAGTATCAGGCCATCCTGCAACAAGTGCTGGAGGAGAGGGAGCAGGAGATCAGACTACTGAGGCTGCGATCTGAGCCCGCAGGTCTGTGCTTTCATCTAATTTACCTTTTTACACTTCTGCAACACTAGCACCACTTCTGCTGCTAATACCTGTCTGCCTTTGCAGCTGATCTGTAATAAATAAACCACAGGGTAATTAAAAGTGCAGAGAAATTCTGTATATCTAAGATTCACTGAGGTTGCATCAGACTTTTTTCCCTCCAGCTCACTGAATAATTTCTACAAGTTGTGACATGAAGGCTTTCTCACCTCCTACTGGACGTGCAAAAAAACAAAGAAAAGAAAGAAAAAAGCAGCACCATTTTTTAGTGCTTGTGTTGCAATTGAAGCTCAACTGTTATTGGATTTTGAGCCCAATACTGAACCGAGATCAGAATTTATAAATGATAAAAAATCTTACAGCAATATATCAGCTGATATTCAGTTTACAAACAAACAATATTTTGTTCAATAATCAGCAGATGAATCCATAATGAAAATAATCATTAGTTGCAGTCCGATACAAAACAGTTAACTCCACCTTGACCAACTACAACAGAAAAATCCTGCTTTTTCATTAATGCATTAATTATAATGATATAATATATTACAGTATAACAGTCACAGGGGACATTTTTCTGCACTGAGTACTTTTACTTTAAATACTTTGAGTACCTTTTCCTGATTATACTTACATACTTTTACTTAAGTAACATTTTCAATGCAGGACTTGTAACAGAGTACTTTTACAACATGTTCTTAGTACTTTTACTTAAGTAAAGGCTCTGAATACTTCCTCCACCACTGTTTAATATTTGGTTATTTTGGTGCTGCAGCACACAGTTTATTTCCTGTGCAGCTGTTGTGTGAATGGGTCCAGTGTGTCTAAAGGAGTCTTTATTCTCTGGCAGACGTCCCCACATCATCAGATGGTCCAGAGGAACAGACGAGTCCACCTGCAGAGAGACATGAAGACCCAGATCTGACCTGCTGGCTGAGGCTTTACGGTGCGGACCAGGACGCCATAGACAGAGTGAGTCCCCACAGCACCATATATGCTTGAATCTGTGACATATTAGAGCTGGTGTTTGTTTTGTGATGATTGTTTCCGTATTTCCACGTTGACGAGGAAGACGTTTTTTATAAAGCCCTTTTTAAAACAATGTTATAGGTGATTTACAACAAGATTAAACCACAAAATAAAAGACAATATAAAGCATTGTGCGGTTCCAACGAACAGCAGGTAATCTAAGAACTAACTTTTCTTGAATCTCATTTAACTGTGTGGTTTGTTCAAGTACAGGAGTATGTTCAGTTCATGCATTTTGTTTCTCTAGATACTGAATGAGGAGTACACGTTGAACGACATCCTCCACGATGTAACAAGAGACGATCTGAAGAGTTTAAGACTGAGGTAGTAATCTCTTTTTTTGTGTGTGTGTCTCTTTTCAAGATGACTGGGGACAGTTTCACTTCTGTATTCAGTATTTAGTCGCTAAAACACATGCTGACACTCACATTTAAAAAGCACTGCAGCTCTCCAAATTCCAGAAACACAGAAGTGAAGCTGTCACAGCCCTCTTTGTTGCATAACAGAGTTTGTATTCATGTATTTTCCGGTTCTTACCTGTTCTTGTATCCTGCCGGGTATCTGTAGGTCTTTAAAAGTCTTTAAAAGCACTGACATCAGTTTCCTCCAAAAAAAAAAAAAAAAAAACTGTAGGCAGTAATGTTTTTGTATCCGGTTGCCTTTCTTCGGGAGATATTATACACTTATAAACTACAGGTGCCACAGTGGATTGTGTGCACAGGAGGCTGTTCAATCCTTTTTTGTGGAGACCTTTAGCAAGCATTATCACTATACTGTTAGCTACAGTAGGAAGCTCATCGACTCATAACATGCAAGAGTCAATTTTAGCAAAAATTTAAATTAATTAATCATTTTAAAATCATCCATCCATCCATTTTCTGTCACGTATCCAGGTCAAGTTTGCATTAATTAAATTAATTGCATCATTAGGAATTATTGTCCTAAACTCCTGGAAAGTACTGAAAAAATATGATATGAACATAAATAATTCTATTCCATATCATCACTACTGGTTTCCCATCATACTTTCATATGCTGGCCGGTTTGACTGTGAAACAGGTGTTAAATTGCCTTCTGTGTGGTATTAAAAAGGTCTTAAAAAGTCTTAAATTTAACTTGGTAAACCCTACAGAAACCTTGTTCTCAGTATTTAGTAAAAACCTTCATGCAACATTAATGGACAGACAATGATGCTGTGCACATACTTGTATAGGAAGTGCTCTCATGAGAAGAGAAACAAAGTAAAAATGTTATAATGGGTATTTATAGACAGAAAAACACCATTGACAACATACAGTGTAATTTCTGTTGCTTACATACAAGAGGTAGCATACTGTACGTTGTATATTGTAACCTAACAGTCTTTTCTCTCTGTCCTGTCAGAGGCGGGATCCTGTGTAAACTATGGAAGGCCATCACAGACTACAGGCAGAAGCCAACCTGAGGCCTTACGTGGCGACAACCACTCAGACAAGCCAGCCAGGATCTTTGTCCCAACAACTCAGTATTCTCCTCTTTACCTCAGTATTTATAAGAGCAAGACTTGTAGGAGAAGAACCTGTGTTTGCCGTGTGCACAGAGCGGCTTTCCACCCACACAAGAAACTCTTTGACTGGTCTTGTCGGAGTATTTTGAAAATTTTGGAAAAAAAAAAAAAGGTCACTTTGAAAGCAACAATTACTGAGAAGTGCCACTAGTTTTGCTGTGCCTGATGGACATTACACAGCTTGTTGTTACAGGTGCATTAGAAATGTCAAGTGTTGGGAAAATCTATTGTTTAAAATCTTGAATAATGTCAAAACATTTTCTCCTGTCTTTACAAGATGTAACGTTTACAAAACTGGAGACTGGCCGTTTTTCTAATTAAAGCCTGAGAAACAAAATACTACATTCAGAATCATTTGTACTAATGTTTTTATCATAGGCATCTTATCACTACTTTATTTAAATGTATTTTTAATTTAATTGTTATGGTAATCTGAAGGATGTCAGCGCATGCCCCGTTTTTATTTTACTTTTTATCCATACTGAGACTTATTTAAATTGTTGATGCTTTTTTCACATTTCCTTTTATAACACGAATCTACATTTTTATTTTTCAGAAACGTGTAAATATTGTTATAGAGTTATATGTGAATGACATTTATGTACTTAAGAAATACATTGATAAACATAGTTAAATCTCCATGTGGATTGGACCGAGTCTATAATGAACACATTTGAAAAATGAATTGTAAAGTATTGCATTTTCTAGTGTCACAAATCATACGAGATAATATTCAGTCAGTAATTGAAATGATAATTTTCTCAGTTTTTATTGTTGTACACTGACAAAATTGTGCTTATCTTGCTTGTGTAGATATGATCGATCATTTAATCAGATGTAAGTTGTTATAAAACATCTGAAATGCAAACAGATTTCACATGGAAGAGCCTTGACCTTTCTTTTTTTTTTATTTTAAAAAACATGATATCAGAAATGGGAGAAAATAATCGTGAGCAGTATGTCCGTTTTGTTTCATATCTAAAATTATTCAAGATTTTTGTGTCATATTGTTTAAAATAAAAGTTTTCATCTTGAAACTATGAAAGAAATGTGTTACAAAAATTCTGTTACAAATGTGATTGAATATATTTGAGTAGATTTTTTTTTTGTGGTTCATAGGAAATCTACTCATGGAGAAAAGTTACGGTTCTACTTGTTATAAAACATAATATGCTGTTATATTATTAGTATTGTTATACTGTTCTCCACAGGCATTTTCAAAAGTAAAAAAGTGGCATTACCTTTAGTAAATGCAAAACTTAATGTCAAAGGTTCTGCAGTCAGCCACAGCTGGTGTGTTGGAGAATTGGCTCAGCGTGAATACACTATCGGGCTAGAAAATTATACCTAAAAAGGTGTTGTGGTGTGACAAGGTCATGTCAAAATGTAACAGAATAAACTGATTAACAAAGATGTAAAGTAGCGCCTACTATACTTATTTCGTACAAGTCGAGCTTATTTGTAGAGCCCAATCTCATATAGAGGCAATTCAAAGTGCTTTACAGAGTGATAAGTCTGTTAAAATCAAGTTATAATAATAATAATAATAATAATAATACATTTGTACAGAACTTCAAATTTCTTCAAACAAAGTTACATGGTGCTTTACATGGCTGGACCAGGATTAAAACACTTCAGGACTGCAATGAGGCAAATAAAGTAAGACAATTCAAATAATATAAAATAAAATGGGGGAATAAAAACAATGATTAAAAAAAAAAGACTATTTAAAAGATAGAGCCGTTCAAATGGATGGATGCTGAGCAGACCGCAGTCACAGAGCTGCAGGTGTGCTGTCCCTCCGCTCGCCGTATTTATTCGTCGTTGTGACGTCAGTGGTCTCTGCTGAGCAGCCAACCGCTCCGCGCTCGCGGCCGTCTCCGCCTCACCATGACAACGGCGGATTTCCAGCATCGTCAAACTGTCTCCTGACCAGCCGTTACAAACCGCCACCGTCGCTCGCGATTTAGAGACGATTATTGTGTAAAATGGCGTGTTTTAAATGAGTACTGCGGTGCTGTGCTTCGCGTAGGAAGGCCGTCTTTGCTGTGTGGACCCTCATGAGTCGGAGACCAGCCGGAGGCAGAGGCAGACGCCGTTTTACTGCGTGAACAACATGGCTCTTCCTCAGCATCCCCGGCTGCTGCTGCTGCTGCTGCTGCTCGCCTGTGTTGTGCTGTTGAGCGCAGTCCAACGACTCGACGCTCGGTCGTCGCCGATATCGGACCTGAAATCCAAAATATCAGGGGTGGAGGAGCTCTTGGAGGAATTCCGCAAGCAGCTCCAGCAGGACCAGGCGTACAAGGCGGGCGACGTGATTGACTCCTGTGTGGGCGACTTCAACGCCGTCGGGGAGCGCATCATCCGGGCCAAGGCCTCCATCGAGCAGGGGGCCACCTTCCTGTTGGCCCCAGACCGGGTGTACACCTGGAAGGACTGTCTTCACGCCTGCTGCTCCCAGCCTCACTGCACCGTGGCGGTGGTCCAGGAGGACCCGAGGCAGCCCGGGGACAGTCTCAGCTGCTACCTGTTCAACTGCACCTACAGGAATAAAAATGTCTGCTCCTTCGCACCGCAGCAAGGCTTCACCACATACAGCCGGACTCCCAACACAACGCAGGGAGACCTCCCTGTTTCATCCAGCGGTTCAGCCAGGAGGCCCGGGGATGATACACAAGGTGGGGGATGCTGGTACAGATCAAAGGCTTACAAGTTTACCTGAATATAACAAGAATTGGTCTATATAAACCAGCAGGGCACTTGCTTACCCTTGTATTATCAATTTGCTGTATTGTTCACTAATTAAAGCTCAATTAACTAATGTTTAAGTATTACATAACCAGGCAAACATGCCGGTTAGTTATTAAGTTGGTGTTAGTTATGGTGAGCTAATTTATGTGGTTATCCTTATAGGTAAAATGAATTAATTAAAGCTTAACCAAGTGTTTAAGCGTGTTTCAGCCTTGTTCAACTAAAACAAATTAAAATACATCTAAGTGACATCATGTTGTGACTCATGTTGGTTACTGGAAAGTTACTTAATTATGCATTAGCATGTTATTCCTCTAATGCAGTGCACAAGAAAAGGCAGCTTTAAGTGATGAATTGTAATGTGTTTTCTCAGACTGGTATACTGGACCAGTCACTGATATGCATTTATTTATTATGTAAGGCCATATTGGAAAGGCTTATGCACTATTTACTACTGTGTATTTATAGAACAGAAATGAGAAGGTTTGGGCAAAGGTTGGTACATAAAACTTTATTGGGGTTAAGTAAACTTTTTCATGATCCCCCATAGTCCAGAGGGAGTATGCAGTCTCAGCTTAATCTCTCTAGTAAAAGGGGTGGAATTTATATATTTAAGATAATCAAATTTGATAGTCAGTATACTAAGTTTTATATCAGCTTTCTAACATAAACTGTATGTCAGCACATTCGCGTTAGCCACTAGCAACTGCTACTTATCTTGGTAAAGCTGGCAGGGTGGGTTAATGATTTGCCTTTTAGGTTCAAGCCATGTAAAATTAGATGAGGACACTGAGACCAGCAGCAGCTGTTTTTATCTCCTCTATTTATATGTAAAAGAGATTTCCATCAAAGCAAGAAAAGTGCAATTACACAAATGGTGAAATAATAAGTCCAGAGCTGAAACGATTAATCAAAACTGACAGTAAATTAACCGGCAACTGTTTTGACAATCCTCCTAATTGTTTTCAAGTAAAAATACCAAATATTCTCTTGTTTCAGCTTCTCTAAAGTGAGGATTTTGTGCTTTTCTAAGTTTTATATCATTCTAAACTGAATATCTTTCGGTTTTGGGTTGTTAGTCAGCCAAAACCAGAAATTGCTGCAGGCATTTTTCACTATTTTATGAAAATTTATAGACCAAAACGATGAATTGAGAATATAATCAGCAGATTAATCGATGATGAAAGTAACCAGTAGTTGCAGCCCTAAGGAAGTACAATCTTATATTCAAATGCACCCCCCAAAAAATAGTAAAGATATCTCTCTTTTTAATCATCTTGCTGCAACACAGTTAGAGAACATTTTTTATGTCGTATAACCTGCAGTGGAATAAAACAAGAATGAATGTGCAAAGTGACAAAAAAAGAGTAAAATTATAATAAAGTAGGCATGTAGTATACATCCTCTGTATTAGCATGTTTTTCCTGTTTTGACTCTGCAGAGGTGGATGAGCCTCCTCGCAGCGACGCCGGACAGGATGTGGTGATCCAGCTGCCCACAGACTGGGCTGTCCTGGATGGACGAGACAGTGTGGACGACCATGCAATCAGCCACTACGAATGGACCCTCGTCAGGGGGGACACAGCCATCAATATGAAGGTCACTGTTTACTTTATGTTGTCTATTCAGCGAACGCTAATAGCCAAGCCATCTTGCAGTAAAATGACTGTATACAGTTTAATTTGGGTGATCCATGTGAGACTGAAAGCCTGAAAACAAACAGTGGAGGAAACACACAGTGAATCAAGAAAATATAAAGGCATAACTCTATTGTTCTCACAGACACCAGTGTCAAATTGCTTGTTTGTATAAGTTAAGTCAACAGGGTGGCTTGTGGCCCGAGCTCCATAATACCTTGCTGTACCAACAGAGATAAGAGTTTATTATCCAAACCGGCCCCAAGGGCAGCAGCAATGTCGGAGCCTGCCCTCTGTTCACAGCCTTAGAGACAACATATGGAGCATCTGGTACAATATGTAATATTTTTAATACAAATACTCACACTTTAATCTGTGGTCAATTTCCACAATTTTCTGCCTTCAACAGAAAATTGTTTATAGTTTAATAGTGAAAACCCTTGACAGCAAGCTCTGTGGATTATCCTGAGTAACTGATTGTTTTTTGGGAATACACGTAGCTGTTGAGTCTTTCACACAGGGGTGAGCGATATGAAGATATATACCTTCAGATGAAATCAATTTGTCCGCCATTAGAGATTTTGCCATACCGTTTATCCCTTTAGCATCACAAGGTTCATCAGGGCATTGTAGGCAATATTGTAAATCAACCATCAGAACTGTTTTATTGCAAAATTGGATTTTTATATGATTTTTGCATCAATGTAATGAAGTACTTACAGGTATTTACTTTGCTGGATGAACCAAAAAAGAGACACTCTTGGCTGGTTATTTTATCCATTAACAATATCTCAGTTGATTTTCCATAAAATGGATATTGTGATACAAAATGAAAGATGATTTAATCCATATTTCAAATGTAACTTTTTAGTTTTTTAGATATCTTTGTGCATTTTATGCCTTTATTGGGCAGACAATATAAGTGACCTAACCCCTAGACCACCACGGCACCCCTTAAATGTTATTTTTTTATGCATTGAAAACCACAAAGAAAAATCCCCTCACCTCCATCTTGGCAGAGGATATATCCATCTGCATGGCTGCATACTAGTATGGGCTTGTAAGAGGGCTAATAGATATTTTTGTTATTTTTGAGTGAACTGACCGAAGCTGTTACATAAATAAAAGGTAAACGGTAAAGTTTTAAAAGCGAATGATGCTGGAATTAGATTTTGTAGTCTGCCACTAACTTGTGTTGGCATGTTTAAGAGAGATAAACTTGAAAAATGTTAATCTGTGCACATGTGATTAATTAAAATCTAATAACAGAATTGTTTTATGTGTTGAAGGCGACTCATCCAGGGCTGCTGAAGATCAGTGGTCTCCAGGAGGGCGTCTACACCTTCCAGATGACTGTCACTGACACGGTGGGTCAGAAGAGCTCTGACAACGTCTCGGTCACTGTGCTGGCACCAAAACACCAAGCAGAAGGTGATCATTTAACTTCTAAGAGGTGCATGTGTGAAATATTGCCACTTCCTTCTCGCCGGCCTTACTTTCACATTAATGGATCCTTTACCCACTGAAAGAGAAGTCTCTTGAGTTGTTTACAGGGTTCATACAAAGTCTTGAAAGTTTGGAAAATGCTTAATTTTAACCGTCATGTTTAGGAATATGCTTGAATTTGAATATATTCATTGAAAAATGCTTGATTTATAACATAATATGGTGTTTCATCTATGGTGTTTCATCCCCTCGTCATATTTATTTGCTGTCTCCTGGCATTTATAGTAACAATTTAGATGTGATGATAAAGGCTTCGAGAGTCTGGAAATTTTTGGTTTAGGTAACTTGAAAGTGCTTGAAAAGGGTCTGAATTTTACTCTTAAAAAGCTGTACAAACCATGTGTTCATCTCAACCAGTTATGATGCTACAACATTAAAGAATATATACAGTACATTTTTAAATGATTAAAAGCTGTGTTTTTGTGGTTACGGTGCAAGACTGTTGCTAGATGTCTACTTGTACCTTTCTGTGCCCACAGTGTGTACAGGCCACTGTTCAAACTACCAGTTCAAGTGTGATGACGGCTGCTGTATTGACATCACCTACGCCTGTGATGGGAAGCAACACTGTCCAGACCGCTCTGATGAAGACTTCTGCCCAAACTGTAAGAAACCCTTGTTTCTCACAGTCTTTTATAATCTCTTGTATTATCTGGATCAGTCAGAAGAATGTAAAACATATCGACCTCCCCACCATTTATTTGTTTTTCTTTAGTTGACAGCAGCAGGAAGTCCGTGACCCACCCTGCTGATCTGTCAAGCCCTCATCGGCCCGCAGCCCGGACAGAGGAGGCAGAGGATGGCTCCATGCTCCAGACTGGGCCCAGAAAGACCATAGAGAACATCATACCGCCTCAGGACAGGAGCAAGACCACTCCTCCACAGAGTCCCAGTCAACCGGAGTCTCCAGTCAGTCAAGGTAAGGTTGTGTTTACGGATGAAGCGCTTTATTCACACTCTGTTGTATTTCAAGCTTTATCACAGTCTGTTTGGCCAAAGGGACACCAGAAAATGTTGCTCTCAAAGTGTGGTGATAGAAAATAGAGTGGTCATTCCAAATACATGATTGGAAGGGAATCTACAAGCATTTCTTTTACTTTAGCTGTATGCTGCTTCACAATATGATCCTCCATCGCTGTGTCATTAGTGCAGTATCACTTTGTAAAGAGGCAGAGAGGTTTTTTAGTGTGTATCTGTACATAGAAGCAGATGGAGCACCTGTAGGCAGCCATTGAGTCATTGCATTGAGCTCAAAATGCTGGCGCAGCCACAGGGCCACTCTGCATTCCCTGGGAAAGCAGCTCTTTGCCTGCAACCCCTCTGAGTGCTGGAACAAAGCGCCTCTGTGCCCTCCGCCATCCGATCCCTGAATCAGGCTGACCAAAAGGGCTTCTTCCCCCATTAGTATTTTTTTACCGCAGGTTTTATGTGGGCGAGGCGCACTCAGGAGTCTTTTCTTCATTTCATGAATGCTCAGTCCCATGTCTAAATGCTCGGCAAACTAAGAGGATACCTCATTGTTTAGGAGAGAGAGAGAGGAGATGTCAAGCAGAATGGCATCAAAAATACTTTGACCTTTACTCTCTGTTGGTTGTGAGTATTGTTGTTGATGGGAATGCATTGAGACTCCAATATTCACTCTCCTTTAGCTGTATTTTGAACTCGACCAATTCCTGAGGAAACAATGTCTGGCTCTTTAGCTGCTAAATGTTCCACTATGTTCACCAGCTAGTTGCTAACTGTGTCTGTCTGCCATTTGATCGGGGAAGGTGGTTATCAGAGCCTTTTAGCACAAAAAAAGCTCCCTGCTGCAGCTGGAAGCAAAGTTGAGAGCAGTGAGAGTGAACCAAAACAGAAAAGTTGTGGGCTGCAAAACCAAAACACAGCTGAAAGAAGCTAAAATGTTCCGTAGAGCTGAGGGGAACTGAGTTGGTTATAATTCTCATCACAAGCAATCACCTTCACCTTACATGTAGATTTTTTTTTTTTCCTTTGTCAATATAATAATATTATTTAGTGGAGCTTTAATTGATTATTATTTCCATGAACAATTAATTTCTAAATTTTTAAAAAGACATTTTGATTAACTGATGAATTGTTAAGTCTATAAAATGTCTAAAAATTGAAGAATGCCTGTCACATGTTTCTAGAGCCCATGGTGACGTCTTCAGATCGCTTGTTTTGTCCAAAAACACAAATCTTGTGCAGTGCAGCAGTAAATCTTCACATTTGAGCAGCTAAAAATGGCAAATGTTTGACATTTTTTGCTTGATAATAATTAATTGTTTATCAAAATTGTCTCTCGTTCAGCTAATACTTTAGGTCAATCATTGTTTCAGCTCTACACTCCATGTAAGGCACTCTTAATATGTGTAATAAACTGTTAAAAGTAAATAGGAAGCTCATTGTCTGACTCTTTCTCTCTGTAGATCCATGTGCTGCGGCTCCAGTTGTAGGACCCTGTAAAGGCACCTTCCCACGCTGGTACTATGACCAAAATGCTGGAGAATGCAAACACTTCCTGTATGGTGGTTGCCAGGGAAACCATAACAACTTCCTCCAGGAATCTGACTGTGTCGCTGAATGTATACAAAAAAGTGAGAATCTGCTTCTTGTCCATTTCTTTTTATTTTTAAACCTAATTTTGTAATAGCAACAACATTAAACTATAATTTTTGACTAATCGTGGAAACATCTTTCAGGTCCAGCTTTCAAACCAGCAACTGTGGCTCCTCCGATCACCAAACAGACTGAGATAGGTAGAGCTAGAGTGCATTTCAATAAAACTTTATCGACATACCAGTAACATAGTGTTAACTGTTGAATGTTTCCGAATCTAATTGTATTTGTTCTTTTTTAAAGGTGCCCCTGAAGTCTCCCAGAGCCAAGCAGAGAGTGACGTCCCCATCTCCAGACCATTTCCAGTAATGGGAGGGCATCCAGGACCAGAGTCAGGTGAGACCCAACATGAAATTATTGTACTGCATGTGCCTTGGCTCTTATGTGCACCTCTTGTTCTTTTTTTATGTCGTGTTCTGCTGTACTAATTTTCTACATGGCCTCCGTTCCCTCCCGTGTAGGTGCAATCCTTCCTCTGGCTCTCGGCTTAATCATCACCGCTCTGCTGCTGCTCATGATCGGCTGTCGTCTCAGACTTGTTCGTCACAAGCTGAAGAAAGCCCGACCCCTCACCACAGAGGAGTCAGATTACCTCATCAACGGCATGTACCTGTAGCCAATCAGCAAATACAAGAGCGCCGAGATCTGAGAAGGAGAAACATGGGCGTTGTCACCAGGGCCTGAGCCAGGACTTTTTAGAATTTGCACTCTGTATTTCTTGCTGCCCAGTGTCTCTAATTTGTCCTCACTTCAGGTTGGAAACATCCCACCTCTCTGCTGTCATGAACGTTTCTGAGCACCCCCACACTGAACCCCTCTGACTGGTAAATCTGCTGCTGATAGATGCTGCCTTCAAAGCCAATGACACATATTCAGTTGCTTGTGAATTCATATTTATGTTGTCTTAAATCTTACTGTGAATCCACGATGAGTCAACATTCCTAGTTCGATACCGATATACAGCTGTCTATATTCCCCCAATGACTTCTGGGTTACACTCTGCAAGAGACTATTTTGTCCCCCTTTATTAATTCCTTTTATTCCTAAAACACTCTTCATTTTGACATCAAAAATGTTTATTTTATTTGATGTATTTTCCTGACTAGTGCTGCACAGAAATATGCTGTATTTCTGCCACTGGGTGACACTAATGTGCCATATTTGTGCTGTACATTTTACCTAAGTTACCTATCTTAAAATGTGCCTGTTTTAGTGCACTTTTTTTTTTTGACTGATTTGGAATCAACAACTTATTTTCTCAGAATCATATAAAGCCATAGCAAATTCTGTTCCTGTCTAAATTGTATTGCATATTTTTCTTTGCTAAGCAAACATATGTGGAGTATGTACTATATTTGCGCAGATGTATTCCCTCAAAGTGCTGTCTTTCATGTGAGATATTAAAGTTTATTATATATCAAAAAGCACTGGTGTGATCTGTTGACAAAGTCATTTTCCTACATCTTTATCACATAATTAGTTTTTAGGAATCTGGGAATTTTAAAGACAGAGGAGTTTACACTGTATTTTTAGACAAAATAAATAAATAAAATGGTATATTTCTCCACCAGAATTCTGTTATTGGCAGTGTGAAAATGGTGCATTTTTAGACCATCGTATAGGGAACTGGAGTTTACAAGTAAATGTAAAAATCATTTAAAATCAGCAGAAAATGAATCTAGTTTTTGGTGGCTAGTCACACATTTCTTCAGGGGATGGGGTTGTGCTTAAAGAATCAGGACTCATGACCTCATTATTTCTAAAATACTTGTTACAGCCTGCAAGACTTTATAAGAAATATATATTAAACATATGGTTGCATCCTGCACACAAAAGATTCAACAAAAGGAAGACAAAAACACAAGCATCTCTTTATTTTCATATGCCATTCCAGAAACTGTGAAAGCCATCACTTCGATCACCCAAAATAAAATGTGCATTTTGATTTCATGTAGTTTTTTTTTTCTCAAGAAAACAGACATTCATTTGCTTTATATTGTTGGAGTTTATTTTGGCAAAGCAGTGACTATCCCACTTAGTATCAAGTCACCGGGAGAGCCTGCGCAAATGGAAAACCAGCGGCAGAAAGCAACACATCACCAGGTGAAAAGCTCAGCCCTGCATGTGCACGTGTGTCGGTGTTATTAGTGCGCCGATCTCTTTGGAGTATATTCACTATGAGCCGATTCATTGCTTACTCTATGTGTAGGATGACTTTAGTGCTCCACATCAAACAGGATGTGGGGGTTACATCAGCCGTTGTGTTGCCTGTGTGTGTGCGTGTGTGTTCCTAATACTGCTGGCAAGGGAGAAAAGCTAATATGTTAGCAGAGAACTCTACAGGTAGATGATCCACACACGCACGCTGTAGCTAGGTGAATTATCTAAAAGTTTCAGGCTTTCCTCGTCGTTGTCCGGCGTTCCTCCTACATTCAGCTTTGAAGCTGCTGAAATGTAATACTGTAAAAATGGCTAATTGCAATTCAAATGATGGAAACAAAAAAAAAAAACTAAAATCCAACAGTTAAAAAGAAAACACAACCAAAAGGATGCAGACCTGAAAAGAAAAACAAAAAGCCCTCTCCAATATTTCTGTGCAGAGATTCAAGCAGTCTTTCTTCCCAGCCCCTCTGGGCATTGGGTCATCAATGTGATACTCTAGTCCATCGTTAGACTTAAACAAAAGAGCATGTTTTTGTTATGCTTTGAACAAAATGTCATGGGCTGTTTGACCCCATCCAAGTTTTCTCCAGGTTCAAACTTAAAAAGGTGGATTATGGACCGACTTCCTCTTCAAAGTTCATCCCTGTGAGAAACAGAAGTCGAATGTTAGAAAAGGCAGAGGAAGAAGAGCGGCATACAAGAAACACAACCGTCCTCCAGTCATGCAAACACAAAGAGTTAGAATCACATGCAAAATGTTAAGATACATTCTCACAGTAAAATCCAAACAGTTATTGGTTTTTGTCTACATCTCACAGAGTAGAAGATCAAACCGAATAGTCGGGGAGTTGGGTTTTAATGTCTCAATGTCTCATGAGAATCCAAATTGACAAAGTAGTCATGCTCTTGAAAACCAAGCATATGCCTTCACCCTGCTGCTATTTCAGTTTCTTTCGTGTTTGGGTTCCAAAACGACTATGACTTCCAATTTCATTAGTCAGGCAGGTTTTATTGAACCAATTTGGAGCTATGCAGTTAAAAAAAGATGAAGGAAACGTGCAGCTAGTTGGTATGGCATGGAAGAAGCAAAAAATGTCAACAAGCAGCAAAATGCAGCCCCTTGTGATCTATTGCCTGCTCCAAGCCACACCATTTCACCTTTGCCACTGTGAGAAGGAGAGAGGGGGGAGGAGGGGGAGAAGGAAGTCACTTCCACCTGGACCACTGCTTGTCTCTGTCTGTTAAAGGCACATAAATCACCCCCATCAAGGGTTTCATTTTGGTGCTGCCGTCCTCCATTTTGTCGTACTGCTCCAGCATCTGGTTTCCTCCCGCCGGGCCGACGGGCAGAATCAGCCGACCCCCGGGCTTCAACTGGTCCAGCAGCTGATAGAGAAGCAAAGTGTATGTAGGGAGTCAACAGAACCAACCGATGGTTTTATAAAGACATTCCAGCTATTTTAGTCCTCTTTGAAACACAAAATTGCATTAAATGTGTTGGGGGTTTTTAGCGTTGGTATTCATTCCTGGTTTTGAAGTGAATTGGGAGAATGTGACCTTGATCATCAGCTCTGAAAGAGTTCAGACAAACTCACAGCTTGGGGGACAGTAGGTGCTGCAGCTCCAACGTGGATGGCATCGTAAGGCGCTTCCTCACTATGGCCCATTCGCCCGTCTCCCACTGAAACACAAACACAGTCAATCTGTCTCCGTATTGTAATTTTACTATTGTCATTTCTGTCTTCTCTGTATATACATTGATTGCATGTCTGTCTGTCCTGAAAGAGGGATCCCTCCCCTCCCCTGCTGCTCTTCTTGAGGTTTTTCTTTGTTAAAGGGTGTTTTTTTTTGGGGGGGGGGTTCTTTATTCAAATCGAGGGTCTAAAGATGGAGCATGTTGTACAGATTGTAAAGCCCTTTGACGCAAATTTGTGATTTTGAGCTATTTAAATGACATTGACTTAACACAGGATAACACTTACAGGCTGCCAAAGTAAACACACGACTGACGGAATACCAAAATCTTCTTTAAGGCTGTATCTGACTCTGCTTTTCATTACTGGTTCATCTACTAATCATGTTTTCAATTAGTTAGTTATTATTATTATTTAGTCTAAAACATGTCACAAATACAGACAAATTCCCATCACACTTTACAAAAGCCCAAACATATAAAGCTGGGTGATATTTTCACTCAGTACCTTGATACTGTATATCAGCCAAGAAACCAAAGCAGCTCTCCTGATGTTACTTTTTGTTATCAAACAGGTTTTGTTTGGTAAAAAGTGTAGGCGCAATAAGCTGTAGTTTCAGCCCACACCTTTTCACTCTACAGAAACTCTTTCATGCCGTATTGTTTTCTTCTGTACTCTTTTAGCCTTATTGCCTTCTTTGTGTAATTACTTACAGATCAAAATAAATTTCAAATTAAATTCAGTATGTTTGGCAGTATCCAGCAACTGCTTGGTACGTTTACACACTTAACTGAATAACTGGAATCTGTTTTCTGTTGACTGAGTAAATTGAGACACAAGATCGCAAGGGAAACATACTGGCCCAAAAACTAAACTGCTATGTTTGCCCACCCACACTAACAGTCTGTTAGTGCCTAGAATGTTCTGAAATATTACAAAACAAAGAAAGTCTGTTGACTGCCTACTTTTATTAATTGCCTAGTTGTATCAGCTCTACCTCCCTCGTACTGTGCAGGTGAAAGTAGGTACTCACTGATCAATTATTTAGTACTGCACTGCCGTATCTACTATGCTACTGTAAGTTCAGTTAGCTAAAGTCTGACAATAGAACAAAAGACAAACACCTGTTTCCTTTCATCAATGACATCTTACCTATTAGCTTGACTCTGCCTGATGTTATCAAACCGGGGTCATCTTTCTTCACATTGGCTATAGAATCGTCTACCAGCTCTTTGATGTGATCAATTCCTATAACTTTCCCTTTGGGACCTACCTGTAAAGCACAGAGGGAGGAGGGGTGGTGCTCAGTTCGCACAAGAATAACACAACATTAAACATCTTTTTATCTCATTTTATGTTGATTGGTTGACAAGCTCACTAATCAATCAGTCTAATCAATCAGAATGCCACCAAAGAGAAATTGTATGCGTTTACCCGTCATGTGTGGCTCACCATTCGTGCGAAGCAAGCGGACAGGATCCCACTGCCGGAGCCGACGTCCAGAGCTTTGGCTCCCTCATGCAGCTGGTCGTGTAGAAGCTCCAGGGCGTAGGCGTGCTGGGTGGAGGGGACGCCAACAAGGAAACTGCATTACAACCCATCAGTCAGCATTCACATTGCATCTAACACGGACTACGACCAGGTGAATCCCACGCAGAACATCTGTGAGGATCAACTAGCTGGCCAACGTCACTGCTTGTCTCTTTCTGTTGTCTGTTAGCATTACAAAGTGATCAGCTCTTATCATTTTCCAGTTTGTTGAAACTTCTGACAGTTTATATTAGAAAGATTTGACAAAGCTAACATGCCAGCAATCAACACAAATATATAAATTGCTTATATTTGGTTAACTGCCATTGTAACCCACTAAAAACATTTGATTTGGAATAGAAATAGGGAAAGAAATTGTATTACTCTGACTGCTTTTCTTTGCCATCTATTGAATGATTGAATGGGAGCAAGCTTTATAAAAAAAAAAAACTGTTCACAGTTGTGATTCACAGGATGCGGAAACATCTTTTAAAGTCATACCATGTGTGGGGCACTGATGGTTGCTTGATAGCCTTTTGGGTAAAAGAGAGGCAGAGATTTGGTTAGTTCATCCCTCTGATATCAGACTGTATTTGGATTTCAGACTGTGCTGCCATGCATGAGTGATTACAGGAGCGAGACGTACCTATTGACTGCGGCGAGTCCATGTATGGATTACACCTAGAGAAATGGGCTCGGTCTGTGTTCAGCATGACTTCATAGACCTTGTCGGACTTAATAATGCCATTTTCTGGGGATGCAGAAGAGTTTGTGTCATTATGGAAACATGAGCAAGTACAAACACCAGGCAGGAATATATTACATAATCGTGCAGCAGATGCAAATAGAAACACATTTTAAAAAAAATAAATAACACACAGGTGAGGACAGAGTGAAATCAAGGATATTAGGCATTATACAACCAATTACTACAATTACTGGTGTGTTTCGGGAGTGCGATATGACGACATATACCGTGAGAATGTGTCAACTATCAGAGATGCTATCTATCCCTTTATAAATCTTGGTGTATTAGATCACTCTGGGCAATTTTTCAAATAAATGAGCAGGACTGCTTTAAGGCAAAATTTCATTTTTATATGATTTTGTGCCACTGTGATGATGTACCTTAATTTGTCAGGTATTTTCTAACCTTTAAATAAATTAATAAATCTATACTTATTATAGTGTGCATGCAGGGAGAACAGTGGAAAATACTGAGACAAAGAGGACTGAAAAAAATGTGAAAATATATGCAGGATGACAATGGAGTTGCAAATTACTACATGCCCAGTACGAAAAACTGAGAATATCAGAGAAAAATGCAGGTCGAAATGAAGTAAGCAGCATACACACAGGAAGTGCCACAGTGTGGTGGACGACACTAAAAAAGCTCCCCAAAGACGTGCTAGTGTCTTCAGAATAATCCCTCATTACAGGTTCCTGTAGCAGCTGATGCCAAAGGCAGGAAGAGCCAGCAACAGCCGGCGCTGCTCTCATTACCGACTCCTCTCACCCTCAGACTCTGAGCTATGTACCACTTTAAGATACATTATAAATAAACCACACAAGCTGCCAAATGGACACCTACTAGTAATTTCTGAAATTAAAATAACCCATACAGGCAGATTTCAAGCTGTTTTCTTCCTAATCATAATTAATCTCAGAATTCAAAATTGTCTTTGCAATCCCCAGGGTAAGCAAACCAACTGTATGCCGTTTCTAGGCTATAAACCCACTTAGTATACATTTTAGAGGCACATGTAATTTTCATTCAACACAAAAGTGGGTGCACTAGGTGAACTATTTACTGCCTGTAGTGACCGATCCTGAGCAGTGATCAGGAGGACACAAACAATTAAAAAAAAGCATGAATTAGCATGCATCCTGAGTGTGACCTGCTTACATCCAGCTTATGCAAACTGAGGGTTAAATTTAAGCCATTTGTGTGTCTAAATGGGTCAGTGTCCGGTTAAGTGTTCACTCAGGAGGAGCGGAAAATCAAATTAACGACCACTTTAAGAGCAAATAGAATACAAATATTTGCCTTAACACCTCTATGGTAGCCAATTAAAAGTTTTAACTTAAAAACATGTTCTTAAAGTAATGCTAGAAGAAACAAAACGATTTGTGTAATTGGCAGAATTCATAAGGGGATGCTAAAAAGCCTTTTTCTTGTTCTTGTAATTTTCCAGCATCTTATTATGCTGCATCACAGAGCTTTGCATACTACGGGGCTGGTTTCAACTTCCTTGTGTACTAGATACACACTTTTCATTTCACCATGCACGAATGCAACACATGGTCAACAATAAACTGATGTATAAAATCATATCTCCTAACTGCCAAGAAAGATAAACACAGAGTAATGTGCAAATTGTGCTTTTGCTTTTCGCAAGTGGGGCGTGACTGGCCACTGTCCCCAAAAGCATACAGGTTTTGGCAAAACGCTTGCAGCTGAAATATCTGTTGCAGAACTACGCTGGACTGCACAGAATATTAATAGCCCTGGTAGACACTTTATATTTAAGCACTCAAGTGTGCAGGTATCATCACGTCGAATATCATTTTGCTGTATGCAAGTGAGACACATTACATGTCAGGTCTGAGCTTGCATGTTGTTACAGTATTTCACTATTAATGCACAACGCAGAATAAACCATGTGGCATCGATGGCATCGATCATAGTGGACTTAGCACCTGCTGGCAGGCTGGCACACTGAGTCACTGCTCTTTCTTTCTTTCTTTCTTCTTCTTCTTTTCTGCAGCCACTGTCGTTTCACTTGACAACTGGCCGACCGCCGCTGCGACACGGCATGCTGTCGTTTTCAATGACCGGCGCAGCTGAGATTAGCCTCACATTTCCAGCTGCCAGTGTCAATTCGCGTGAACGTGAAGTGAACGGCGCGGGCAGGGCTGCTCCCGCTAGCTGCAGCGCCCCAGATGACGCACATAGAGCAGGCAGGCTACGTTAACCCAACGGCGAGACTGAAGCGGCACACAGAAAGAGACGCAGTTTGTGTCTTTACTGTCAGATTAGTTGTTTGTTTGTTTGTTTTTAGCAGCGACGGAGGCGGGCGTCTGCCCCACGGCGTGAACGTGGTTTGGGAAAGGGGTGGAGAGAGGTACCGCTCGGTCAACAACAACAACACGCCACATAGCTTAGCGACCAGCTAGCCGGCCGCCGCTCCCGCGTTTACCCCCCCGAACTAAAACCGGTTTCGCGCGAGCCGTTTCGCGAAGGCGTCGGTGCCGCCGCCGCACGAAACGCACGCACTTACTGCGGAGGTTGTTCACAAGCTCTGCGTGGCTGGCTCCTCCAGATTTCCAGGCCATCGTCGAACAGACTCTGCGGAGCAAGTAGACGGCAGCTGTCAGTGCCGCGCCTGCGCCAACCGTCCTGCCGAGGAAGCCGACGACCTCCAGAGCGGGGACGTCACGAGACATCCGGAGCGGGTCCGCTTCCTAACGCAGTGCCATTTCACACAAATACTTCATATATATATAAATATATAGATATAAGCCTCAGTCAAGGCTAATTGCACGGGGGGGGGGGGGGGGGAAGCCACATTCACGAGTCAGTGCGTGGTGAGATTTGCCGCAGTAACATAGACGGTGGCTGCATATGGCAGGCCAAAGGGATCAAATGTCGTCAGGTCGGCACACGTCCTTGGTGCGTAAAACGGGGTAAAATACGGCGTCCTGACGGTTTTCACGCCGCTTATTTTTACGCCGTTTTTATTTACAACGCCGCTTTTTACGCCCGTAAAAACCATACCAAACGCCGCTTTTTACGGCGCTCCAGTGAGGTACATTAAACGCCGCTCTTTACGCGCGTTAAAACCCGCCCAAGACGCACGTTATTTACGCCGTTTTTCTTGTACGGTTTTCACGCCGCTTATTTTTACGCCGTTTTTATTTACAACGCTGCTTTTTACGCCCGTAAAAACCATACCAAACGCCGCTTTTTACGCCCGTAAAAACCATACCAAACGCCGCTTTTTACGGCGCTCCAGTGAGGTACATTAAACGCCGCTCTTTACGCGCGTTAAAACCCGCCCAAGACGCACGTTATTTACGCCGTTTTTCTTGTACGGTTTTCACGCCGCTTATTTTTACGCCGTTTTTATTTACAACGCCGCTTTTTACGCCCGTAAAAACCATACAAACGCCGCAGAGTTTTTGTAACCAATCTGTGAAGAGTAAAGCCGGACCAAAGCAAGGCATCGATGAAGGATGCGTGCCATTGCTAGGCAAGATTGCTGTCTGTGTTGTCTTTATAAATTAATTAAAAATGTTCCAACAAAAACTCTGGATTTACTGGCTGTTTAAAACAGGAGGAAGGGCTCATTACCATACAAGAAAACGGCGTAAATAACGCGCGTCTTGGACAGGTTTTCACGCGGTTAAAAAGCGGCGTTATAAACCGTCAGGACGCCGTATTTTACGCCGTTTTAGGCACCAAGGACGTGTGCCGACCTGACGACATTTGATCCCTTTGGCCTGCCATACAGCCGCTAGTAGTATGTGAGGTTAAAAAAGTCGGCTGATTTGATAGTTTGACCTAACTGAGCCGCCGTAGTTACGTACAAAGTAGCAGGCGCGTACATTTCGGCGTTGCCCATGAATGCTAAGCTAATACCAGCAGTCGGGTTTTTAATTCGAAGTGGACGAGACTGATTCTTCTTCAATGGAGAGTATAAATGCTAAGTACGTGTCCCAGAAAATCAGTAAAACCAGATGGCGGCCAGTGTCGCATTCGTCTTTGCAGCAGCCAGACATCTTTGCGGCCGGCTCGTGGGATAACGAGGTTGGCAAGTGTTCAGTCGATGTTAATATTCATGGTCGCCAAACCTCATAGAGAAATCTCAGAATTTTATGTGACTTTTGGTAATTGGCGGACTTGCGCATTTTGTAATTGTCAAAACACGACGTAAGACGTGTTATAATTTGTAAGGTGTCCTTTCGGCATGCGACCAGATCAACAAGTGAACAAATTAAATTTGCTGTAGGGATTTCATGTTAAACGTACTGTTATTTACTATTAAGGCATAAAGACTGGCTTGTCCTAGCCAACGTTATGTCTGCTAACTAAGACAGAGACCTATGGCTGATTAGTGGCTAAATGCATTTAGAAATTATGACAACTGGTTAAAACTCTGCTTCACATTATAATGATTAAAATTGGACTTAAATAACCCCAAGGTGTGTCCATTACAGGACAACAAGATTTCCCTTTGGTCCATTGGGAATCATGGAAGTTCTGGCATGGAGGATGGGTTTGAAGGAGACCCACAGCTTTTATGTGAACACAAGCATGATGGAGATGTTCTGGACCTTCAAGTAAGACACGCAATATTAAAGTTTCTGAATTAATGTAAATGATAGTGGAAACACTGACCTTTCTGACATTGACATGAAGAATAAGAAGGTATTTGTTATAAAGTACAAAATGCTAAAAGGAATTTGTCATTGTACAGTATTTGTTGCAGAGAACACCTTGAGTGCACAATACTTCACACTGGTGTACGAGCACAGCAGGATGTTAACTCAAGAGTGATAGATGGACTATGCATCACACTCTGCATTAATGTAACATTTTTGTTGATTCATGACAGGATACACCGAATGTCCGGGCTAATTTCACCTCTGTCCTCGTATGTTTTTTTTATAGTTTTTGGATCAAGACAGAATTGTCACAGCATCGTCAACTGGAGCAGTAACCGTCTTCCGCCACCACCAAAACAGTCAGGTACACAGAGGCCGAGTTATGTCTTTCAAATACACGTTTCCCATACAGTGATCTTATCTAATGAGCCTATAACTTGTGGACAGATTACAGCCATTCACAGCAGACACTGGGCCAACTTTTGTTTATAATCTCTCGTGTTTTCACTCTGTGCTTCTCGTGGCACACTTCATGGCATTCCTGACATCATTTTAGAAACAGATTAAAGTTTTTATAGAATTAAACTAAGAAAACTAAATGAAAATATGTTGGAAATATAAACACTGTTACGATTGATATTTAGGCATGGTGCATCTTTAAAGTCACTCTTGTGCAAGAATATGTTGTAACAAACATGGAAAAATCAGTGAACTTTAACTCTGACTAGAGAAACATTTAACCTGGCTCTTAACCCCGATCTTAGCTAGGAATAACTAGGGGGCAGACTTACCTAGCTTGACCCTTTCCTTGTATTTCTGAGGCCATCTGCCCAATGTGAAAGGTGTATAATTTGCATCATGTCCTCAAGGTATGTTATGAATGACTTTATAAACCCATATTTAACAAGAGAATTTGACTAAAGTCACATCTACAGACTAGGAGTGCAGTTCAAGGAAGTGAATGTTGGACAAACTGCTTAACTGGATATATAACATACTTGTGGTTTGGTAAATGTTCAAATTTCCTGTCTTCTCTCTCTTGACTGCAGACAATATCCGTTTCTCAGCACTGGGCAAGAGCACATCGTTACCCTTGTGACAACGCTCCCTGTACTGGCATTGTGTGCAGCAGTCCTGAGATCGTCACAGTCGGTGAAGACGGCAGGATCATCCTCTTCAGAGCCGACCAGGAGGGAGTGATTCGAATCATAGGTGACATTAAGATTAAGCCGCTGTTGCCGGACCATCGCGTCACATTAAAAGACACACAGAATTACAATTCTAAGCATATGATAGCATGTTCGGGTCATGTGGAATGAGACTAACAGGTTTTTTTATTGGACTGTTCTGACAGAGAATGCGGACAGCAGCACGATTCATGCTGTGACTTACCTGAGGACAACAGAGATTTTGACAGTGAACTCTATCGGCCAACTCAAGCTGTGGGACTTCAGACAACAGAGCAACTCACCATCCCAGATTCTCTCCCTGTAAGATCTCCAAGAAATTACATTTCTAAATGTTTATTTTTCTATTCTGTTCTTTCCGTAGTGCATTTTCTATTTGGGTGATTCTGATCATAAATTGTTATCTTTTCAGGTCAGGGGACAGAGTCCCTCTGCACTGTGTGGACAGACATCCTAACCAACAGCACATTGTGGCCACAGGAGGGCAGGACGGCATGCTCTGTGTCTGGGATGTAAGACAAGGCAACACACCCTTCTCCCTCATGGAGGCGCACTCAGCTGAAAGTAAGATGGGGAGATGATTTAATTTACCAGGTTTAAACTTACAAATTAATTTTGAAACTGTCGTATATTGAAAGATTCATATTTCTCTTTTTGCAATGACTTTTGCTTTGTTTTATATAAGTTTTTCTTTGATTTTTTGCACAGTGTGGGAGGCCCACTTCCACCCAACCAACCCAGATCATCTGTTCACATGCTCAGAGGACGGTTCACTGCTGCACTGGGAGACATCCTCGCATTCAGACAGGCCCTCCTTCTTACAAGGCAAGTCAAATTATTCTGTCTGCTATTCAGATTAGCCAGCAGGGAGATAACAAACATTTGGATTTGTGCCAGAATCCAGAAGATATCAGGCCAAATTTTACCATCATATGCCTACAATGTTCACCGGCTACGTAATGTAATTATTATACGGTTAAGCGGAAATTATTATTACAATGGTCATTTTTATGAAGATTAAGGTTATGTTATGTATTTTTGTCTGTTTGGGATTGAAATAATTTTAGAAATTCAGTGGTAGAGTAACTAAGTACATTTACTGAAGTACTGTACTTAAGTACAATTTAGAGGTACTTTTTCATTGCAGGATGTCAACAGAGACCTTTGGCCTCCCAAAACCTAAACCAGTCACCAGATTTTATCAGCAAATGGCTGCATCAAGAGTTGACAATTATAGTTAGCTTATACCTTAATCATAGGATACACGCAACCCCAGCTCTTATCTTTTGGTTGTCAGAGCAACCGTGAAAACACTGAGTCAGCTGGTGTGATGCAGATAACCAAGAGCTAAAAAGCTGGCATATCAACATGGGAACATGGGGAACTATACACCAACATAATACTAGTACAGTAGTCATAATAATCTTCTAAAATATTAAGAGATAGTTTTATTATTGTTTTCCAGGTGGCAGGAACAACAGCATGATATCTCGCAGTGCGATGGCCCCGGCTGGTGGGAGCCAGTCCCTCATCAGCGCCTGGCTCAGCGGAGACTCCAGTAAAGGCCGTCTGGAGACGACTCACATGCTGCCCAGCCAGACGCTGTCCGTCAACAGTTTGGATGTACTTGGACAGTGTCTTGTCTGTGGGACTGACGGAGAGGCTATTTTTGTCAACAGACAGGTCCCAGTTTAAAAGAGTTGTTGGTGCACAGGACAAGATGTGGATGAAGATCTGTTTATTTGCTGTCAATTTCAGTCACAACAGAGGTTTTATTGTCTCCTTCAATCCTAAAGGGTGCCCCAAAATACTTTATGTTCAAAAGTATGCTTGTGACATTTTGGCTTTACTTGTGTATTTGCAGTTGAATGGATCAAGGTTGTTGTTTTGTTTTAGATCATTCCAAGCAGAGCATTTAAACTCAACAGTACTTTTCTATGGATGTCATTTAAAACTGTTTTGAAATAAATAAATAAAAAGCCTTTACTCAAATGTCTCACGAGTCCATCGACGGTCACTGTGTACCTGCTTGTTCCCCATTAACCTGTCAAATACTGTATAGTCACGTTTAGTTCAGATCACCGCTGCTGAACCTGAAGCATCAAGTTTTTACTTTGCCAGGGCAGACCAGTGGTGTTCAGGTGAAGTGAGGGATGAGAAAGGTAGGTAAATAAATAAATAAATAAATCAAGCTTCATCCGGGCAACTTGTACGACGTTTCCCAAACTTCACCTAATAATTATCCCAGCAGTACTTCCGGTCTATCTTTTAAAATTAAAGTTCCAACGACGTGAAGGGCAGCACATTTTTTTTTATTATTTTGTATGTTTGGTTTTTTTTATGTGATACGAACAAGATATGTTCGTCGTTCTCTATTTTTAGGGTGACTTTTTAACAGCTGGACCACATGAAAATTAACTGTCAAATTAATTAATTAATTTTTTTCTGCTGATCGATGACCATTTCCCTTACAAATAATGAAATAGGGTTAATATATGCGTGTTTTTGTGTGGCTGCGGGATTGAAACGGCTCTTAAAAGGAGTCACTCTCCTCCTCTTATTGTGAAACCGACAGTAACCGGACGTGTGCGGCTTGTCAGTCAGACGTGCCAGGAATTCAACACGACGCGGAGCGACAGGGACGGTTTTTAAGTTAACAAAAACAACAAAAACAACAAAAACAAAAAAACAAAAATCACGCCCTCGTTGCCGAGAAAGGTCAAGGAAATATCGTGTTGTCAAAATAGGAAAAGTGTCGAGAAACGCCGCGGCCACGGACGCTGGTGAGTGGTCGGTTGTCGGTTGTCGGACGCGGCCAACGGCCAGCCAACTGTCGCCAGTTGTGCTCCGAGCTAGCAGCTAATGGACGCCTGTAACGCGCAGGCCGCGGAGCGACCGCCTGCTGCGCCGTTTGATTTTTCTATGCAAAGGGAGCTTGCGATAACGCTGGTTTTGCAGCTCACGGGTCGCCGCACGCCGTCGGGCGTTTACGCCAACGTGACGAACGGCTTCGGCGTTTAGCTTTGGCCTCACTCGGCGTGAGGCGTTAGCCCGAGCTGCTAACGACGCTAGCAAGTGTTTTGTGAAGGCAAACTGTCTCTTCTGGGGCACGTTTAAAGCTTTGAGCAACGAGTTAAACGACTTAAAGTGAAATAGCAAAGCATTCAAATCAAACTTCAGCTGTAGGTTCGTATTAACTCCCAGAATTGACAGTCTGACTTATAACAATCTTCACACAGTTGATGTTTATCTGTTAGTATCTGTTAATGAGTACTTTCTACGTCTCGTTTGCCCAACCTGTTCGGTAACATGACATGTGCTCTGGGTTCCTGCTCGTCTCACGCTGCTTTTGTGCATTTCTGTCGGCAGCATGCAGATGTGAGGTCGGACGTCAGCCACCCTTTGCTGCAACCCTGGACTGAGTGACACCACCTTCATTCCCCTTCATCGTCATCATACATGCTCTTACATGAAGAGAGGGGAGAAACCCGAAGGATACAGACAGATGAGACCCAAAACGTTCCCCACCAGCAACTACAGTGGCAACAGCCAACAGATGCTGCAGGAAATACGGAACAGCCTGCGCAACTTGTCCAAACCTTCTGACCCACCTAAAGTGGACATTGGTGGAGCTGTAAAGATGCCTGAGGACCCAAGGCAACAGGGGCGCTGCAGCAACCCCAAAAACCCCTACCATAAGGCCTTACAGGAGATCCGCATATCCCTGATGCCTTTTGCCAATGAGCCCAGTACTTCAGGCCCTGAGGTGAACAAACACATGTCACTGGAACCTCCGTGTGTTGGGTTTGAGGAGGTGAGATGAGTGTTTTCGTGTTGTATTTGTCGCCAAGACAGGTTGTTGTGGAGGATTGTGGAGGAATTTCATTCTAAACATAACTCTGTAATCTAGAACAATCGCTCTGTGCGCTTTGTTTACGGAATAATTATTTGAAAAATTAAAAGTATGCAAAGTGGAATGACAAGCTTGTACAGATTGACAATACAAAAGTAGTTTCTCAGTTGCCACTTGTTTTGAGCCAGTGCGTGCGTTCCAGGTATGAACTGGTACAATATGCAGTGCATTAATTTTCAGTTGAAACAAGTAACTGTAAAATTTAAACTGTTGGGTAAAGAAGTTGTCAGAGCTGAAACAATTAGTCAATTAATCGATTAGTTGATTGACAGAAAATAATTCTGCAACTATTTTGATAATTGACTTATTCTAACAAGTTTTTTTTTTTTAAGCAAAAATGCCAAAACTTCTCTGGTTCCAGCTTCTCTAATGTGAGGATTTGCTGCTTTTCTCTGTTTTATATCATTGTAAAGTGAATATCTTTGGGTTTTGGACCTTTGGTTGGACAAAATAAAACATTCAAAGATATCACCTTGGGATCTGGGAAATGGTGATGGACACTGTTTTCTGACATTTTTCTATAGACTAAACGGTTAATTGAATAATCAAGAAAATAATGTGCAGATGAATCGATAATGAAAATAATTGTTAGCTGCACCTTTTAGTCCATTTACATGACTTTTGAAGAGTGTAAAGATGCGTGAACTGTAAAGCAAAATAATTAATCCTCTATGAAAATTTATTTACAGCTCATTTGCATCTGATTGCCCAAACTCTAAATGTTAATTGTGGTCGTTTTTGCCTTTTAAACAGAGCAACAGTCGCAGTATGGGGGCAGTTATAGACTACATGGGTAAGGTGAGCTACCAGGACTCGATGAGGGAACAGATGGCTGTTGCCAACCCCAACACTACAGGTCTGAAAGCCCCAGGTACGTAACTGTCCACTGGGACTAAATGCTAGATTTCCTCTTTTATTTTCCATCCAGGCGTGTTCATTCAACCTTGATATTGTTTGCAGGATTTGGGACATTTGCTTAAAGAAATGACAATACGCGCTAACCAAAAGAGAATGAGTCACTGCATCATGTAATGGAAGAAGTTGAATGGAAATTAGGTTTTTGGTTTTCATTCATAATGGCAGTAATGGTACATTCAAAGAAAGCCATGCATTACAATGTGTTAGCAACGATTGTTAGTTTCAACAGGTGTTTATTAAAACTGTTTAATAAAAAAAAACAGGACACAGTGTAAGGAAAATACTGACGTCGAGTGTATCTTACGACAAGCCATGTTATTCAGCTTTGGTCTTCATAGTTTTAGAATTATCAAATTTAATGACATTGTACATACCAAGTTAATTACTGAGTCTTGGGAACATGGCTCTGTGGCGAGAGAGCATATCGTTCCCGTGTGTGCATGTATATGTGTGAATTTTACAGTATAACAACTGTCCAGCTGAGAAAAAAACTTGCTTAAACTTTAGATGGACTTTGGTTTGCAGTGCCACAAGTAATCTTTATTTTCATCCCTTCATCACTTCACGTTGATTGTATTTTTGCTATTTTTTGTGTCTACAGGATCTTCTCATATCCAGCAGGCTGTGCTGAGGAGGCCAAGCTGGAAAGGCTCTAAGGAGTCTTTGGCTCCTCGACACGGTCCTCTCATGGTGGATGGAATTATGTACCGCTCAGACAGCCCCGGACCACCTCCTGCCTTCCCACAGGGTCACAACAGCCAGAGAGTCAATCCTCCACTGCCGCCTCAGGTGCGCAGTGTCACACCTCCACCAAACCGTGGTGCCATGCCTCCTGCACCATCCTGGGACAGCAACCCATCAACCAAGCGCTACTCTGGAAACATGGATTACCTTGTGCCCCGCATCTCTCCAGTACCCCAGGGGGCCTGGCCTGATGGCTACCAAGCTGCAGCACCTCAGAATCAGCGCGGGATCAGCCCAGTGCCTGTTGGCCACCAGCCCATCATAATGCAAAGCTCTGGGGGGAATAAGTTCACCTTCCCCTCCAGCTGGTCTCAGAATGGCTCACCTCAGCCAGACTACATGGCGGGGGGCAGCAGACAACCTCCTCCCCCGTACCCGGTTAACCAGAGCAGCCGGCACAGTCCCACTGATCAGCAGATGCAGGCAGGAGGACCTGCATCGTCTCCCTCGTACGTCAACGGTGGAAACATCCCACAGTCCATGATGGTTCCCAACCGGAACAGTCACAACCTTGACATGTACAACATAGTCAGTCATCCTCAGTCCTGGTCCCAGGCTCCTATGGCCCCCAACCAGCCCCAGTCTTCCTCAGGCAACAGCAGCAACCAGGATCTGTCCCCATCCTGGCAGCACAACATGCCGGTGCGCTCTAATTCCTTCAACAACCACCAGCTGAACGGCAGATCGGCCCACCCAAACAGCTCCCAGCCCTCTGCCACCACGGTCACTGCCATCACCCAGGCTCCCATCCTGCAGCCAGTCAAAAGCATGCGTGTCCAGAAACCTGAGTTACACACTGCTGTTGCTCCCACACATCCCCCATGGATGCAGCAGCCTCCACTGCCTCAAGCAGCTGCACCTGCTTACCAAGAACCCTCAGCCCCTGTACCTCAGATCCCTGTTGTGGCAGAAGTCCCCAGCTACCAGGGTCCCCCTCCTCCCTATCCTAAGCATCTCCTCCAGCAGCAGGCTGCACCCTGTCCCCCTGCCTATGATGCAGGGGCCAATAAGCTTGGCACAGGCAGGGAGGAGCCTGCTGAAGAGGAGAGCAGCGGCGGTGACAGCTCCCGGGACAAGACAACGGAAAACCCTGAAGGCACCGCAGCGACAGAGAAGGAGAAGAAGCAAATCACGACATCGCCTGTACCTGTCCGCCGTAACAAGAAAGACGAAGAGCGGAGAGGCGAGTCTGGAAGAATTGCACTGTACTCCCCCCAGGCCTTCAAGTTCTTCATGGAGCAACATGTGGAGAATATCCTAAAGAACCACCAGCAGAGGATTCGGAGGAGGAAGCAGCTGGAAAGTGAGATGCAAAGGGTGAGAATATCAACAACCTTAGTCACATCATTTTCTTAATAGCTTGACTGTAGTTATAGATGAAGCTATTTCACATTTTACTATTTAAAGGAACCTTTCCCTCTTTCCACACTTTTTTCCCTACTATCTTGTCATCACTGTATTATCTGTCTCTGAGATGACGTCTTTTTCATGCTGTTCTATTTTTTCTTAGCTGTTCTTTCTCTTCCTTTCTCTCTTCGTTGTCGCTAACAGCTGATCTAAAAAGGTAAAGGTGTCTCTGCTGTCCCGTGACACAGAATAGTCCACACACATCAGTTATTCAAGTAAGCTGTTGTTGAGAGATTGGTCTTTGTATTTTAAATGTACTACATGCAGCATGTTGTGGCTGAAGGAAATGCATGACCTCCCATCTCACCGATCATGTCACAGCTCGTGCATCTTTGTTTTGGACTAAAGTGATGATTAACACATGAGGAAAATACAGTATGTTTACATTTATAGATCATTTTAATTGCATTTTGCACTGGTTTCTTTCACTTGATTCCCTTGATGCCACTTTATATCTAACTAGGACTACATGTGTGTTTTTATGCAACTTTATTGAGCCATTTTGAGATCATGTGGGCCATTAAATCACGTTTGACTCTGTCCTGTGCTCAGGTGGGTTTGTCCTCAGAAGCTCAGGAGCAGATGCGCATGATGCTCTGCCAGAAAGAGTCCAACTACATCCGGCTGAAGCGGGCCAAGATGGATAAATCCATGTTCAAACGAATCAAGACTCTCGGCATCGGAGCCTTCGGTGAGGTCTGCTTGGCCAGAAAAGAGGACACAGGAGCGCTGTACGCCATGAAAACGCTCCGTAAGAAGGACGTGCTGCTGAGAAACCAGGTGGCCCACGTCAAGGCTGAGAGGGACATCCTGGCTGAGGCCGACAACGAGTGGGTGGTGCGTCTCTACTACTCTTTCCAAGACAAGGACAACCTGTACTTTGTCATGGAGTACATCCCTGGAGGGGACATGATGAGCCTTCTCATCCGGCTCGGCATCTTCAAAGAAGAGCTGGCCCAGTTCTACATTGCAGAGCTCACCTGTGCTGTGGAGAGCGTCCACAAGATGGGCTTCATCCACCGAGACATCAAGCCCGATAACATCCTCATAGACCGAGACGGACACATCAAGCTGACCGACTTCGGCCTTTGCACTGGCTTCCGCTGGACACATGACTCCAAGTATTACCAGAGTGGTGAGTATCACTTTAGTTCATCCACAATATTAAATTCACCCTCTAATCTACAATGCATGCAATACATTAACATAATAATTATGTATTAAAATCATGACCAACTTCTATTCTCATTTGAGAGGCTGTAACCAGTGAATTTGGGGGGACTTTGCTTTAAAAAATGTGATTAATTGACTTAATTATCAAATACTTTGCCGATTTAATTATCTGTTAATTGACTAATCTTTTTTCAGCTATAATTCCACACTCAGCACTCTGATATGACTTTCTCCATGTAACAGAAATACTGTCTTCTCTGTTTTAAATGTGGAGAGCACAATGCCAGTAAAGAGTGAGGTATTAATAGTGTTGAACAGCATCAAGTAGGTTTTAAGTCTTAAGGTGTGTACTAAATTGATGAAGGCGTCTCTCAAACTTCGTGAGGACACAGTCGGTATGCAGGTCACCAAGTCCACGAGGGATCGGGTAGTTTACAGATAATTTAAGGCAGTCAACTTTGAGACTGTTATAAAGTTGCCAGCAGAACACAAACAGCTATGTGTAGTCTAACTCCTTCAACCTGCCAAGAATAAATTTCTGTGCAGGTAAACAGTCTGTATGAAAATGATTAGATATTTGACTGAGCAAAGTAATGAGAGGTTGCACTGTGTGGTCCCTTTCCAGGTGACCATGTGAGGCAGGACAGCATGGACTTCAGTAAGGAATGGGAAGACCCAGCCAACTGCCGCTGTTCAGACCGCCTGAAGCCTCTGGAAAGGAGGAAGGCCCGACAGCACCAGCGCTGTTTGGCACATTCACTGGTGGGGACACCCAACTATATAGCACCAGAAGTGCTGCTCCGGACAGGTACAGTGGACCACAGCTGGAGGGTAAACTGTGGAATTTACTTTATTATGTTTCTCTTTCCAGGATTCGCGTCGTCTTGTTTCACTAAAATGTGCTATTTTAATCTCTAGCATTGGTAGCACGAGTCTAATGAGGATCAGTGTGCTCAGTGTCACTCAGACGTTTGTGATGATTTATTTTTGTCGACTCTGCCATCATGATTCTTGCTCACATGCAGTCCAGCAGCTGGTAACTGAGTTTAATTGCTTTTGTAGTTTCAATGTTTTTGTTATTTTTATTTTATATACTTCTAATTATTTTCTTTACTTTATTTATCTGTACTTATTTCTGTCCTTGTGCTGCTTCAACACCTGAATCTACCCTCTGGGGATCAATAAAAGCTTCTCTTATCTTAATCAATTATCAAAATAGTTGCAGATATTTTTCTGTCTTTGAACCAATCAATGAATTGATTTATTGTTACAGCTCTACTAGGTATATAAGCTACAGCTGACTTGGTCTGTTATGCATTGAAAGCTAACACTTTTTTACTGATGACAAAATCGACTCTAAACTCAAACCCTCTTAAGAGATGTTGTTGCAGTGTGATTGATGTCTTTAATCTTCTCCAGGATACACCCAGCTCTGTGATTGGTGGAGTGTTGGTGTGATCTTGTACGAAATGGTTGTTGGACAGCCTCCCTTCTTAGCGACCACACCCCTGGAGACACAGCTGAAGGTATGTGAAGCACCTGCAGTGAAATGTTTTGCATCTACAGGCTTCATTGTTTCTGAATGTCGCCTCTGCTGTTGAAACCAGGTGATAAACTGGAAGAGCATGCTGCACATTCCCCCGCCTGCCAAGCTCAGCCCCGAGGCGTCGGATCTCATTGTTAAATTGTGCCGCGGCCCCGAGGACCGCCTCGGCAAGAACGGTGCGGACGAAATCAAAGCTCATCCTTTCTTCAAGACCATCGACTTCTCCAGTGACCAGCGGCAGCAGGTGGCGCCCTACATTCCCACCATCGCTCACTCCACAGACACCTCCAACTTTGACCCCGTGGACCCGGATAAACTGTGGAGCAGCGACGGTGACGGTGAGAACAACCACAACGACACCCTCAACTGCTGGTTCCGCAACGGCAAACACCCCGAACACGCCTTCTACGAGTTCACCTTCCGCCGCTTCTTCGACGACAACGGCCACCCGTACAGCTGCCCCAAACCCATCGAGTACGAGGGTTACAATGAGGACGAGGCGGACTCAGAGGGCCCGGCGCAGGAGGCAGCAAGTAGCTCAGTGACTCAGGGCCGAGACCTGGTCTACGTGTAGCGTCTGAGTCCAGTTGAGCTTCTTGTACATAACAAGTTTGTGGAGGGTGTTTGTGTGTGTGTGAAGGGGATTTCAACGGTATAGCATTTAAATCTTTGAACATAGGAAAGTATGTTTTTAGGAGCAGTCGGAACACTCTGCAGCACACGGTCATATTAACAGACTCTGATTTCCAAACCACGAGTTCACACTACAAGTTAAAGGTACAGTTCGGCATTTTTGGAAAACATGCTTATTCCCTTTCTTGCCGAGAGTTAGATGAGAAGATCGATACCACTCATGTTTGTACGGTAAGTATGAAGCTACAACCAGCAGCCGGGAAACGGCTATCCTGCCTACAATCTGGCAACAATCAGCCTACCAGCACCTCTAAGGTTCTCTAATTAACAAGTTATTTCTCATTTAGAAGCAGTTGCCTAAATACCGACTGGGAGGGGGGTTTGTTACCTTATTTGGATGCCACTAGGCAGTAAGACGAGATATAAAAGAAACACACTGTACAACATTTGAAAGCTCAATGCTTCTTGATTCTGTCTGTGTAAACCATTTTAAGATCCTAATAGCACTGCGACAACAGCTGCTTATTTTGTAACACAAGGGCAAACAAAACAGTTCAGTAAAATAAAAACAATTAGGCAAGGAAAAAAACCTTTTACATTTTTACCGTACAGACATGAGAGTAATATCAATCTGCTCATCTAACTCTGGGCAAGAAAGCGACTGTTTACCCAAAATGTGGAACTACTCCTTCAGTGTTTGAAAGGTACACTGTATGGTGTGTGCTGCCTGAAAATATTCAGAGGAACAGAAAGCAGAAAAAAATCAGGGTACTCTCTTTGACGACTTATCGCAAACCCCCTTAAAGCCTTAATTTATTTAAGAAAATGGTACCCGGTGATGCTAGTGTAGATGCTGTTTGAGTGTGGGAATTCTTGTTGGAATTACATTTATTGGTAAAAATCGTCTTAATTTATATTTTAATGTCTGTTGCAATGGGGATTTATTTAGTGTCGTGACTCTTAGAAATTTGCAGGGATAAATTGCTCTAAATATTCATTGCTGTGCCTTTCTTTGATTTTTGTTTTTTTGTTTTTTTTTTTCTTTCACCAAATACAAAGAGGGTTAATAATCAGACTGGCATTTTAAAATGAGAGTAGCAGTAGCTGATTGAACTACAGTAGTTTTTTTTTTTTTTTTTTTTTTTCCTAATTTATACCTAAAATGTATTTATAAATTAAGTTGTATACAGTTGATGTACATATTTCTCTTCCCTGTCAGCTGATTTAAGTTTTTTTTTTTTTTCTTAGGGCAGGCCCTCGTCAGTGTCCACTGCTGCTGCCTTCTGTCAATATGTTGTGTGCTTTTCTCTCACACCTAAAATATCTGCGACACTAATTCACAAAACGCTGAATAGATTTAATTCTTTTTGTACAACTAAACTTCTTTCATCGCCATTCAGACTGCTCGTCTCTCAACCAAAGCACTAAATAGGTGGGTTTTGACTCCTTTTTTTGCAATAACCCACGTTTAGAAAATAACGATCACAAGCGTTATTACACTATCAAGCAGAAATGCCTTGCTTTTAGGCGCCTAACCACTTCATTCTATAGTGTCCAAGGACCTGGGAGAGGCTTGAAAGCTTAAAACTCGGTTCCTTTTTAAAGTAATTTTCTGATTTCCCATCTTTGACAAACACTACAGCTGACTGTGGTGTGTTGAGTCGTGCCTCTGTACTGATTTAGTAAAAAAGAGAAACTGGATTGTTGGACTGATGGTGGAAAGAACTGCTCTCCATCACATATCATGATGATTTTGTAACCCGCTGTACTTTTCTTTGTGTTTAGGAAAAGATCTCTGAATGTAGTTACAGACTTAATGGTGACCACTGGCATTCTGCACTGGTTTTGTGTTTTCATTGTGAGAGAATTTTATTTTTGTGTACATTATTGCTCTGGGAGGTTGGGTACAGGAAAGAGGGTGATAAATAAAGAATGTAAAGCACATGCACACCAACCGTGTTGTATTGTTATTAGTATCAAGTAGAAACTGGACTGGTGATTTAATTTAGGGCTGCAACTAACACTTACTTGATAACATGGTCTAGAAAATGCCCATCACAATTTACTGAAGCCCAAGACGATGTGTTTAAATGTCGTTTTATCTGACCAACGCAGCAAAACCTCACACCTGAAACTGCAATGTTTTGCATTTTTACTTGAAAGATTACTTCAACAATTCATTAAAATATTTAACTTTTTTTTTCTTAGCTCACTTAATCGACTAACCGTTTCAGCCCTAAATTAGATCAAGATATTTAGTTTCTGGCTTTTGTCAGGTAAAAGGTTAACACTAAATATCTATAATAAGAGCAGTGTTTCATTATTTTTGAGCTGAAATGTGTGAAACTTAAAAGTTGAGCAAAAGAAGCATAATTCTAAACATTAAATTCAACCCAGCTCTACTAAAGGCAGCTTTATCATTAGTGTGTATACCTGTGCAGTTGAATTTAATCTGGTAGTTTTTAAATCAGAATTGGCAAAAATCTATTTGGTACTCATTAAAAAAATATGACCAATGTTCTCGCATTGGCAGATAGTTTGGTGCCACACAACTACAATTCATCACAATCAAGTAATTGCTCCAGAACTTTTGTTGTTACAGGGTAATGTTTAGACTTAGTTAACCTTTAAATATGCCCCAAAATATTTCCACTAAATAGTTACCATATAGAGTTAACGGATGTTCTATGTGAAAAAACGATATTTATTAAATGACCTTCTGTATTGTCTTTTAAAAACAAACATATTAACCTTTGGTAATCAGTCAGCTTTTGGGTAAAACCCATGAGAGAGTTTGCAACGTCCTGGGTGGTTCAAACATCTGCAGTAATAGATAAAGTTTCCATACAGATAAAAGCTTGTGTTCAACATGAAAACTATTGTGAAAAGGAAATAACTGGCCTAATATAGATTTCGACGGCACAGTTTAGTCTCGTCAGTTAGAAAAAAACAAAGAGGCAGGCTGGTGGTGATGATTTCAAGGCTGCAGCCACCAGAGGGAGCCACACAGACAGTGCAGACCTATGATGGGCTCCACTACACCCTCCAGTGTCCCAACGCTAAAGGCCCTACTGTACACATACTATAAATATATGTACGAATGCTGACAGTTGATAGACTTTAAAAATTAAATTTACTTCAGTGTTTTGTAACAAGAAATTTAAGTGTGTGCCTGCAATCAAACGGCGATACCACTAATAGCAATACCAATAGACATTTTCCTAAGATTTATTACCCCATTCTCTACATATTGTTTAGCTCCTTTATTGTTGTTGTAAATTATCCAACACCTCATTCAAAGATTTTGTGATTTTAGTCTGCATGCTGGCATTTTGAGTAATTCATTTGACATTTTTCTACTGTTAAAGTGCAACAGTACAACGTCAAAACACAGAACTGAAGTGTGCGATTCGGATTCAGGAATTTATGAGACATTTTCATGCAAATACAACATTCTCCTGAGCCAGACTCTATTGGTTTTCCAGGTGATTTTTGTCTAGACAGTACAGCACAGTCCCATGGTTTTGTTGTCTTTTTTAAATAGCTATATGTCAATTTATAGATTAACCCATTTTTTCCTCAGTTTTCCTTACACCAGGTGTCAATCTGTCCCTATGAAATGCAAATCTTTTTTCAATTTCCCACCTGAAAAAAAAACATGTTATTCCTCTTGTCTGTTTTACATAAGAGCAAAGACGGTAAAAATATGACTTTCAAATAAGTTTAACATAAGAGTAACAGAGAACATAAGACTTTGTATTTTTAATAGTTATCTATCAGTGGTTGTCCACAGTGATGCTCCTAATAGCATAAAGGGACTTGATTCCATTTTCACCCTATTAAAAAATAGCAAATTACTCCTATTGCACCACATCACTGATAATAAACTAATACTGAATTTGAGTTTTCAGCCAACATTAGCACAGAAACATCAGGGAGCAGAAATGTTGCCAGGAATGAAAGCATTAGCTGCTGGGGCCAACACGCCTAGCAGGCTAACAATTGATTTTGACAAGTTGAAAATCCTTCTTTCTTTTAATCATTTATCCCTGGTTTTTCACTAACTGCCAGCCTTGCAGGATTCCTTACGTAACCCAACGAAAAGCCAATTCAGTCCAATTATCAGGCTTGACAAGCACAGTCGTAATTAATGATTAATGACATTAACACTGGCTGTACTCCACTTATATCAGCCTGGTATTGTTCATGCCAGATCACTGCTATGGCTTACTAAATAGCACAGACCCATCATTAGTGTTTATTATATATAAGTCCAAATGTCTGCAGTGAAAAGGGTATACTCGCTGGACAGCAGTGAGTCCTACTTTGCAGGTCAAACATCAACAAATGTGAAAATCTGTAGCAGCAAACCTCAGACCACACCATAAAGCTGACACATGTTCTTTAATTCATCAGTTAATGTGTCGTGATGTAAGTAAACGAGAGACTGAGGAAGTACTCGCATTTAGTGTGACCGAACTCTTACTAAAGATTGAGGACTAATCTGAAATTAAGAGGCTCCACCATTTTCCAACGTGCTCTGAAGTCGAGTCAAGTGCAGGAAAGATCCTGAGAGTTAAGCTGGAGTCGAGGTTTGGTGTTCGTACAGAGTGGGAAGTTTCTGACCTTCAACTTCAGATTTTAAAGTCAACGCAGGATTACAGTCGCCTCTTTTTAAGCTTTTCTTGACTACAGGGGCCTTCTCTTCCCAAAATCTTGCTTGTTAGAAATCTACGAGTGGAGACATGAAACTACACACTGCACATCATTGAGGACAAACAAGTTAACTTAAACAAGCTTATTTTTAATGGATCTGCAAAACTGTTTGAATTTCCAAAGAGAACTTCTGTACCTCCCGCCCACAGTTACCCAGTGGCAAACGTTACACGTTACAGAAACGCTTCCAACCCAAAGAAATCTGCATGCAGGAAAAAAAATAAAAAATAAAATAAAATAAAATAAAATAATGAATTCAACCCAAACAGGGAAAAAGAAATAAAAAAAAAAAAAAGTAAAATAAATCATACAGATAAAAATAAAACATCAATAAACAGGACATACTGTATAATGCCGTTCTCTTGGCTGGAGGAGAAATTCAAACTCTTCTGCTTCAGTTCGGCTTCCTGGAGTCGGGAGCCTGAACCACAGAATATTAAACTGTAATTTCATTGGGTAGATGTGGCTCCGCCCACCACACAGCCCCACCCCTGTCTTCCATATAAGGCACAGGACAAAATAAACCCCCACATACAAAAGGAGCTAGCCACGCCTCTGTCACTTGGTAACAAATTGTAAATGACCAAATACGGTTAGACAACAGAAACCCCACTAAGTGTACAAAATGTTAATCCTACATTTGTCTTTTTTTGTTTGATTTTGCTTTTATTTTGATTTCCTCTGACTGAAGGTGAGTGCTGTGGGTGGGGTGAGGGTGGGGTGGGGTGGGGGTTAAGGGTGGGTGAGGGTGTCCAACCAGGTGAGCTCAGGCAAAGGAAATATTAAAAATATGAGCTTGTCTTTTCACTTTTTTTTTTTTTACAACTTTTAAAACAAATGACAAGAAACGTGACTGGATTTCTCTTTTTATCAGAAATAAAAATGATGATGGGGAAGAATATGGTGGGGGGGGGGGGGTTGGGGAGGGGAGGTTAGACGAGTGAAGTGGTTTATTGTTTTATTCTGATAAAGAGACAGAGTGTCAGTGTGCAAGAAAACTCATGAGACAGGTTAGAGAGCGAGAGAGTTAGAGTTAGCAGTTAGAAAGAGAGAATATCTGTGTACGTGTGTGTGTGTGTGTGTGTGTGTGTGTGTGTGTGTGTGTGTGTGTGTGTGTGTGTGTGTGTGCGCGTTAGTGTGAGTGAAACAGAGGGGTTGTTCAACTGCAGCACTTGCTCTTCCAGCCTGTGACTCCACTTCCACTGCTGATATCGACGTTTTCACTGTTGGGCTCTTTTACGGGCGTCTGTTGCAGAAAACACAAACGGAAAAAAAAAAATCTTATTAAACAACTTCTATCATCTCCGATGTGCTGACATTTACTTTCTTCCACTTTAATGGACTGTCTGGATTCTGAGCATATGATTATAATGCTCTCAGAGATTTCCACAGTGGAATGAAAACCTTCCTGCTTACAATCCCACGATGCAATGTGTTACATTTGGTAGATGCAAAAATTACCGTTGTGTGACTACACACAAAATGACAATGATTCGTTAAGTGTCTGAAATCCCATTTTAGAGCTCACTATAGAGTAAACTACTGAGTGTTTGTTATGTGGGGAACGAGTGAACGAGGCGGTGATTTAGGAGAAGGCATCAAATGTGTTTCAGGGTATGTTCTGACGAAGAGGAGAGAAGATTTAAAGAAACGGAGGGCAGAACGACGCAGAGTGACTCGTTTCTGCTCGCAGCAAAGTAACCACTTTTGAATCAGACGCTGGTTCAACCTCCTCTACTGCCGTCCAGTGTGACCGACACCGACAGCGCTGAACTATGACGCACACTTTTATTTATTTGCCTGTGTGGAAATATCTTCTCATGTCACAGATGAACAAAGGCATTTAAATGTGGGTCTGACGGGTAAAACATGAGACTTTATATGCATAATCTATATGAATACTGTTTTTCTCATAATTTCATATCAAAATATCTATAGATAGATAGATAAGGAACCACAAGCACATGACAAATTAATATTTGGTCGGGAAACTGGGTGATGTTTTTAATACTATATGACTATATTTTACTAACTTTATTAAAAACAAGCTTTGCTAATATTAACTTTGTTGTACATCCACACTGACCATCATGACTTAACTAACATTTTCACAGATGTTAAAGAAACTTTCTTTTTAACATTAGAAGGCAACGTTGACGAGGAGGAAGCTCTGGACCCTTCACTTGATTGACAACCTATGTTATAGACGTTTAAGGTAAAAACACAAGCAGTGGCTGCACATTATTTATCCATTTAAAGTGGACAGAACTCTGTCATTACAGCTAGATTAGATACACTTTCACTTAGCATCACAATTAGCATCTGACTGTAGGCTAAGTTAGCCGCCCAAGAAGAACAAAGCTATGAAATTGCTACTTGGAGAGTAATATGAATGCTAATACATTATACTACTACCACTACATAAATTGATGCACTTGTTTCTGTAATTCAATCTATAAAAAGACAACAATTAATGAATTAATACCAGAATCCCAATCAAAAGCATTCATGTTGGTTCTGTAAAAGTGGTTTGAATGTACAAACACTTTTATAAATCTGTAATATAATTCAATCTCCACTCATCACACAGATGTTGTTGAAAGCGCACGCACCTTTCTCAGGATGTCTTCTGCTAACGTGAGGAAAGCCTTCTCGATGCTGATGTTGGCCTTAGCACTCGTCTCAAAAAACCTAATGCCATGCTCCCTCGCAATCTGTGGAGAAGAAAGCAGGGCGAGTCAGAGCGATGAGTGTGGCTGCAGTTTAAGACGGTCCAGTCCAAAAATAAAGCAGCTGATCTTCTGTGCGGAACAGAGATCAGGTAACACTGCTGTTACCAACACACACACACACACAGGTAGGCGTTTATACGAGTAAGCAGATCTGTATCTGATGCTGCTAAATCTGCAGACAGACTAGTCACTGCCAGTTTGCTTTGGTGCTATGAGCCAGAGCTCTTAAAAACACACACCCATATGTTTTCAATTGTTCTAGCTGATTAGATCTCCGCTCAGGCTGAAATTGGGCAGTGCTACACCTGAGATTACATCAAGTGACCAAACTCTATATACTAATAGAGGACATTTACAATAAGTGGCGTCACCGCATGTAGAAGTCACCACGGTCACTCCACCCTGAGGGGAAAAGACAAACATTCCCCATCTGCTATTAGTGCATTAAATCCTGCTAAAATACTGAAGAAATGTTGTGCATCTGACTGCACAAATACATGAAATATAAGAATTCAGGCACACATTTTAACAGACTAAAGAAAAGAGAAGCAAGTGATCACTGCAATTTGAGACAATATGAATCGTGGTGCTGAAACCTGAATGTGTAGATACCATTTTGTGCCAGATATGTTGCATTTTGTGGGTAAACTCATACCTGTACTGCTAGGTGACGCCATCTTGATTGCCATTTAACTGTATTTTGTGTGACAGAAGTCTTCATGATTTAGATTTTAATGGCAAATCCTGCTTTTAAAATGGCACCTCCTTAGTAGTTTCTTGTAAACATTTAGGCTTTTGTTTCATGAACTTCACAAGTGTCAAAATTAGGTACAAGACACTCAATTTGTCCCCATATTTCAATGTCTACTGACTATCTGGTACATAGCATGAATTCTCATTAGAGTCTCAAACTGACTGAGTTACAACCCACTCAGCCTTGATATTTATACTAGCGTAGATGTCAGTCTCTTTACTGAGACACAGTTTGAAGCAAGCAATGCTGAAAAGATTGTTTATATAAAAGGAAATCATATCTCCTCAGTGATATGGACACGTTGTGCTTTTGTGATGTCCCGACATCAAGCACGCCACTATTGCTGTGTAAGCAGCCCTGCAAGTGGTGCAGTTGTTTTATTGTTCTTCTGTAACAGTTACAGTACAAGCAGGCCCATTAAATACTAATTATACTGCTTTTTAATTTTCTAATACACACAATGCGTACACACATAGTTTGAATTATGCCTTGCTCTGTAAAGACTGTGACCTAAAAATAAAACTACCCCTTCTCTTCAACTATAAAAAACACACAGCACTAGCTGCAACAATATTTCTGTGTCATCAGTTACACCAATTTATCAATTTTGCATACTCATAAACAATGCAGTATTTTGTTTGAGCATGAATGCAGCAAGTTTAAACCCCCAAAGAGAACATATGAGGATTTCTGAGGTAAGTTGACCCATAATGTCTTCTGTTATCAGCTCTTCAGCAAATCACAAATAAATCACAGTTATGCAGCTGGGCTGATACACAGGGAGTGAACTTTATATGTGGTCTGTGATAACCACAAAGCAGGTCTGGAATTTGTCTTTTAGCGAGCTCAAATATCATGTAAGTCTCACAATCACTAAGTAAACAAACATTTACAGTAAGATAACGTATTCTGAAATGTTGCTTTTCAGACTTTTTTAAAGTTACAACACAAAATACTCCTGAAGACGCATCGATTGAAATGTTAAATTTCCCATGGTTAAAAGGCCTCTGGTTGTTGTTGGCCCTGCTCAAGGGCACCTCAGCTGTACTTGTTAAGACAGTAAAGAGGCTCACATTTCTCCACCCTGATCCTCTGAGCTTGTCTACAAAGTCCAGTTATTCTCTAACCTTTTACACTGAAACTTTACCTATTCAACATATAAAAACTTTACCTACAATATGGGGTGGCACCAAAACTCATTTTCTGCTACTAAAATATTTTAATTTGTACATCAAAATATAGAATAAAATGATTCCCTTTATATTTTTTAAATTCATTTTAGATGGCTTATGTCCCAATAACTGTTGTTTGAGTTGTGGCAGAGTTGTTATAGTATGCACAAGCCTTTATGGCATGCAAAGACAAACAGCAGCTTACTGCTCATGCTATAAGGAGGTACTGTTTTAGGGGATGTTGTAAGTAAGTAATTTCAAGAGGCTTCCAAACTATATTCACCAGTTCTAATAGCTTATTTTAAACCCATTCTCCATACATTATGCATTCAACAAACATTATGGTATTCTCTCTTTGCTGTCCTGCTATTTTCCTGCTACTTCATATTGTGTTTTCCATGGCAAAACGTGACTGACTGCAGGGGACATGATGAACAGAAGTTTTTCTAGATAGTCTTAGTCAGGTCTCTGAACTGAACGTGTAACTACAAAACAACACGCAGGACCTTGATGACAAACGGCTGCTTCTAGCTGCCGTGGACTGCACCATCTCACCTGCTCCCCCTTGGCTTTTGGTACGACCCTCTTGTCCTCCATGTCACACTTGTTGCCTAGCAGCATTCTCTCAACGTCCTCGTTTGCATGCTGAAAAAGACAAAAGAAGAAAGAGTAGATTATTACATTACTGTTTCATATCAGTGACAATAAAACTTCGCTTCATCTCTGATTTCACCCACAACACGCTGGCACGTCTGTTTTGAACCAGTCACACTTGGACAAGATCCCAAAAGCCAACCTATCGATCCACCCCATAAAACACACACACGGGTAATAAACAGGTTATCTATTAACATTTCAAAGCTTCTATTAGCCAATAGGAGCAGAGAGGCTGAGTATACAAGTCAGTTGCTTTCTAGATTTTATAGGATAACGTGCTTTGCATCTAGAAATTATTGGATCTGTCTGAGAAACAGCACAACTGGTTGGTAACTCTGGTACAACAACTCTTCTTCCCACTCAGTTTATTATTCATGTATGAAAAAGAGCAGCATCAAATCCTCACATTTGAGAAGCTGGAACCAGGGAATGGTTGCCGATTCATTTTCTGTTGATCGCCTTAATCTAAAATAAATAATAAAATGAAAGTACTCTTTGGTTGGAGGGGTCACAACTCATTAGACTTATGCAAACTTGCACGATAGGTCCCGAGTAGGTATCCCTTTGTTCTAAGGGGTTACCAGCCAAAAAAAAGTTGGGAACCTCTGATCAAGAATTACTCTCCAAGTAGCAGAAATCCCTGCATCCTATTGGTCCTCTCTGGAGTCAATACACTCGAGCAAGGCCGAGTTCTTAGTTGGCAGGAAATGCATTATGTTTCCTTTCCTCGACCGGACACAAAGCTCTTTAACAGCGAGGGGTGAGAAAAATGACAAGAAATGCCTGGCGGTCTCACCCAATCCGCTTCATTTAATCCTTCAAACACCTTCATACTGATCCTAATATTACAGCGTGTTGCTGCACCCAGGAATAATAAAAGATAGACAATGTGAGCTATTGATTGCAACTACAAAAACTGTAATTAATCTGATGTGTTTCATCTATCATGGATCCCAGAAGATTACTCACATAATAGAGCATTAACTACTGAGATAAATAGTAGTATAAAACACAATGCAAGGTGCAAAGCAAAGAAGCAACAACATAGACAAACAAGAGAGAGACGGAAGCTAAAACAGAGGCACAATAATCCACAGAGATGCATCCACCTCTAACAGGGGTGAGAGTTCGGCAGCAGGACAAACAGACCATATGAATGTTACAGACAGCTGGTCTTATTCATCTGATAATCAGCTAGTCATTTAAAAACATCAGGCCTGTTGAGACTGATGTCACTAAATGTTGTATACATTAGGCTACACTTCCTTTGGTACCTTATGGCCTCATAACCATGGTGACAAAACAAAAGCCTTTTTTTTTTTTATACAGCCTGTTCAAAGCGGGAATGTTGCGCCATTATTCCGGTTCGCCGTCTGTATACGACATACAAAACACAGAATGGGGGGGGCATTGTTGTTCTGCCGTTAAGCCGGCAGCAGAGGTAGTAACCAAGCCGAATCGACGTCTGTGTAAAATGGGGGAGGCGGCAGGATTTTGACACTGGAATATTACAATATATAATTTGTACTTACTGCTCTGTAAATGATAATTTGGTGTTAGTAGATATAAAATCTCCCTGATTAATGGTATGAAGCTTCTGAAGAACTCAGACTGTTTACATAATGAGTGTTTAGTGTTGATGTTTAATCTGACAAATCGTAAGTGTCTAGGCCTGGAACACCATTAACATAATCAGTTGTCACACATGGAGCATATTAGCTGCTATTCCAAACACATCTACCACGTCCTGATGGTAGCTGTAGAGTAAACCTGAAAGCTTGAAACAGCAGACGTGCCTTTGTCCTTGTCTGGAGCTGAACTTCTGGTTCCACTGACATTCACGAGGTAAAACAGTACGGCCCCTGGTTCTCCTACGATGAGCCAGATGCATGCAGACATCTGGCTCAGCTGATGTCACTTAGTCACAGACTCCTGCTACACAGCTCACTGCACACAGATCAGCCAGCTAGTTAGCAATGTTGGCTGCACTCCCTTAAAAGTACTTAAATCACTTTGTCATTACGCCAAAAGATAAAACAATTAGGGCTGCAAGTGTTTATTATTTTCATTATCGATTCATTTGACAATTATTTTCAAGATTAATTGTTTAGTCTATAAAATATCAACAAATTGTAAAAAATGCTCATCACAATTTCCCAGAGCCCAAAGTGACGTCTTCAAATTGCTTCTTTTGTCCAACCAACAGTCCAAAACGCAAAGACTCTTCATTTGTCATACATGACAAAGAAAAGCAGCAAATCCTCACATTTAAGAAGCTGGAACCAGGAAATGTTTGACATTTTTGCTTGAAAAATTACAAACGATTAATCGACTAATCGTTGCAGCTCTGAAACAATACATGAAAAAGGAGTGCCAACACTCGACTCAACATTTCTGATAAGATTTATTTTACCCAGCAATATAAATCCACATGATGATATTGACTCCGAGTATGGACAGAGAGTGTGTGTGTGTGTGTGTGTGTGTGTGTGTGTGTGTGTGTGTGTTTTACCTCGTCAATGTTGCGCAGCCATTTGCTGATGTTTTCGAAGCTCTTGGCATTGGTGATGTCGTAGACCAGCATGATGCCCATGGCTCCTCTGTAGTAGGAGGTGGTGATGGTGTGGAACCGTTCTTGGCCTGCCGTGTCCCTACAAACACACACACAGATTTTATTTGTTTGTATTCACTGTTTTCTTGTATTGATTCCAACCCTCAACACAAACAACAAATGGTTCTGTAAGTCACTGCATCACAGCACAAATCGGCCAGAAAATATCTGCAGGGTTTGACAGAGATGTTGATCCACAGCAATGACTCAACGATTACTTCATAAGATGCTGAGATTTCTCACTTTCCATGACTACGAACCACAATACACATCAGCAACACATGTTGAAACGCCAGAAAAGCAAGTAACAATTTTATTATATGATATTATTAAGCTCTAAATTTCTGATCTCTACTTGGCATGCTTACTCCTCTCAATTATGAAAATTTGACTTCATTATTTGTGCCATTTACAGTGCGCCAGAGATCTGTCAAAGTCATTGAAATGCAATTCCTTTAATCACCAAAAGAGGCTAAAATACTGAATGCCCCATTAGCACATTAGACTCTGAGCAGAAAAAGTATCTGTGTTTTGAGGCGCTGAGGAACAGTTTTATTTTTATTACTTGAGAAGCCTGGTAAGCCTTACAAGTCAAGTTGAACCTCATAAACACACACTTAAAATCCACTGCAGGCTAATCATGTCTCTCACACGTCTGCACTAGCATGCATCTCAACTATGACATTTTCCTATCTGTGGGAACTCTGCCAACATCCATCTATCACCGCTGCTGATACAGAGAAAAGAGAAGAAGCCCAGCAGCACCGGGCTCACACGAGCAAATCAAACCTACACTTACAATAGTCGTTTCACTACGATGTTCAAGACAAAGCTAGATTTTATTGAACTGTCTGGTGAGCATGTCCACATCTCTGGGTGCTCAGGCTGCTATATAGTGAAGATTAAATCCAGACATAATGTGTTTGGACAGGAAGAGAGGAAAATGTGATGTGGACCGAGACTGAAGCCACGGAAGAGGTTTAATGGACAATATCAGGCCAAATGTGATTATTATATCAAAACCATGACTGAATGCAAACCATTATGAGTTTCACAAAAGCTGGCAAATTCTTTTATTTTACTATCCAGATTTTGTTATACATGTCCCTATATCATTTTATATATACATATTAAGCACAAGTCACAGAGGCTACAGATATCTTTTAATATAACTTTCAGATATTTGACACTGTGGTACTTATCCACGATCAAAAGATTGGAACTGTTTTTTTATATTAAAAAATACGTCCTCTCTGTGCTTTCTTTGGAGGAAGAAGCACATACCAAGACAGACGCTGTGTCACAACTTGTTCAAACTTCACATAATGCCTTCAACCTTTAACAACACATTTAGGGCTGCAATGATTATTTTCAACTTTGACTAGTTTATCAGTTAATTGCTGATCCACAAATAGTGAAAAGTGCATATTACAATTTCCCAGAGCCTACGTTGACGTCCTGTATTTAAACTGTTCTGTACTATCATAGAAGAATAAGAAATTCAGCAAATATTCACATGTGAGAAACTTGAACCGGTTAATTTTTTGGAGGGAATTTCTGTTTAAAAATTACTTTAACGATTAATTGATTATCAACATTGTTGCAAATTAATTTTCTCTCAAACAACTTATCGATTAATCAACATAGAGACTCTTTAAACATCAACAACAAGAAACAGAACAATGGGTGTGGATGTGCAGATGTCTCTGCCCTATAGATAACATTCAACGATTAGCCTTGAATGAATGGACTTCTGTCCGCTTATTCACGTTATCATAAAAATGCCAGTTTATCAGTTACAGTTTTGTGCCGACGGTTTAACATTTTGACCAACAATTGTGAGTTGTTTCAGAAAACGTTTGTATCTTCATTCAGCGTTTCAGTGTATTGACCCACATGCTGCAGCTTTAATAAACTGTAATGCTAGCACTCTAACTGAGCCTGAGATCATTCTTGACTTTGGAGATAGTAATTTGACAAAATAATCTTAAATTTAAGGTCTTGGGATTTTAACTGCATCTCACGGTCTTGATAGATGAAGACTGGAAAAAGCAGTATGTAGACCTTATCTTGTCAAACTACCACTTGAATGTCTTCAGTAATTCTTCATAGCTAGGAGCTATTAAAGGCCAGGGCACAGGGGTAGCCCATGCTACTTTAAGACATTTACTATGTATGCTCCAGATTCTATGCTGTAAAGAGACATTTTTCTTTGACTTTATCCTGGAATAAGCCGATCATAAACACATCCACAATTTCATCTGAAACAACAGAAAATTCATCTACAACAATTTTGATCATCACTTAATTAAAACTAAGTTCTTTTTCAAGAAAACATGCTGAAATTTTGCTGGTTCAGCCTCTCAAATATGAAGATTTCCTGCTTTTGTTTGTTTATATGGTAGTAAACTGAATATCTTTGGGTTTGAGACTGCTGTCCTGACAAAACAAAGACATCATATCCGGCTACACCAAATAATGAATCAATTCATCGGGAGATTAACAGATAATGAAAATAATTGTTGGTTGCAGTCATGTATGCTATCTTATCAAATCCCACCTGTCAAGTGGGAAGTTCAATGTTCATCATATTTGCAAAAGAAAATGTTAAAAACCAGCTGTATTGGACTGACAATGATAACCCTGCAGCAGACCTCCTGAAGAACTGATGACTATTTCCTGTTCAAGCATATTTCTGAGCTTGAGGGAGGTACGCCAAACAGATGTTTCACTATGATGTTACAAGGCACAGACAGAAGAGGCTGAATTGAAAGACAATTTTCACACTGACAGTGTATTTTACAGCCCTGTACTCCTCTACAGACAGAACCCTGACAAACTAAAAACAATCCATTGACTCACCAGATCTGTAGTTTGATCTTCTTTCCTTGTAATTCAACAGTTTTGATCTTGAAGTCTATTCCTGTAAAACAAAGGAAACATATCAGCATACACATCTATGAAAAATATATGAATTACTAGCATGTGAAGGACTGACAATGAGAGACAAGAGATGGATACAGAAATAAAGGCTTACAAACACAGACTTTGGCACTGATGCAAACACAGAGAAATAGAAACCCGATGAGAAGAATGGAGACGTCATCAATAGAGAATCACACATTTAGGAGGAGGGGGGAAATGGAAAGTGAGTGACAAGTGTTTCCAGCAGAGAGACAATAACATTATCTCTTCCTGATTCTGCAGTGTCATGCCCAGACCTTGAGCCTATCAGCAGACAGCTGTGGGACCAGCAGCTGGCTAACAATGGGGGCGGACACACACACACAGAGTTATTGAGAGAAATCAGGTTAAGGCAGGAAAACCGAGAACGTGTTTATACGCTCTGCAATAACCTCGTTACTGTAAAAACCTGTGCTTAAGTGCAGCTGGTTATGATATTATGCATATTTGACGTCTATTTGTGATATCTGATGTTGAAGCCTTAAAAGGGTTTTGTTTTTTATTTTTGGTTGGAGCATTTGGACTGGTGCTGCAGTGAGAGGACAGGCTGTGGTGAAAGAGCACACAGTTTTTCCTACGTGTGCATGTTTTTCAATGTGGAAACAGACTTATTTTGACTTATTTCAGTTTCCATTTTGGTTGGATTTTGACACAAGGCCACTCCGCTACTTTTTCTTTCAGGAGGTTGACTGCCATCATTTCTTAGCTAACTGTCTCATATTTTATCCTATCTTTTTAAATCTGTATTTTTTAAGTGCTGCGACTACTTAATTAATAGCGTAACTACCCTGGTGGTAAGCTAGAATTCAAGATTTCTGGTATGGCAAAACTATGATTTACCACCAAACAAGGTAATGTCATTATAAAGCATTTAGAAACATTCTGAAGCTGAAATTAGTCAACTAATCAATTAGCCGATCAAAAAAAGAATGCATCAACCATTCTTTTAGTAAGTAATTCATTGTTTTAAGTCATTTATCAAGCACAGATGTTCATTCTCTGGTTGCAGCTTCTCCAATGTGAGCATTTGCTGCTTTTTTATGGAGCCAGAACAGTGAACTGTCCGACCAACAGTTCAAAAGCCCAAGATAAGAAAGAAAAGCAGCAAATCCCAGCAAACTTGGCATTTGGCGTCAAGCGATAATGAAAATAATCTTTATTTGCAACCCTAGAAAATGTAGACACCAGCTTCTAGTTGCAACTAAAAAAGTTTTTTTTTTAAATACATAGAAAAGTGAAATGTAAGCAACATTGAGTAGGGTAACCAGGATTGTCATCTTTATCATACTTGTGAAGCCCTCGAGGAAGCCAGTTTAAAAAAGGGTTGATTCATGGCTGAAAGTTTTTGGCCTGAGAAGTGGTGTTTTCCAGTTAAATGGTGAGCTGTCAGTTCAGCTCTGGTCAGAAAAATGTGATTGGTTAAAAAGTCCAAGAAACAGCTGTGCTCTAGGTGGGGCGGGCCCATAGAATAATGAAGGAACTGGCTGCCAAGGTGTGACTCACTAAGTATTAGGCACTCCCGAGAGAGAGGGTGGGAGGGACAGAAAGATATGGTTAGCTAGAAACAAAGAGACAAAGAGGAGAGGAAGATAGCGGTTACTGTGCCTACATTGATATGGATATAGGTAACATGAACAGGGACGCACCAATTAAACAGTGGGCATATACAAAGGTTTTCTTGACAACCATTACTAAAATCAGGCTAAGCAGGGATGATGTAATATTTGTGCGTTCCTTCGAGGTGTAAAAACACAGACAGACAATCAGGGTTTTTTCCTGGTGAGGTGCACTAGCAAGTTGTCAAGAAAGTACGTGGCATTGTGCAATCACATGTTTACCCAATCACTGGAGGAAAAAAGGGGGCACACTTCACCATAAGAGAATGACACTTTTCCATGTCAGCCAAATGTCAAATTGGACGTCTTAAACAGAAAGTACATGGTTTATGAGCCGGCTTTCTTTTCAATCCCAGAGGAACCATTCCTTCCACAAGTATGAATTCCACTGTAGCCGTCGCCAGTTTCCATGCAAAATTCATGATGTTTTGTGGAAAGAGATTTTAAGATCGCAACATCATGCATATTCAGCGCTCTTAATGTGCATAACCTCTAATATACAAGGAGGAAGGGCAGAGAGAGACTGAGGATGAGTGACTGATGAGAGAGACGGGGGGTTTTCCAGTGGGGGTATTTTGAGAAGCAGCTGTGTATCTGTGTCTCCAAAGGTATGAGTACTGTGTCAAGAGGAAGAACACACTCCTGTTTCACATATCCTGGTTCTGCTGTTTCTTCCCAAAGTTAAGTTACTGTTAGAGTTTCCAGTTTAGACATCAAGGTCTGTGCCTGCTTTATGTGTAGGGCCTCTTCTAAAAGTAAAGCGCAGAAGTTTCACAAACTTTGACACTGTTTGGTAAGATGGATTCTAGTAATTAATGACTGTATATTTTGTACTTGCCTGCACTGCAGTGCTATGATGTGTTAACTTGAGTAGTTTGTTGCATCCACTAAACTTAGAGTAGAGTATGCCAAAATATTAGCAACCATCGTAGCCAACAAAATACTGGGCAAAAAGATGAAACCACAAATCACATAGCAACAAAAGCAAGAGTAGATCATCAGCGCAGACTAAGAGGCTTGTGTTAATGTTCTTCAAAAGTTAATATTTATTAAATCACAAGTGCAACTGTCCACTAATCATATATGTACTGTCAAAACAATTGATTGCTCAGCAACTAATTTGACAATTGCTTAATCTTTTTTGTCATTTTTTACACACAAGCCATAAATGACCCAGTTCAGTTGGGCTGTGATTAATCCAGAAAATAATCAGCAGAATAATCGATGATGAAAGTAATTGTATTACATATATTCTCATATATTATCACCACACAGTAGTGTGATCAAATATCCGTCGACTTCAAGGAAGAACGTACAATACTTCTGAAAAGGCTCTGGCTTTTCCCATATCTAAAAATCAGTATCACATTAATTAATTACTACTTCCTGTATATTGTTAACAATGAGAGCTCCCTGACAACTACAAGCCCGGATTATATGATGTGCTCCATATTCTTAACGTTTTACAGTTTATCACATTGCAGGCTGCTTTGTTTTGAATACAGATGTAGAACAAAGACGAGCCGGGACAGAAGCTTGTGACTGTGTTGGGACTCTAATGGGACAGCTCTCGAAGGGAACCAGTGAAAACCTTTTAGCAAACATCCTGACATGAGTAAAATGATATTGGTGTGACTCCTAATGTCTGTATCGTGCCAGTATCTTTTGACTGGACTGGACACGTTTATAGACAAACTGTGAGGTGGGAACACCACAAGAGAGCACTTCCTAAACTAAATGACAGCAATGACTGTTGTGGACAGTTTCAGTTCAAGCACTATGGTGATCTTTGTTTCTGGTCATCTTGATACTTTGAATAACTTGTAAACTAACATAAAAGTTTGGTCTATGTTAACCCAAGTTTTGGGATAAATTAGACACAAACAGAGCATGTTTATAATATGGATATCCACACAATCGCTATAGCAGGATCAAGGCTATTATCCCTCATGTGAAACAGGTTCTTTTGGAGTAGTTTTGCTTGAGGGTTGACGTGGAGTATGTTGTATATTTTACGTTTTTCTAAAAGGTAAGGAAAAAAACAACACCTGCAATTGCTGCAAACGCTTAAAAGCATTGAAGTACTTGACTTACCACCCAGGGAGAGGGGAAAGCACCCCTGCAAGGAACAAAGGTCACTGTTGGTCTTTGACTGCTGAAGAACCCGTCAGTCTGCATCTGACCATCATTACAAAGCCTTCCCTTGAACTGGCAGAGCTCTGATATGGTGGCTTTAACTCAAATAAGGCACATAGTCACCATTCTTGTTTCTAATTTATTGTCAGTTGTAAACACTGGGCTTGAAATTAAAGCCCAATCAAGAGATCAATGATGCAATACCAGTGCACTGCAAACAGTCAGCTTCATGTGGATCATCAAAACACATCTAATGTTACATTATTACTAAGCTCTGATCTTAAGCAACAGGAGTAAATGGAGCCCTCACTTGGGCCGTGCAGGGATTTGACATAGTTTGACACTTGACTCATGTGAGCGTGATGTTGGACGCATGCGCAAAGGTCAGAGGGAAAAAAGGCTGATGATGCCACCATGATGGATTGTTTATGGTTCTCTTTGGAGAGGCCGTGGAAAGTAACCAAGTACATTTCCTTGAGTGCTTCAAAACAAATTAGAGGTACTTGTACTAGTGTTTTTAGTAGCAGTTTCTGCTACTTTATACAGAGGGAAATATTGTGCTTTCTACTCCACAACATTTATTTTGACAGCTATAGTCACATCCCAGATTCAGATTTTACACACAGAACATATGATATTCTTACAAGATATGATCCATTATTCTAGATGAGACTAAGCAACAGTGTATTAATTAATTTAAATAGTTCCACCTTCAGAAGCTACAGTACATTAACATGTTGCTTACACATTTATGTGGCAGTAATAATATGACCAGCAACATATAGTATACAATACTAAAACCTGAAACAAGCCCTTTTGAATAATTAGTACTTCTCCTTTTGACACTTTAAGTACATTTTTACTGATAATGCTTCTGTACTTAAACTTGATTTTGAAGACAGGAGTTTTACTTGTAATGGATTATTTTTATATTATGGTATTGCTAATTTTACTTCCACAAAGTATCTGAAAACTTCTTCCATTCCTGCTTTCGAGGGGCTTTACTTGTGTGGCATCTATCATTTTGTACAAAGATCCAGACATTTGTTACCTTGGACAAATCCATATAGTTATATACGCTGATACTGAGACGTAAATGCCCGGCAGATACATGGGGATATGGTCTTTATTGCTTTTATAACTGCAGCACGGCCCTGTACCTCTACCCAGTGCTAGCCTCGTTAGCTCACTAGCTACTGGGTCAAGTGACATGACAGCAATTCCTCTGGAACCTAAACCGGTTATACTCGCCATTGCTGGCAGGCTAAACCAAAATATAAACCGTGTTTTGTTATTAAAGACACAGTCGTGTTAAACAGGGGTGACTGGGGTTTAGCCAGTAGCTCATAAAGCTGCACAACTAGCTTTCCAGCTAACCTGTGCGGGCCTGGAGAGAGGCTAGCCAAGTATGTCCTGGCTACCATTACCAACAAAACCAGAACATCCGGGGTCTCCTCACCTATGGTGGAGATGAAGGTTGTGTTGAAGGCGTCGTCAGAGAAGCGGAACAGCACACAGGTCTTCCCCACGCCCGAGTCCCCGATCAGAAGCAGCTTGAACAGCAAGTCGTACGTCTTCTTCGCCATTGAAACAATCAGCTTGCGTTAACCCAGACGAGATACCAGAAAAAAGAAAAAAGAAACAAAAAAAACAACAACAAAAAAACACCGATAACCTAGCACGCCTGTGTGAAGCCAAACCGACCGCGTCCCTCGACCGTTAACGGTTAACGATCCGGGATTTGTTGATTAGCCTGAAATAACGAGCCCGTAGACGTGTCCGAGAAGTTATATTTCCCGAGCTTGACTGCTTCTTCTTCTCCCCCCCCCCACCACCACTTACAGCATGAGAACAGGAAGCAAAAAAAAAAAAAAAAAATAGGATCTCCTCCCGTGCGATTCCTCTTTTCCACTCTTTCTTTTCTCCCCACAGTCGGGACAAAATGGCTCCCTTCTCTCTCTCTACGCCGACTCGCTCCTTCTTCAAACTAACGGCGAGCTAATTCAAATTCTCGGCACACCCCGTCATCCCAGGGCCCCGCCGCGAGCTCGACCGAGAAGAACGACTCGACAACGACCTCGACGTTAAAGCGCGTCAAATTCACCGTCCGCTCGGAGCTATTTCGCTTCTTCTTTCTTTTTTGTTTTTTGTTTTTTACCGGAGAGATTAGAACCGAAACGCAGACGACCGCCGTCGCCTTCGAATGGGAGCCACCGCGGCGACACCCTGGAGCCGCGGACACGCCTTTCTCACCGCCCCTTCTGTCAAAATCCACGCCTCTGATTGGTCCAACGTTGCTGTCATTTTATTAAGCGCCCTGATGTGATTGGCTGCCCCTTTGCATGTACGTTTGATTGACAGAAAGGGCAAATGTTACTGCGTAAGTTGCTCGGACATTTAGGCTCAAAGCTCCCATCGCTTCAGCGAGTGAAATGGATCTAATGATCCAATATGGCGGCCGGTTTCATGCGGATCTCTCTTAGCCGGGGTGTTGTTTCAGTTTTCATGGCAAGCTGGCATTTGATGCGGTGACTATCCCAGCTGTGAGTCAGGCGAAGTGATGTCATATATAAGTACTTGTGTGCTTGTTACGGGCGTTTCCCACATCCTCTGTTCTGTGAACTGCAAGGACATTTATCCTCTAAAGTCTTTAATAACTGTACACATTGAGAGAGTATCTGCATGTACACACCTTTAATGTTGGTTGTTAAGACTTGGCTTTCTCTCTCTGTGTGTGTGTGTGTGTGTGTGTGTGTGTGTGTGTTTCCTTCTTCCGCTTGTCAGAGTAGTTTGACTCTCAGACACTCCTTAGGGATGTCGAGTATTCCCTGCTTTCTACTGCCGAGTACAGACTTGCTAGAAAGTAAAGACAGAAAGAAAGATATAAAGAAAGAAAGAAAGACAGACATAAGAAAAATAAGGCAGAGAAGAGGAAATAATGGACAAGACTAGAGTGTTTATAGCCACCCTGGCAGTTGTGTGCTGTAAAATAAAATAAAAAGCAAACTGTTGCATAAATAAACCAAAGCATTGGACAAATTGAAATTTTGATCTCATGGCACTATCTGAAAAGTCAGGAGATAAAAGTTCTGTACCAAATTGCATGGTAATCTCTCCAAGAGTGGTGGAAGAAGTAGTCCGATCTTTTACTTAAGTAAAAGTAGTAAAACTGTGTGTAGAAATAATCATGCATTCAAAATTTCACTTAAGCAAAAGTACAAAAGTATTAACATCAAAGTGCCAAAAGTAAAAGTACTCACCATGCAGAATGGCCCATTTCAGATTAAAAATATATTTTATTATTGGGTGTTAATTATTGATGCATTAATGTAAATGCATCACTTTAATGTTGCAGCTCGTAAAGGTGGAGATCATTTTTCACTACTACTATATACTGCCGGCTGTCTTAATCAATAATAATACATCATAATGTATTTGTTAATTATCTTTTCTATTAATAATCAGGATCTGCAAAGTAACTAGTGACTCAAGCTGTCAGATAAATGTAGTGGAGTAAAAAGTACAATATTTGCCTCTGAAATGTAGTGGAGTAGAAGTATAAAGTGGCAGAAAATGGAAATACTCAAGTAAAGTGCAAGTACCTCAAAACTGTACTTAAGTACAGTACTTAAATACATGTACTTAGTTACTTTCCACCACTGCCCTCCAACAGTCATTAAGACATTTCACTAAAAACCGAAAGTGTCCACCTCATGGTGGCGCTAGAGGAAAAGTCAGGGCATCACAAGTTAACAGGCTTCATCCTCTGGAGAAACTGCTGTACACAAGTACACGTTTACTGAAATCATAGCTCCTTTTAACTTCAGCAATGTTTAGAGCAACTACCGATCCACAGGCACACACCCACATGAAGGGAATGAGGGATTGACTGTATACAGCAAAATGACCAGTGACATTATAATTAAATAATCGCATAAATGTGTGTCAAGATATCCTTGTTACAAGGAAAATAAAAAAATATTAATATGAATAGACATACTAGTATAATTCAGAGTCTTGCACAAACTTCCAATCGGTAAGTCACAAAAGATACAATAAAAATACTAAGTTCATTTAAGTAATAAGGTTGTGATATAGGTTAAAAAGAAATTTAAAAGCATAAATAGTGTGTCAAATATATTATAACTATCAAAAATAGACTAAGTGGAATGTCACAAATATATAGCCTGCAGATTGTTTTTCATGCCATCTGTACAAATAGATCTGAGGGGAAATCAGAAAGAACTTATTCATCCTCTGGGGACCATGAATGTCTGTATTTCATGCCAATCGATCCAATGATTGATGAGATATTTCCACCAAAGTGAAAAGTTCACAGCCTCACCGATAGCATGACCAACAGGAGAAACACAAAGCCTAAAACAGATGGTACTGAGGTTAAAAAGGTGATACAGAGCAGAAGCTCACAGATTTTCTTTAACGTGTCATTAGCTAAATGAAGAACAGCTTAATTTTTGGATTATATCCCTGCTCTGTCTCTTCAACAGTTAAGCAATCTTTGTTATGCCAATAAATCATGTCTTAACACAAAAATCCTCCCAGATCAGGGTGCATTCCTGTATTTTGCTGCATGGAGCCTCAGGGGTTCATCTCACACTCTCACAAACAGCCAGCAACCACCGCTCCAACTTCTGCACTGTTCTGACAGTGATAGTTTAGCACATTCAAGGAGGAAGTCTGTCTTCACATGTACCTGTTTGACCAGTAAACCAGATGATTAAAGATTTTATTTGGGTGTGTTTGCCTTTGATCAATAGTGGACAGTTGAAAGGTGACAGGAAACAAGGGGAGACGGAGAGGGGGAATAACATGCAACTGGGGAGCTGAGCAACAGTACGCTACATGGTATGCATGTTGATCACTATAGGCCACCGGGACGAATACAATGCTGCTTTCCTCAACAGTTAAAACACATTTTATAATATACTAGAGCTAAAACAAGTTGCCGGTTAATCAGTTAGTCAATCAATTCATTGTTTGAGTCATTTTTCAAGCAAACATGTCAAGCATTCTCTTGTTCCAGCTTCTCAGTTTTTGTGATGGTTAACCTTTTTATCTGTTTTATCTCCTGATTCTGTTTTATTTACCCCTCTTTATTTGGGCTGTTTTAATCTAGATTTAAAACCCTAACCAGGGACGTGGACTGCAAATTAGCCTCGGCAGGACTCCCTCTATACATTACATGTGTTGCATTGCTTATATGTATGGAACCATGTTTATCTGTACGGTTCCTGTTAATTATTTCAGTCTGAACTTTTAAGACAACATGGAGGAGAAAGTTGTTAAAGTGCTAATATAAAGGGGGAAAGTTGTACATCTACAATCCAACTGGGCCACTCCAGGAGGATTGGGTGATATGATCAAAAGCTCCAGAACAGCTACTAAATGGACATTGTAGGTTTTGTCAACTACTGTTTCTAAGAACTTTCTATTTCAAAATATCTTGTTTTGAACTGTTGATCGCACAAAACATTGACATTGAGCTTTATGATGGGAATTTCTGACATTATAAGCCAAACGATTCATTAATTAATCAAGAAAATAACCAGTAGTTTAATCCGTAATGAAAATAATCACTAGCTGCAGCCTTATACCTACCATTTACACATACAACATTTGCCAGATGCTTTTATTTAGAACAGTGCTGCTTAGTATTCATTTTCAATACAATAACACCCTCCCAAGTCAAATCATTTCAGTAATTTTCAGACCGTAAGTGGAAGAAGTATGAAGATAAACTTCTGTTGGACCAGCTTCCATTCGTTCTCTCCAGATTTCCACTTAGGCTACTATGTGAGTACTGTACACCTTTTTTTCCTGAGCTGTCCTCAGGTCTCACATTAATTTTTTTTTACGGGCAAATATTCCTGGCATTCGATTTTCAGATCACATGACTAGACACACTTGGGAGACTGTAACGCCCCTCTGATGTGCACTTCCCTGAGAATGACTCATTAAAGGTGACACCAGGAACCCACAGCCACGGGGATTTTCAGTATACATGTGGGTAATTTTCTGGTTCTGCTCCATGAAACTTCAACAAACAATGCCCAATGATACAGAAACACTCAGTCAGTTGTCTTGTGCAGCCAGATTAAACACGTTTTGGGTCATGAACCTAACCTTGTTTATATTTTCTGGCATTGTGTATATAATTGGAATTTGTGTATTATTATTATTATATTTGCAGTCTTTCTGCAACTGCTGCACAACAGTTTCCCTTGGGATGAATACAGTTCTCTCTTATCTTATCTTGAAGTGTCTTCTAGCTCTCCCCCGTCAGATGAATAATGTGAAGTGTTGAATTCCCCATGTGGCCGAGCCTTTCCCTTTTCTGGTCAGTCAAGCCTACATCAGCATTAATGCACAACATTGAAAGAATCATGTATTTTAAATGGGAAGCGGACATAGTGACATTTTGGTAGTTTTAATGGGAATTACCCAGAACAAATCCCTAGTTTCACTTCTTACGTTACACCTGGAAACAGTCATGTTTGCTCACATGACTCTCCTCCTCCTCCTCCTCCTTTAGCGACATTGGCCAGGTCATAGTGTATTGCACACTTGTGTCACCAGGTGGTGCTGTTGTGTCAAGATTAAATGGTTAAATAAGTCTAGTAATGATTAATTTTGCATTTGACCCCCTTGTCCTCAATTCGTGCCGCTCTGGGAGCCCAGTTGTTTAAGAACTGGTGTGAAATATACCATTCACTGGGTCCAACTAGGAAACAGGAGTGAATCATTATTTTTCTCTAAAGTCACAACAGTTTCGAGGTAGATATTGTAATACTGATTAATGGGCTCATACAGTGGCTCACAGGGATCTAGTGCACCATAAACCCACTTTAACTGAACCAAGTCACCTTTTTGGTGTATGAGTTTTCAACATTTTAAGACCGAAATCAAATATTTGACATATATACACAATACATACAAGGAATTTAACTCTGGTTCTAAGTTGCTCTCAATGTTGCACACAGAACAATTTATAGGAAAGATAGAAATAGACATACAGCTAAAAACAAGGACAACAAAGATAGGTAAAGATAAACGTAGAACTATTATGTACATACGAGTAGGTGAAAAAATAGATGTATATATAAATATATATATAAAAAAACAAGTGGTGGAATGTAAGAAGTACATTTACTCTAGTACTGTTTTTTTTTTTAATGTTTTCTGAGGTACTTGTACTTTACGTTAGTATTTCCATTTTATGCTACTTTATACTTCTACTCCACTACATTTCGGAAGCCAGTATTGTACGTTTAACATTTATTTGATAACTTTAGCTACTAGTTACTTTGCAGATTCAGATTATTAATACAAAATATAAATCAACTAATACATTATGATATATTATTACAGGTTAAACTACCCGGCAGTATATAAAGTAAAGTGATGTACACATTAATGCATCACTAATTATAGTCCAGTAATGTAATATGATTCTGAAATGTGCTATTCTGCATTATGATTACTTTTATTTTTGGTACTTTAAGTATATTTGGATGGTAATACTTGTGTACTTTTACTTAAGTAAGATTTTGTATGCAGGATTTTTTATGTGGTGTTGCTAGTTTTACTCAAGTAAAATCTCTGAGTACTTTTTTCACCACTGAAAGCATCAGTGACCAACAACATAGCCTACAATGTCTTTATACAAGTCAAGTGTTTCTGTAAATTAGTGCAAAGGAATAAATATTGAATGAGTAATGTGATAGATTATTTTACATACATGAAGTGGCTGTTTATGTACACTTATGAATAAATGTCTCTAACTGTGTAAATTGTTTATAACCATAAAATGTTCCAATTATAGTTGTAAACTGAACAAACAGTGCGTCCAGTTGAGGAGTTGGTGGCAGCCTCGGACAAGGATCAACTCCACTGTGAGACGAAACTCCATTTCCCATGATCCGTTGTTCCACACCGCAGTGATGTGGGGTGTGGTGGTTGAATGGTTGTGTGTGTATGTATGTGTGTGCGTGTGTCTGTATTCGTGTGTGTGTGTTGCGTACAGGAGGGGAGGTCTGTCTCTCTGCACACACACCGAGATCCGCAAATCCACCTCGGAGCATCAGTGAGCGGAGGACACGAAGATGCGGACAGCGGTCTGTAGCGGATCTTACCGGGCGTGTAAAATCGGGACGACAGGAGTATGAAATCTGATATGATTGTTTTCATTGTTGGATTTTTTTTCCACCGAGTGAATCTGGACGTGTAGCGGGACTGCAATGGAGCGTCGATCCAACGCGTGAGAGCTGCTGACCGTCTGTCTATTTGTAAGCTGATATTACAGACAATAAGCAAAGGAAATTAGCCTTTAGACATAGTGGCATTTCGTCATTTGTGTTGGTAATTATAGGAGTCTGTGTTGTTAGGCACTGTGGATATGTTCCTTTATGATAAGACCAAGAAGCCATACTGAATGTATTAATGATTTAAAAAAAAAAAAAAAAAATCAATGGTTACACAATTCCCAGGCAGTCAGGAGGCTGATTAAAGGCACCATAAAGGTTTCCAGCCCATTTTTGATTGAAATAATTTAAATTGTCCTTTTGTTGTTTACAACAAGAAACAGAAGCCAGTCATGTCAAAAAATAAGAGCAGCGAGTCAGTGAAGGTGGTAGTTCGATGCCGCCCTTTGAACCGGAAAGAGGAGTCCAATGGGCCTGCAGGGGGCATCGTGCAGATGGACCTGCGGCTCGGACAGGTGATCCTCAGAAATCCTCGTGCGCCGGCCAGCGAGCCCCAGAAAACATTCACATTCGATGCTGTTTATGATGCAAACTCCAAACAGCGGGACCTGTACGACGAGAGTGTGCGACCGCTGATAGATTCGGTTCTCGCAGGGTTCAATGGCACCATATTTGCGTACGGGCAGACCGGAACTGGGAAGACGTACACCATGCAGGGGGCCTGGTTGGACCCAGAGAAACGGGGTGTGATCCCCAACGCCTTCGACCACATATTCACACACATCTCCCGCTCGCAGTCTGATAAGCAGTACCTGGTGCGGGCGTCCTACCTCGAGATCTATCTGGAGGAGGTTCGTGATCTCCTCGATCCCAACCACGGCAACGCCAGAGCCCTGGAGCTCAGGGAGAATCCAGAGTCCGGGGTGTATGTGCGTGACCTCACATCCTGTGTCTGCAAGAGCATCAAGGAGATCGAGGAGGTGATGAACGTGGGCAACCAGGCGAGGGCGGTTGGGGCGACAGACATGAATGAACACTCGTCTCGATCGCATGCCCTGTTCCTGATCACAGTGGAGTGCAGCCAGCCTGGACCAGATGGGAGGAAACACATCCGGGTCGGCCGCCTCAACCTGGTGGATTTGGCTGGCAGCGAGCGCCAAGCCAAGACAGGCGTCCAGGGAGAGCGCCTGAAGGAGGCCGCCAAGATCAACCTTTCCTTGTCAGCACTGGGGAACGTGATCTCAGCACTGGCCGATGGGCGCAGCAGCCACGTGCCGTACCGGGACTCCAAGCTGACCCGGCTGTTGCAGGACTCTTTGGGCGGGAATGCAAAGACTGTCATGGTCGCCACCTTAGGACCGGCCCCCCAGCATTATGACGAGACCCTCACCACCCTCCGCTACGCCAACCGAGCCAAGAACATTCAGAACCAGCCCCGAGTAAATGAGGATCCCAAGGATGCTCTGCTGCGCGAGTTCCAGAGGGAGATCGCTCGCCTCAGGGCCCAGCTCAACCACAGGAAGTGGAGGAGCAAACAGAAGAAGGAGCAGGTGGACGGCGAGGGCTGGGAGAGAGACGGGGATGAAGAGACAGAGGGTGAGGAGGAGGTGGAGAAGGAGGCGGAGGACTATGTGAAGCTGGAGGAGCAGCGGCTGGAGAGGGAGAAGGAGGCCATCAGAGAAGATCAGTTCCTGCTGGCTGAGGAGAAGCAGAGGCTCCTGGGAGAGAACAAGAGGATGATGGGAGATCTGAGGAAGGAGCAGGAAGCCACCGAGCAACTGACCGCCAAGTACAAGGTGAGAGCTCGAACCTGTTTGTCCAGTCAGTAGCTTCATTCATTCATTCATTCATTCACACTCACAGTCCACACAATCCAGGAAGTCAGATTAAAGACATGTGGTCCGTGGGATTATCATGTGTGATAATCTGATGAGCTGGGGACATTATGGACGGTAACATTAGAAGCTTCATATCTAATTACATCTCAGTGTGTGTGTGTGTGTGTGTGTGTGTGTGTGTGTGTGTGTGCACTCCTGACGTTAAGTGTGCAACATATCAAGTACTGATATCAGATATTAATGACATTAAAGGGGCCCTCCAGCAAATGAGTCATGTATTTCCATAAAGTTGGGGGACGTGGGAGTCAGATGAGCAAAGAGGCTGAGATGTTCTGACTTTTAGTCCTTAGTCTGGGTCCAGCACTTGATCAAAACACTGGATCCTGCATTACCCATAATGCCACTAAATAGTGTCTCTTTGTTAGAACCTCCCTGTCTGGTAAACGTCCATTGTTAGACTCCATAACCTGAATTTGTAACACAAGTCTACGAGCCCCAAGCCAAGATTGGGGCTCGGATGTAATAAAGCTCCTCCAGAGCCAAAGAAGACATTACACAACTGTTTTCACGGGCTGAGAAGTGTAAACTTATCATAATACGTAGAATTGGTCGAATGCCCCTTTTAGTCTTTATGTTAGACCAGTAACATCCAGTCCTTCCTACATTTCTTAGTGACTACTAGCTAGTTTCAGACTAGTGATTTATTGAATCTGGTTGCACCATTTGAGAAATAAGAAATGTGTTAGCTTGAGTAATGTGTAAATCGGTTGCTAGGATACATCTGTGGCACCGTCCAATCAAAAGCAACTATGCAAACAGGAAATCACTGTAGCATAAATTCAAATTATATTTACAATTTAACTACCAAATGTTGGTATCACTTCGTTTTTATTCATGTACATGCATAGATAAAGATATAAGTGTGTTTTAGAGCTGGTAGTATTCATGCAGTTTACAATGAGTGGGAAATAGCCGATTATGCTAACGTAGCATAATCATTTGGTCATTTAGCAAAACATTTTGTTATTTGTGGTGTCAGTTTTTTTGTGAAATGTAATTTGAAATCTTAACAGTTTGCATCATTATTAAACAGCATTTTTTCAAGTGTCAGATCAGATGTCTCGCAATCTAAACGGGTCGTATATTAGCACGTTTTTGTGCCTGCTGCCGTTTCTCCACAGTCTGGTCGGGTGTCTCATATGTCCAGACAGGAACTGGTGACCATTGTAGCTTAAAATGTCAGTTCCTTCTTTGCCCTATTCACACACACACACACACACACACACACACACACACACCAACACACACAGGCATCAATCAAAGACTGAGTCAGAGCTGCATTAATTAACTTGCTCGGATTCATGGGCGCATGCAGTCAATAAGTCACCCGTGCAGAATGACTGAGTGACTACAGTGTATAATTCTGAAGCTATAGTCTGGACCATCAAACATGAGACACTGCTGGATTAATTTACTGAGCTGAACAGCCTGAAGCCCTAATGTGAGGAAATGAGAGGAGGAAAAAGATGTTTTCAGTGTCACGTGTTTGGGAACAATAGAAGGGCAAAAGACAAATCCCTGCTAGTATCCTCTTTCTCAGTATTATCAATTTGGTGATGTCCTGTGAATTTTAGGAGCATTGAAGTGTTGTACTTTACATTTCCCACTTTTCCCTCTGCCTTTAACAACTCTCAGAGCAGAGGTGTGAACTTGCATTCAGCTGTGGGTAATATACAGTCTGCGTAGGTGGAGACAGAGATAGCGACAGGAGAGGTGTAATAACGGAAAGAGATTTTCCCAGATTCCCAGACACTTGGTGACACGTTAAAAAGAGTCCGTCTTGAAGCTAAATGAACATCTGTGCATTTTACTTACCTGTGCTCAGAATAAAAACAAAATAATGAACTAATAAAGAATTCTGATGGATTTGGGTGCAAACTCTTTTTGTACTGTGACATTAGACACCTGCACCCCATCTCCCTTTTTGTCTTTGGTTGAGAGACTTTTTCTTCTACCTTCAATAAGGAAAAAACATCACAAAATAACAATTTATACCCAGAAATGCAAGCTATATTGCCAATAACAGTGCTAAAATGTTTGAGGGAGTATTTCTCATGCATATCTACATATATATGTCCTGTATAAAATTAACTTATGTGTAAAAGTCATTTGGTTTGGAGTGAACGACACACTGCAGCATGCACTCAAAAGAAAAGGTCTGAAAATCCCTCAAAGTGGCAAAAATATTTGTGCCAACCTGCAGTAAACTCATTTTTAATAGCAGCGTAAGCGTTCTCTAGTTTCTGCCTCGTCTTTAGGATGCGGCACTTTTTCTTTCTGAGTGAAGGTCGGGGAAAGTCCTGTGAGACGGAGCTAATGTATATCCTGCTTTCATGTACGTTTCTGTGTGAGGCGTCTCCTATTTCTTCCCATCACGTTGTCCTCCTAAAGCACCGTGGGGCTAATAGTGTTTTGTGCTAAACCGTATAAAATCTGTGATCACATGGCACAGTTCAGAGGGTCTTTGCCGCTCTGTGTGTGGGTTTGTTGTTTGATGCTGACTTAGTGGCTGCTGAATGATGACAGAGCAGAGAATCAGCATCAGTCCTCCTCCTCCTCCTCCTCCCACCCTGAGGAGGAAGATGATTAAGAACAAGAAGTATTTCCTGCCTTTGATGCGTCACTGTTGCTGTTGGTTCAAAACTTCAAAAGTTTAAGTCTGGAGGTATTTTTCTTACTGTCAACAAATCTCATTAAAAAAGACCAAAACCAACAATGAATTGATCCTATTAACAAGTATCATCTGTGTAGCCAGAGTCTGATGCATCTTATTCCTTTGTGGCTTTGGAGCTCACTCACAAGGATTAATAGATCAAACAATGAATCGATTAAGCCTGGAAATAATTGGCAGATTAATCAACGATCAAAAAAGATGTCCTCAACGCCGTTCTTATTTAAAAACTTACAGTTGGGATTTGCTCCGATATTAATCTGTAATTATTGTAAATTAAAGATATAAAGATGGTTAAACACAGCTCAAATCTACATTCATGTTTTGAGAATATTTGATATTTTATCTTTTTAGCTCGTAAAAATCTCTGCACAGCAAAATTTCCGTGTTTAATAAGTATAAATGTTGTGAAATTAATAAAGCAATAATTCATCAGTTTGCCTTATGATGATCAAAAACAACAATTGGCCTTATTACTGCAGCTCCCATGACATCACTGTGATCCTGCAACATTTCCAGTCTCGTCAATCAGCCAGTTCCAACAGCTTTCCCCTGATTGGCCGAGACCAATATTAGCCAACCAATCATAGAATGCGGCCTGCGGGTTCCATTTTTCTCTCTGCTCTGATGACCAATGAGAGAGAGGTTGCTAGGCAGAGAGACAGACGAGGAAACTTGGCGCAAATAAGCTCAGAAATAACCAATTATAGATAACATCAGATTGAAACGCAATGGAGTCCCTTCTCCCTCCTCTTCCTCTCTCTCACCCACAGTTACATCCACACACACACACACACACACACACACACACACACACACACACACACACACACACACACAACAAATGTAAGTAGGTCAGGAACCGGCCTTGTGAATCTGTGTTGGGTCAGCTGGTGTTTCTGCAGGGTGCTGTCAGCTAACCGGCCTCCGAGGTGCAGCGCTCCATCTGTGGATTGTGTTGTAACGTTGGTGCAACTGTTGTTTAGCTGCTGGAAGTGACACCAGCTTTGATTTACAGGAGCAAACGTAACGGTGGAGGAAGTATTCAGGGCCTTTACATGAGTAAAAGTACTGATAACACACTGTAAAAAATACTCTGTTACAAGTAAAAGCCCTGCATTTATAATCAGTAAGTAAAAGCATGTAAGTATAATCAGGAGAATGTACTTAAAGTATTACAAGTAAAAGTACTCAATGCAGAAAAATGTCCCCTGTGACTGTTATACTATTATATATTATATCATTAGATTGTTATTCCTCATGCATGTAAAAGCAGGATTTTACTGTTGTAGTTGAGGTGCAGCTAATTTTTAACTATTTTGTATCGGACTGCAGCTAGTAATTATTTTCATTATGGATTAATCTGCTGATTATTTTCTCCATTGATCAACTGATTGATTGTTTGTTATGTAAAAAATCAGAAAATAGTGAGAAATGCACGTCACAATTACCCAGAGCCCAAAGTGACACCTTATACAACACTTGTTTTGTCCAATAAATAGCCTAAACCTCAAAATTATCACAAATAAATTAAGATGATTAAAAATAAAAAATAGAAAAGCAGCAAATCCTTTTTACATTTCAAAAGTTGGAACCATGAAATTTTAGCATCTTTGCATGAAAAATGACTTAAGCGACCAAAAAAGCTGCCAATTAATTTTCTGTCAATCAACTAATCAGTGAAGCAGCTAATTATTTCATCTGCAAAAGTCGTTATTTGTAAAGTAACTAGTAACTAAAGTTGTCAAATAAATGTAGTGTAGTTCAGTACTTCCCTCTGAAATGTAGTGGAGTAGAACTATAAAGTAGCATGGAATAGTAAATAAAACATAAAACTGTACTGAAGTACAGCGCTTGTAATGTAATGTGGGGGGGTCCTGTTGGCTCTGATATGTGAGATGTTGTCAATCACCAAGATGAAACAGTTCATTCAGAAGTTTCTCAGCTTCTTGTAGCAACAATAAACCAGATGTGCACATTTCATAGCATGAAAATAGATTAGGAGCCTAAGAATGTGACCTTATGAGGTGTAAATATTCAGATGTAACATTCAGCTACAGTAAAATTACCAGTTACAGAGTTATCGCCATGCCAACACACCATACCTTGTTGTTGTTTCCTGATTTACTTTGTAGACTTTCAGCACTTTAGAAAGTCTAGTGTTTCCTGCTAATCTTTCTAGGCTGCATAGGAGAACAAATACATTTTTAGATGTCCCAGTACTAGTTGTACTTTCAACAACATCACAATAAGTCTCTTTGTTGTTTCTGTTAACTTTGGCATCTCATGACCTACCATGTAAATAAGTTAAGTGTAGTTTTTTAACGGTGTTTGTGCTGTTATGAAACAGTCAGGTATCAGTACAGTCACCGAGTCACGCTCAGCAGCAACTTCTCATGAGGAGGCTGCCGTGTCCGTCCCTCCAGCGGACTATTCTTAGATCCACTTTTCTGGGTCAAAACTGTAACATCTTTTCTTATACGCGTCTTCAATCTGAGGTGTTCCCATTTACTACAGGGGCTATTTAAAGATGAAGCTTTTCCCTCAACTTGCCTTGTCTACTACTTTGTTTAGTAATTCTCTGCAATTCCCCGAGAACGCCTTTTTACAACATCCCAGAGAAACAGCACAGTAAATAGGTCAATTTCATGCATCTCAAATTAAAAGGCTGAAGTCGCTGTTTAAAAATATCTCTACAAATTCTTTCAAATTTGGATCAAATTGTAGAATTATAAATCTAATTTATGGTAACAGGAAAATGATGTTAGCACAGACGGCCCTCAAGAGTGTGAATCTAATAAACTGAGAGTGAAAATAAAACACTCCTCCATGGCAAGCTGCCCGGAGAAAGCCTGTGTGTGGGAAACACTGAGCTATTTCTCTCCGATTCTTTTGATCTTTTGATTTCTTTTGTAATCTCCTAACAGAGATGTTGCTTCAGAGCAAACAGAGGAGGGTGACTTTGCCCAGAGCTCGATGATAGTTGAATCTTTCAGCTGAAAAACAAACACATTCTATTTTTTCTACCCTGAATGCATCTTTCCAGTCTTTGCCGCCTTTTGTTATTGGAGGAAATCGACATTGAATGTGCATTAAGGTCTTTCCTGCATCCTGCCAGCTGAAGTTCGGCCAATCAGAACGCACGGTCAACAACAATGCCCCAGTGCCTCATGGGAAATATCATCAGCGTAGCGCACATACATCCACATACACACACTGTGCTTGCATATTAGCTTTCTACAATATACAGTAGACATCCATTTAGGCATGCAGAATGTATTTTACACACACACACACACACACACACACACACACATACATGCAAAGCGTTATGGATAGAATGACTGTTTCCTGTTTATATAGCGGCCTTCCTGTCTAATTAGAGGAGGAAAAAGTCTGGAGAGACAGAAAGAGGCCTGTGTGTGTGTGTGTGTGTGTGTGTGTGTGTGTGTGTCTGTGTGTGTGTGTGTGTGTGTCTGTGTGTGTAGGCTAATGAACAGAAAGAGCTCATCGCTGCTCTCCATCTTTCAGCTTGGGAGGCTGCATCACTGAAATATTGATGAATCAACTCTGTGTGTGTCCGTGTGTGTGTGTGTGTGTGTGTGTGTGTGTGTGTGTGTGTGTGTGTGTGTGTGTGTGTTCATGAACTGAGCATGCAGTCATGGGATCAGTGGAGAAAGCAGAGACATTTTTTAAACAATAAATACTCCTCTGTCTCTCATACAAGGAGACAAACACACACAGAGAAAAAACATTTATGTATGTATATATATATATTAAATGTGTGTTTATTAAGGCACGGAAAGTGAAAATGGCAGTTTTGGATGGATGAGAGATGTAATGTTTTGCCAGCCTCATAAAATATATAAATCAATTATCGAACCATTTGAATAATTAATTATACAGGCTTAAGATTGTGTAAATTTGTTAAAAACAAGCCTTGGTGGAGTACTCCACTGATTTAGCGTTGCACTCATATAACATTGTCGGACTCACGATGGACACATCGCAGCAGCAGAAACAGAGATATCGTCTTTTTCAATCCACAAATTCTTCTTCCTTGTCAGTACATGGCGTTTACTTTACCCACAATGCAACTTGACTGCTGCCAGTACACCTTTAACATGTAAAATAAGTTACCAAATCCTCCTGTTAAACAAAAGTATAGTATTCCACCTGAACAAATATCAAAATAGATATTTAATACACTTGAATAAAAGGAGCGAGTTGATAAGAGAAGGCTGGTTGGTTGACATATAAAACTATATATTAACCAGATTTTAAATTAGGACATCACCTCCTGCTCCTTAGAAAGATCATGTGCTTTAAAAGCTTAGTGTTTTCTTTCTTTACACCAATAAATTTCACATTCAACAAGTCAAAGCCAAATTAAACTACGTAATACATCGTCCTGTATTGCACAGTTGCACAAATCTTGCAAGGCTTTAGTTAAGGTTTGGTTAGGGTAAGAGCCTTGGGTTAAAATAAGTACTTTGTTAAAGTTAGGGGACCTTTTGTCAACATGATTAAAGCAATAACTACTAGCTTAAGGTTATGTAACGATGGTGGTCATGGTTAAATGACCACCCCGACCTCCTCCGTGTTTGGACTTTGCAGCTCTGTAACAATCTCACACTGTTTCCTCCTTTGCCGCCGATGGACAAAGGCTTTGTCACTTGAATGTGTTGTTTTTAGGGCATTTGCTGAAACGACACATGCTGTCATTTTTCTTGGGAGGACAGAACTCCAATTTCAATAAATGTGACCTTTTCACCAAATACGCATATACTGTAAAAACAGTTCATTAGAGGATAAAACCCTCACAAATACAGTTCCTCTTGTAATTAAGTCATGAGAATAAAACAGGAACATGCACTTTGACTTTATCCTTTAAGGAAAATAGTTCACTGACATGCATGTGTGTGCATTTTATTAGCTCATTTTAATAAACAACAAAATAAGTGACATTACAAAGGTCTTCTCATTCTGGCAGGAGGAAAGGATGTGTTTCAGGTGTTTCAGGGGGTTTCTGGTTTTACGTTGTGATCTGCTGATTGCATGTCACTTACTGGATCTCCCTCGTGTGTTTGGTACATGCAAGCGATGACTGACATTGAGTGAGCGGTAATAAGGTTTTAGGCTTTAAGTTGTGGCTGCGTAAGTGGTTTTTGCATCGACCAGAACTGATGTGAAACAGATTCTCAGAGATGGCCTGACCTTTGTTCTCTCCTCTTTTTTCTGCCTCTTTCATCTCTTGTCTCTTTTTACTTCCCCCTCTCTCTTCTCCTTCTTCTGTCTGTCTCTTCCCAGCAGGATTTCTGTCTCTCTCCTGCACACACGAGCGCTTGTTGTCGTCACGTCATATTTATAACCCGGTCGCTCCCAGCAGGCCCCGCACTCACCGTGATTGGCTGGCTGATGCGGATGAGCCGGCTCAACACTTCCCATTCTGTTCACTTTCCCCGTCAGGAAATCAGATCAGTCACAGCCAAAAGAATTTGAGTACGCACTTACGGGCGGATTATACATACGGACACAAATATGCAGGCTGGCGCACACACACACACACACACTCACAAGCTCCAGGAACAGTGTGATGCTTTTACACATGCGTCAGTGTTTTCTGTTTCTCTTTTTAGCGGCCGTTCTGCAGCTCAGAAAATATAAACACAAAAATATGCATCATGCGACTCTATCTGATATTGTACTGATATTTATGTGTTGTTATATAGACAAGTAAGAGCACTGATGGCTTACGTACACCGCCATGATCAAAAGGGTGCGTTGGATATATGCTGCAGTTGACTGCCTGAACAAACTCGCAGGTTTTGCTTGACAATCATCGAGGATAAGAAACACAATAGAGCCTAATGTCTACTTCCTGTTGTGGTCCTCCTCCACAAACCATAACACCAGTCAAATAAACTACACTGCACATACGACAATGGAGTGGCAAAGCTCTTCAGAGTAAAATCAAGCTACGAATTTCTGAGGAACCAACATTTCGATGCTTTTTTGATGTGATCAAAGATTATTCCAAAAATAAAGAAATGTGATCGACAGTATGAGATCTTTTGTACTACGTCTTGTGGATTAGCTGTGAGTGTTTTTAATCAGTCGAAAGTAGTTCAGAACCAAAATGACAGAGATTACAGAAAATCGACGATAGACAAGAAAATCTATCAAGCCAGTTGCTTTCTTCTTGCTTCTTGGCCTCGAACCCCCGATCCAATCACTACCTTTTCTATTCATAAAGAAAAGAAAAGCAAAAAAGCAAGAAAACAACACAAGCACAGGTGTTGTTTTTTCTGTTAAGCCGGGCAGAAAGTTTTTATTAATATTGTACGTTGTGTTAACTCACACTACACATTTTAATTGCCAGAACCTGTAACTTTTATGCTCATACTGTACGGATCAGTCACACTGAAGGTGAACTCAAAACCCCCTGGAATATGCAGACAATATGGTCTGTCTGTTTCTGCAGCGACATTCAGTTTTATATCGCTGCAGTCTCAGTCAAGACTTCAGTCTTAGCCCCAACACGTAAAATACTAATCCAGTGATATTAAAACAAGCTCACTACAGTTTATATCGGATCTTTTGACAACAGCCACGTGTGAAATTGGAACTTAGAGCTGCTCAAACTGCAGGACAGTCAACCAAAATTTGTGACATGCCACAAATCCAACCGACCGCCTTAGAGCCAGATCGTTGATCGTCGTGACATCCCTCAATCTGAACGTCAAACGGCAACCAATCTGGCAGAAATTCGTCCCGATTCTAAAATAAGTTGTGGGCAACAAGTTTGGGGTCAAAATTTGGCTTAATCCATACAGTGAAAGATATAGAATCTGCTTTATTGATCAAGCAAACAGAGAGACAGCCAGGACAATATCTGATCCTGCCAACAAGTACCGAGATGTAGATACAGGAAGGTTTAATGTGACATGATGAACAAACTGAAGCTCTGATGTGACCTTTAGAGAACATCAGACATCCTGACTGCATCTATGTGTGTGTGTGTGTGTGTGTGTGTGTGTGTGTGTGTGTGTGTGTGTGTGTGTGCGCGCAGGGATGCCTGGAAACAGAATAATGAGTCGAATGACAAGTGAGTCGTCTCTCATGTGATTAAAGGTCATTTGGGCTCCTCACTGCGACATCGCTCCTCCTCCTCCTCTCGTGTCTTCTTTTCATCTTCACCTCGGCTGACCTGAACATTAAAAACATGATGCGCTTGGACGTCTGCCATGACCCCATGACTGCAGTAGATCTCAGGATAAGTGAATTTCCTTCCAGACAGTGAACTCAAATGTGAAATGAAGTCGAAGCAGGATCACATTTGAGATTGTAAATTAATGTGTGACCTTGTAAACAGCATGTTAACAAAACAATCTGACACATTTAGTAGCTGTTCTAGAGCTTTCAATCATATTACATGATCTTCCTCAGCAGAGGGAGTTTGCCCAGTTGTTAAATAAATGTTTAAATTTCTATTTTTCCGACCTCTCCTCCATGTTGGCTTAAAACAGCAGTTGGTAAAAACAATCTCGTGTAAAAATGTAAAATTTGAACATTTCATGTGTTGCAAAGACTTAAAATGTCAGACTGTAGTTTTGTTTAAAAGTGACCGACTGGACACGAGTGGCTAGTTCAAATTCTACGTTACATTTTGAGTTTTTGTAATGTTATAATGTCGAGGCCACTTAACCTAGGTTTACTAACTTACTTACGTGTATTCTTCAGATAGGGACAGAGATTATTTTTTAGTCAGTGTGGCAACATCCTGCAGCTAAGAGCGCCACGTGATTTCAAGAAGGAATGATAGCTAACAGTGCTAACCAAGTGTCTGTTTCCCCCAAAACAAGTTCAGAAAAAGGCAGAAAAAGCTAAAGAATCGCCTCATGTCTTGATTATTTGTTACTAAACCTTTTTATTTATTTGAGGCAGAGCACCCAACAGAAATTTAGTGTACTTTAGTGCTGTTTTTGTACAGTGCAAAGAAAACATTGTCGGATTTTAATTGGATGTTGCTGCATTTGTGAATCGATGTAATTGGGGTTTTGACACAGTTTCATGAACCCGGTGAGACTCACAGTGGATCTTGTTTATCTTTTACTGAAAGTTAAAAGATAAATTATGCATTTTCTTCACTAGATAATAGCATTCTGACTGACTGAAACCTTGAGTTAAGTGTCAAGATGTCCATTAAAGTCAAAGACATAGCCTGCATTATAAAAGCCTGTAAGTAAAGCATTTGTATCCATCTAACCAGCCTATCAGGAGGGAAGAGACATGGGATGCATGAGAGAGAAAAGCCCTTTAATGAAGCTGAAAGAATATGACAAAACACAAAGAGCAGCAAACCAGGCAGTCCCACACATACACACACACACACACACACACACACACACACACACACACACACACAGAGAGCACAAAGACAGCTCGTAACAAAGAAGCTTTCTGTAAAGACCTGCTGCAGACGCATCCTCTCTGAAGGACTCCACTGTAGTCTCTGCATGAGTTTCAGTGTGTGTGTGTGTGTGTGTGTGTGTTTGTGTTAGCTCATACAATCAAGTGGACAGTGTGGTATGTGCCAGTAATAAAGGATCTATAGGCTGCACACAGTCCGCACTGTCTTTCTGTATAAAGTCCTGAGACTGGAATGTGGCCAATACAAAATGGCCGTGGCCCCTGCTTGCCCTTCTTGGGCCCCTTTTTTCTTTCTTTTCCCTCGTCCTTTTTTACAATTTCTTCTTCTCTTCTCATTTTCCCTCCCGATCCTGTTTCGTGTCTCTCTCTCTTCCTGCTTCTCTGTGTTAATTTTAGATTTCTGCCCTCAGGACAGAGAACATGTGTGTGTGTGTGTGTGTGTGTGTGTGATTTACCTTCAAGATAGATTGCATCACCGTGGCCTCCGGCCCTTTAATCTCCACGGTAACCAAAGATGCTGTAACCAGAGGCATAAAATGGTAATGAGTCTTCTTCTGCAGCTTAGATTTTCCTTTTAAAAGGTAGAAATAATAACTAGAAAGCAGTCAGAGAGAGCAAACCTCTCAAAGGACACACACTGCTCCATACTTGTTGTTTTAATCTTAGAAAAAGGTAGCAAAAATAACATTAGCGAAAAACAAATCACAGCTGAGGCTGAAGGGTAGGTCATTAGTTTTGCAGGTATTTGGTCATAAACCAGCGTATTAGATACATTGAAATTGGTGGTAGATGAAAGGTTACAGTGTAACTCCACCCTTAGATTCGACTAGAAGCCTTTCTCCCAGCAAATTAAAAAAAAGGTACTGTAAACAACAACTGTAGGAGGCGTGGCCTCGTGGCTGCGTAGTCTGTGGGTCAGGGGACACGTAGAGACTGACGGACACACTGATTAGAGTCTTTTTTGATATAAATTTCATGACGTAGACAGGTCCCAGTCGGTTGACGCTATGCCAGCACTGGCCTTGCAGGTTCAGGGCAGATTTAAAACAGTAGATGGCATGTTGAGCCATTTTCAACCCATGAAATGCAGATTTTTAAAAATTTGCAATAATGTGTTTCATCACAGTACAGTCATATCATTTAGTTTACAGCTCAAAGAACACGTTTAACTGTGCAGTATCTCTTTAAGAGATCACCAAAGTTATTATAATTCATCCTGATGGGGACATGAATGAGTGTAGAAAATTTCATGGCAATCCATCCTACTGTTGTTGAGACATTTCACTAAAAAACAAAAATGTCAAACCTACAGTGCCGCTAGAGGAAAAGTCAGTGGATCACCAAAGTCTGTAGGATTCATCCTCTGGGGATCATGAACATCTGTACAAAATCTCATGGCAATCCATCACATAGTTGTCAAGATATTTCAGTCCAAACCAAAGTCAGACATCAGTCACCTTTTATTGATACCATATTTTACTTTATGAAAGCACACTGTGTCGTTTTGTACCGGTCTACTTTTGAATGTGATTCATGTCTGAAGTCTGAAGCGCTACGAGGTTTTAGCCGAGCTCATCTTGTTGTGGCGTGGTGTCATCATGGTGTCATCATGGGGGATGTTAAGCTGCCCACTTCCAGCTCCATCTGCCTCATCAGCACAATATCTGCACCGACTGCAGCTCCAACACACACAAACACTCACAGAGACTCAGCTGCTGGATGAACTCAGTCTGACCTCAGGAAAGACACTCAATCCGTGTCCTTGAGGCAAACTTTCAGACACATTATCTGGATTTATTTCTGTCAGTGATTAAGCTACAGTACAGTTCTGTTACTGGATATTGATGTCAGTTAAAAATGTAATAATAAGCCGGAGAAGTTGGATAAGATGACACCTTGATAATAATATCCAGTGTTGTTTTGTACTTTGTGATTATAAGTTTGATTGTGACACAAGACAAATAAAGATCACTCTACCCAAATCTAATCTGATCTAATAGGTTTAGTTAAGCAATTAACAATCAATACACAGGACTGTGCTGTAACCCAGTGCAAGCAGTCATCTAATGGTCAAAGTGAATCAGCATGAAAATGATGAGCAACATGAGAAATGTGCAGCAAAATCAAACATGTATTGACATTCACAACTTATCTTCTGTAACACTCTCTGTGAACCTGAAATCTATATTACAAGTTGTTAATACCTGATAAAACCACATTAAAATCCATGTAAACATGTTGAAACCCTTTAAAAATCAATTTAAATCAATTAAGTATCAACGTATACTGCATCCTACGACAGATAACATAAGATATATTACCTTTTCTTGTAAAATTGAAACTTTATTCTCAAAATATTACAACTTTACCTAGTAACAGTATTCGTTTTTTGTTGTTGTTTTTTTTGTATTATGATTTTCTTCTCAAAATGATGTCTTTTTTCTCAAAATATTTTTACCTTTACTCTCAGAATGTCAGATTCCCTACTACTCCGCCATAGTATCCAAAAGAAACCATGACTTTCATCATATAATAACAAAACAAAACAGTGAAACTCAAATTAGTAACCAACCAACAAAGTTGCATTTACAATTGACAATTTTGCTTTAATCTTTAATTTCTTTACAAATTGAGTAATTCTAGTTAATTGGTCATTTGTTTTGTAAACCAGCTATGTGATTACTTACTTACGTGGTTTTCATTTTATACCTTATAAATAAAGTATAAATAAACTTTATGTATTTAAATTACTGTGTGATGTGTAGTAACATAGATTTGTCAAAGGGACGGACACTGAGAGTGAGCAGGTGAAGGTTCACTGTGTTGGTCGACACAACGCAGGTTCTTCTTCATAAATATAAATCCAAGATATCCTTTTGTTTTTCTCAGGCGATGGAGAGCAAGCTGCTGGTTGGTGGAAAGAATATCACAGATCACACCAACGAGCAGCAGAAGATGCTGGAGATGAAAAGGCAGGAGATTGCTGAGCAGGTAAACCTGTGTGTTTATATATAAATACAGTATAAGGCACAACATTCATATTTCTTACATATCAGTAAACTTTAATTTTCTGCCAATACCAAGTGTTCATTCATCTTTACTATATTGTAGTACATTTTTCCCTACGTAATACAGCTGCACAATGCACACTTAGGCTACAGTAAGCCTGCTTAAAAATTAGTAAATGCTTGACAACTATGTAAGTCTACTTACATGTTAGAGAAAATATGTTTTCCTATAATATATTGTTCGATATTTGTGTGCATCTGCTGCAGCAGGAAAGGAGTTAGACAGTCCCTCTTTAGCTACAGCATGAAGTATTGAACATACTGAAGTTCAGGTGCAATAGAACTTTAGAGTTAAAGTTGCTAAATAAATAAAAATACAAAATGACGGCAAACAACACAGAAAGGTTGAGCATAAAGGTGACAGTTTGATTAATGCTTTCAGTCGCGCAGCGAGAGGGAGATGCAGCAGCAGATGTTGATCCAGGACGAAGAGACGGTGGAGCTGAGGGAGACTTTCACTTCTCTGCAGCAGGAGGTGGAGGCCAAGACCAAGAAACTCAAGAAGGTAAAAGATGCACAGATACTACATGTACAAAGAATCACATGTACACAAATGCACATACAGTCGGTATGATCATTTATACATGCACACTTTTATAAACACACATACACACCTTCCTTTTTTGTTCCTAATGTCAGTATATCCCTCTTTACCCCTTTGACCCCTTTGACCCCTGACCTGGATCCTAATGACCCCCTGCCTCGGACACACATGCTCCGTCCGGACACACACTTAAATCTCAGTACCTCAAGGTTTGTCCTGCCGTCCCCTTCCTCTTTGCTGGACATCTCCCTCCCTCCGTCACTCTATCACTTTCTTTCTCGGGCCTTTTCACGCTTTAAATGCTAACCTTCTCAGCCTGTTTTCCCTTCCTTGCCAAATTGCTCAGGATCTCCCAGTAACTCACTAAACCCCTCAGTGCAAACCCTAAAACAACACTCCGAACCTTGTAAACCCCTCCCCGCTCAATCCATTGCACGGCCAGCAGGACTAACCCCAAACAGCCCGTTGTGTGTGATTAATGATCCTGTGTTGATCTTTGCTCTCCTGATGCCCTAACTCGTGCCACGTACCCTTCTCTCACTGCATGGTGCCGTCTCTCTGAGGAAAAGAAGGAGGATAAAGATTAGAAGTTTTCACACTGTGATTTCAGAGCTCAGGGTGCAGACTGTGAAGCTCAGAGAAGCTGTTAGGTTTAGGCGATTAACAAGCTTGTTGACTGTGAAAAAGTGGTTACTGCTGAACTTTTTGCAGCTGGAAAAGAGCGGTTGATAAAGGGGTTACAGCATAGCAGCGTTGAACAGTGATTGGTCAGCTTGGACTGATTGTGTTTCCTCCTACAAGTTGCTAATGCTGAAGCTGAAGGAGATTATTGATGCTGAAAACAACATTAAAGGCACCCTGTGGAGTTTTTTGACCACTAGTAGTGCTATGAAGCAGTGTTTTACCCGTTTTTGTTTGTACATTATTCCACCAGCAGAGGCAGTGAAGAAGAAGAATGCTAGCTTGTGAACATGGATGTAAACAATGCAGGTTTCAAAATTATCAAAAAATCTGTTTTGTGAACGTTTTATGAGGAAGGAGATACACATTCAACACGTTTGCCAGACCTCAAGAATACAGTAATGCGTTTTGGTGAGAAACGCTGAATGTAAACAGTTTGTTTACAATAAATCTCCACAGGGCAGCTTCAAACATTTTGAAGGACAGGCTCAGTAATCTTCTCTTCTTCAGTAACATCTAGCAAAGCCACTGCATTAAAGAACATAAAAACGAGAAATTGCACAGAAATAGTTTTCTATTCAGTCATGAAACAAAGTGGACTTTGCCATCAGTGCCAGTTACTGCCTATCGTGTGCGATACATCTGTCTGGTTTTGCGGCGGTGGTTTCACGGATGAAAGCCGACACTGAACTATAAATGAAAACCTATCTGTAGCAGGACTGCGCGTCAAGTATGAATCCAGCTTTAGTTCCAAAAAACTTTTATTTAAACAGCTACAAGAATCGCCTTCTCAGAGGCAGTGCTTGGAGAACAGTTTGCACCCATGTTTTCAGCTGATAGTAAACTCTGAATAAAGGGAAGAGGGTATACACAAGGAACGCAAAGGAAAGAGTCAACCAAAACCAGAGAAGTAATGTAGCATTGAGTCCTTGTGAGACACATTTCAGTATTATTTTGAAATGTTGTGGAATTCCCTTCAAATATCTGACTCCAATTTCAAGCTGTTTTTTCAACAACAAATCCAATTTTGAGCATTTCTTTGTAAGCTAAAAAAAAAAAAAAGAAGCCGCCACATCACAGAGTTTGTGAACTGCAGTGTCATCTTTCAGGCTAACTACAGCAGGGCTAAAGTCAGGATTAGCCTACTTGTTTAAAGCCCATGCAGTCAGAGAGTGAACAGCGTGAGAGCTCGGGAGCGCAGGAGGAAAGAGGAGGAATGAGCCGGAGAGAGGCAGGGCAGCCATGTTGCCGTGATCCTATTGGCTGCCCATTTCTCCAGACGCCAGTGCCTCCAGTGCTGTTTCTATGGGAAACCAAGCTGCAGCGACTACATCTCTCCTCCTCACCCTCTCTGTTTGTCTCTCTCGCTCTCGCTCTCTCTCTCTCTCTCCTCGTAGCTGTACGCCAAGCTCCAGTGCATCAAAGCGGAGATCCAGGACGTGAACGACGAGCACGTGAGGAGCCGACAGGAGCTGGAGCAAACTCAGAACGAGCTCACCAGAGAGCTCAAGTTCAAGTGAGTCGAAAAACAAACACCCAGAAGAGTCAGCAAACACAGTGTACGCTCACATCAGACACGTTTACATGCTTCAGAGGAATTTCATTATTGCAAACACTGAGATGCTGAGAGATAAGAGATGTTAAGATGACGGATAAAATCTAGAAGTGGGAACTTGACTGTCACACAATGCAAATTTTATTTAATCTTTATATACAAGAACTCAATAATGCCTCATTTATTAGCATATATTATATATATATAAGTTGCATACATACAAGTAGTAAAAGTATCAAAATCAGCCAACTAGAATTTTATTGAAATAAAATGATCAAAAGCATAAACTGCATGTTTGTTTTCACATGTTTCTCATTAGTTTCTCTAGTGGAAATGAAGAATGTTTGTTAAACTTTGCCCAGATTGACAAGTGAACTTGAGAGAAACATATGCTTCTTCATATTTCGATATTGATTGATGTGTTTGATCAAAGAACATCACCTAAAATGCAAGAAGCTGCGGTGTTGGGGGGCATGTTTGGGACATTTGTACATCACTTTGTACAAAAGTCAAATGAATAAATGTAAATGTTAATTATCTTTGTGTAAAACAATTCTTCTGTACTTCCATCATATACTGTGCAATAAATAGGCCTAGAAAAAGAAGAACTAGAGGAGGATGCTAAGTTGCAAATGAGGATCAATTTATTACGTCTGCAGACTTAAATATAAACCCTTTCTGCTATGACCTCAGACTAAACCTTTGCGTTGCTGTGTGTCGTGTACGTGCAGGTATCTGATCATAGAGAACTTCATCCCTCCAGAGGAGAAGAATAAGATCATGAACAGGCTGACCTTTGACCCCGAGGAGGATCAGTGGAAGTTTCAGCCCCTTGTTCCTGCTGAAAGGTCAGCGTGGGTTTTAGATGTTAGGATGTTAAGATATTCCCATTTGGGCCATCAGGGGGAAATAATGGACTCAAAATGTGTTTAATTTGCGTTGAGGGTTCATGACGTTTCGACCTTCCTGCTCTCTGTGTCACCCGCTCTTCTTCTCCTGTCTCTTTCCTGCCATCCTCCACTGCTTAAAACCTTTAAACAGACTTTTAAACTGTCATTCACCGCTGAAGAGAAAGCTAGAACCTATTTCTTTTGTGGAAGATATCTTGGCTGAAGCTTTCTAATTTCTAATCAATTATTTTAGTTTTTTTTTGTTTCTCCCGCCCCTCTCTCTCTCTATTCAGTAAATCCTCGCAGATGAAGAAAAGGCCGACATCTGCAGTCGGATACAAACGACCCATCAGCCAGTACGCCAGGGTTGCCATAGCGATGGGAGCTCACTCCAGATACAGGGTAAGTGTGTGTGTGTGTGGTTTTGTAGTGTGTCTGTTAAATAGGAATATAAGAAGTAACCACTTTAAAGGCTGAACATCGAGGACTTATTATGAGGGATTTCACACACTTCACACTTCCAGTGCTGATGCAGAAATGATTTAAAGGAATACTCCACCAAATATAGAGCTTTTGTGTATTAAAACATTACCCCCCTGTAGACTTGAAAGGCTAAAATCTTTTTTAATTATTTAGTGGTAGTATTTGATACTCAAAAGATAGAGTTTCAGTAGAATATTCCTTTAATTCATCCACTATTTCAACCAAAAGGTCATCTTCAGGGCATAATGACCTTGTGGTTGAAATGTTGAAATGATAAAGTAATTTTTGCATCTTGACTAATAATGTGCAACCAATATTTTCCTTTGTTGATAGAACATTTCTGCACTTAAAAAAAAATTACTTTACGCTGACAAAAATGGGGATAAAACCTTTGTTTTAGTTCATATAAAGTTAAAAATGATTATTTATAGAGCATTTTTCAAGCAGGAAGCACAAAGTAATTTCCAGAGACAATGACAGAACACAAGCAACATTACAAACGGCTGCATGAGGTAGAAAGCAGTAATCAATTATATAACATATTAATCTGCAAAAATGGGTTTTAACATGAGATTTAAGAACAGAGACGGTGTTAGCTGACCTGATAGTAAGTGGAGCCAAAGCTTGATCACCCTTCATTTTTCACCTGAACAGCTAAAAAAGACCCAAACTGGCGAGCCTGTGTGGCCTCTTAGGGCGATGAGGGGGGTTAGAAGTTCACTTACATATTCCGGTGCTCGAGCATGCAAAGCCTTATATTTGATAGTACTTTAACATTAATTCTAAAAGTTATTTCCAGCCGGTGCGACGAAGCCAAGATTGGTGTGATGTGTGAGAAACACCTTTGAATGAACCTTCACTAGAGAGCAAATCAGGATTAAATAAGTGTGATCCTCTGTGTGTGTGTGTGTGTGTGTGTGTGTGTGTGTGTGTGTGTGTGTGTGTGTGTGTGTGCACGCAGGCTGAGAACATCATGTTTCTGGAGCTCGACATGACTCCTCCAAACACCACCTCACTGGATCGCTCAGCTGAGGCGGAGCCGAACCAAAGTCACTCTCCGGACAACTCGCCTACCAAGGACAGAGGGGTCCGCAAGTCTCGATCCTGGTGAGCCTGAATCAAAAATGTTTGTTTATGTCATGTGTTTATGTAAAAAGATGAATATCGGACGATATATTGTATCTGATTTTGTTAACTCTGAAATATCCAGCTGTCAGGCCATAGAAGAAATATCAGCCGATGATGTTTTTTACACTCAAGTATCAATATTCGTATTGGTATTAGCCAGGTTTTTTAAAATGAAATCGAGTAGATGTCAGTGTACCATTTTACCATATTGTTGACTTTATTTTGTATGTGAGAAACCTGATTTTACTGGCCTGTATCTGACTAGTGTAAATGGTTTAGAGTCAATGCATCTCTAAATGGGATTATTCAGGATTAGCCACACCCTCTCTTGGCGGTCCTAATCTGATGGTTTATCTCTCATTTGCTCAGCAGCCTGTAATCTCAATGTTGCTGGATAATCTTTTCAACCTGTGTCTAAATAATGTGTAAAGGCGGAGATTATACGTTATCTATATTTTTATTTTTATTTCTTGTTGTTGTTTTTTTTCTGCAGGTGCCAGACCCCAAAATCCATCACTTCCTCCTCTTCTAATGTTTCCTTGGCGGCATGTCACACCGCCACACCCATGGCGGCACAGTAAAGCTTTAGCGAAGAGGTTTTTTTTTATTTTTTAATTGTTATTTATTTTATTCCTTCCTCTTTTCCTCTTCCTCTTTCGGCCAGTGATCCTCTGAAAGACTAACAACTGGGAACAACAAACACCTGTGCTGAATCCTGAGAGGCGACAGACTACATCAAAGAGCGGTTAACAAGGAAGTGATCCTCTGACAGGAAACTAAATGACCTGATGAACCTCGGAAACTCTGTGAAACACCAGTTCCTCCTGTTCTACAGATGTAAAGACCCACCAGAACAGCTTCTTCCTTGCATGTTTGAGACCATGAGCCTCGGATCATCCTCTTAAAACAACTGGCTGCAGTGCTGTGCTGCCCAGACTGTTGTGTGTGTGTGTGTGTGTGTGTGTGTGTTGTCAGGGCTGTGTGATTGCCTGTTTCTAATTGTGACCAATACAGATCTAAGAGCTCACAAACTGCTTGAATCGCCTGTAAGATATCAGTGTAGATATTTCATGTATTTGGGGAGTTTTTCGGGGCAGGTTTGGTCTGTTCTGTTTTCTGACATTAAGAAATTAATAGAGAGTTTATGTCCATGTTGGCTGTTGATGTAACATATATGATGTGTGCTGTTGTTGGTCAGATGAGGTACTCTGAAACCTGAATGATGACCTTCATCATACCTGTTGTCTCGCATTATTGCTCCTGCCCCTCCACGGTGTCTGATTTTTTAAACAACGCCTTAAAATAATCTCATGAAAATGAAAATAGTCTGGCAAGTCACACTTGTAAAAATCATTTTACTGGGATTTATATTCGTACCAGGGCGATGGGAAGCACACATGGCCACAAATCAGGACACTTCAAATATATTGTTCTGGTCAAAAGTTTAACTCTTTCAGATCAGTGTCCAAGGTTTATTAAACAATGGTAACCATAGTAACAACACTACAGTACTAACTGAACATGAAAGTTCATTTTTGGCCAAAAAAAAAAGCTCAACTCAAGGTCCACTTACTAGCTTTTTCTTGCCTTTTCTGGAGCTGGATGAAGGTTCAGTGAGGAAGAGCATAAAATGCAGTTGAAAATGCTCATAAGTGGACCTTGAGCTGAGATTTATTTTTTGTCAAAACATTACTAACTCACTGGTGAAACTAACTCAACCGTGACTACAAAACACTTCAAAAACAGGATGATGATTTAAACACAACCAACTTTCCTTTTCCTTTTTGTATGTATGGCCTCTTACTCAAAATTTTATGAAATGAAAATGCTCATGGAGGACCAAACCCTGGGCTCTCTTCTGACTGGGAACCAGCTAAACAATTGTTAAAAAAATCAACAAACAAAAATGCTTTTTTTCCCTGAATGATGATGACACTTTATATATTTTAGATATATATCATTTCATCAGACAAGCTGACTTCATCAGGACATGGCAGTGCACACAAAGCTTATATAGGCTGCTTTCAGTCAATCAATCATTCATTCATCTGATATCAGTCTACTGTGGGTTATACTTGTATGATGATGATGATGACAAGAGCTTCATCCCCACAGCAGCTACTTTAAGCATTAAGGTTCTAGGTCTATACACAGTAAAACTAACATTACTTCTCTTGAAGTTGAAGTGCACGTCACTCGTTGTTTAGACAGCAGTCTGCAGTCAGGTGTGTCACAGTTTAGGGTCACAGGGTTCGTTACTTGCTAGAGGTTAAGAGGAGCAGACAGTGGGGGGGTCAGGCTGACTAATTATCACTGTATTATTGATGCCACAGATCCAGTTGCAGCTGAACCCCCTGCAAGGTGTAAGAGGGGGGACACAGGTGTAGAAACAACTTTTATTACCAATGTGCTGCAGATCCAGTCTTTGTTTTTTTTTTTAACCTATTTCTACAGTACTTGATAAAACGTTTCATGACCCAGACATCAAATCATGTCATTGATAATATCTAATAGGTGTCACAAAAGTTCATTGAGACTGAGTCAGTCCTGGATCATTTTAATGGTATGCATTACAGTTACTGCAACTTGCTCATTCTAGGGAGGCAAATTATTAATTCAATTCAATTCAGTTTTATTTATATAGCGCCATATCATAACAAAGTTATCTCAGGGCACTTTTTCGAATAGAGCAGGTCTAGACCGACTCTTTATATTTACAGAGACCCAACAGTTCCCACCATGAGCAAGCACTATGCGACAGTGGCAAGGAAAAACTCCCTTTTAACAGGTAGAAACCTCGAGCAGAACCAGGCTCAAGGTGGGCGGTCATCTGCCTCGACCGGTTGGGTTGAAGGGGGAAGGGGGGAGCGGGAGAGAGAGAGCAGGAGGAAAGAGAACATACAGCAGCTCAATACAGCATAGATATGGTAATGGCATTGATGTTAACACCAACAGAAACAACACTAAGAGCAACATTATAATAGCAATACTAATAACAGCAACAACAGCAATAGCATCAGCGGGTGCAGAGCAGGAGCACGGGGGCAGCAGGCGGCAGCAACCACAGACCCAGACCCCACAGCTCCAGAGGCAGAAACACCTGCAGAAAGCAACAGAAGGGAGAGAGAGAGAGAGAGAGAGAGAGAGACAACTAGGGAAGCACACAACTACGGGAAGAAGTTGAATTAATAACAAGCATTGATGGGATATGAGGGCGTACAGATGGAGAGGAAGAGGAGGAGAATTAGTTTTAGTTAGAATTATTAGTTACTGCAAGTTATTTTTATCATGGATAAATCTACGAACAATTATTTTAATTAATTAATTCATAATTTTATCTGGAAAATGTCATAAAATTGTAAAAATGTCCCAGAGACCAAGGTGACATCTTAAAATTGCTTGTTTTGTCAAAAAACCCTGAAGATTTTAATGATATAAAACAGAGAAAAGCAGCAAATCCTCCTGTTTGAGAAGCAATGTCTTGACATGTTGACTTAAGAGGCTCTATTCACACTCTGCAATACAGCATCCTACTAAAATGAATGTAAACGAAATGAGATGGAAAGGGTTGAAATGGCAAAAACACTTTCTGTGGTACAAATTACAGTCGGATGCTGTTTTCGGTGAATTTTAAATCTGTGTTAACCTACTTCCTCCACTGTCTCAACCATTTACAGATGCACACACTGAGGATTTTCTGTGTTTAGTCATCAGTGTCTGGGTACATAATTGACCCAGTTTGTTGTTTTAAAAAGAGTACGTGGCTTTAAATGCTCTGAGGCGTCATGAAAATGTTCATGTCCGTGCTGTATATAATGGAGGTTAAAATACACGCAGCTATACCTTTAATGAAGTGAAGTGTATCACTGTACGTTGAGTATCTATGGAAGAAGATTGTACATTTATTTGGAAATGTTTTTAAGCATTAGAGGGTCTATCAGGCCACATTTCAGGGTGCTTTTCATCAGATAAAGACATTAAAATATTGATATTTGAGCAAAAATTAGAAAAACTGGTGTCTACAATACTGAAAACAGCTCCTTTAAATGTTTATCTCAGTATGCTGTTTATTCGCCCTGTGTAATGCAGCATCAGTCATCTCTACTGCCTCAAAATATCCATGAATTATGATCTAAATTTTAGGGCAGACAGTGATGCAAGGATGGATTGGGTTAAATAGTTTAGGAACAAAGGCATGATGTTATTTCCAGCCTCCAAACGTTGCTCATGTATAAACATTTTGTCATATTATAGTGAGTAAAATCATCCATGTACGTTTCCCATCTGTGTCAGGGCTGTAAAATATTGTATAAGTGTGTGTGTGTGTGTGTGTGTGTGTGTGTGTGAGAGAGAGAGAGAGAGAGAGAGAGAGAGAGGGCTGTGGGGGGTGGGGAGGAGGGAGGATGCTGATGGAAGAGGGGGGATGGACGGATGGATGCAGGGAAGACAATCAGGAAGTGAGGAGCCGCTGTGGAGGAGGTGAATACTGAGCCTGTTTCCATGGTAACCTGCCAGTAAAGGGTGTTGGGATGGGGATGGGGATTTTTGTTGTGTATCTATATGTATGTATGTATGTAACATGGTGGGCCAGTCGGGCTGACAAAAACAAAACAAAAAAATCTAATAAAGACACTGTCACAGGCACCTGCTGGTTCATCAGCCATGTTTAAATACCTCTAATCAATAGCTGAAGATTTGTTTCAGGTTATTGTGTGTATGTGTGTACACGAAATCAAGAGAAATTGATTCATTTTTAAAAATGTCATATCATTTTATTAGGATTCCGGTTAGCTTAATTGGAGCATGTTGGAGCAGTTACATGCAACCTTTATGATCCAAAATCACATTATAACCACAGCAGAGACCAGTCAATAAATGCTGTAAAACCAATACAAACTAGCTCTAAATCATAGTATCTTAAGGAGGAGGTTATGGATTACAGATCAAGTAATGTTATGAGATCGCAGGACACCTCATGTATAACTGAATACATTTCATATGTACATGCATTAGTTCAATACTTCAATGGAATAGCTACTTTCTGATCCCACAACAAGAAGTAATTTAAATTGATCCCTTGCTAAGGCTCTAGATCTATACACACAGTCTATGATACACACACACACACACACTTTGATGCAGTACAATATAGAGGTAAATCACAGGTGTGGGGGAGCTCTAAGGGAGCTGGAAGTGGCCTTGAGGAGGGAGGAGAATGATCAGCCTGCAGCCTTCAGTCAATCACGCCCTCCCTGGTTCGCTGCTGAGCCAGCTTGTGCAGGTGTTGAGTGGCCGACGTGACTGCTAGGCTACTATCTGCAGTGGAAAACGAAATTGAGAAAAGTACCTGGTAACCAAAAGCCAGTGGAGTTGAGCCGCACTGTTATCTGACTGATATCTGTATACTGAAAAGCAGCATGGAGGCCAACAGTCAGTGGTTCCTAACTGGGCTGATGCTGCCCTCTGCTGTAAGAGGAGGACTATGCAGCTTCTGTACCAGCTCAAAGGGAATACTGCTCATTTTCTGCAGTAAAATAACAGTTTATCTACTGGGAGTGAAGTTATTCACCAAGAGTAAAAAGCCATTTGAGCTCCAATGGACTGAAATTAACATTTTCTTTGACACCAGTCACTCAAATAAACGTGCCAGGTTTATGTGTTCATGACCCCATGAACTTCCACACACACAACACTGGACAGAAAAGGGGATGTGCCAATAAGCTGCTCATGAGCGAATAAATCACTTCAGCTATTTCACGTCACAATTGTTGCCTCCAGTTGTTGTCGTGGGTATGAGAAGCAATCAACACATTATTTATCATATTTTGTACCTGATAACAACCAATCTGTTTACATTCTGTGCTGTTAAATGGTTTAAGTTTGCCCTCTTATTCCACCCTTTATTGTAGAGGTTAAACATTAACTCAGGCTGCCATTAATCAGGGCAGAAGAGATTGATTTGGGCCACACAGTGGAGATTCTCCCAGCATGCACTGCAAAAGAAGTCAGTTTTATACAGCCAAAAAGCCAAAAGCTGTTAGGATTATTATTCTGCAGCTCCACCTGCTGGTACAATAATAGACACACACACACACACACACACACACACACACTTTTTATGTTTTCATTAGTTCAATGAACGTTAATCCATACCCTCATCAGCAGTGGTGGAAAGAAACTGTTAGAAACATTTACTCAAGTACTGTACCTGACTACACTTTTGAGGTATTTGTACTTTACTTGAGTATTTCCATTTTATGCTACTTTATACTTCTACTCCACTACATTTCAGAGGGAAATATTTTCTTTTTAGCCCACTACATTTATTTGACAGCTTTAGTTACTTGCAGATTCAGATTATTAATTATAATCAATAAATTGCGATTATGATGATCATTATTGTAGATTAAGCTACCCAGAAGTATATAATGCTTACACATGAATGCATCAATAATTATAGTCCAATTATATCATATTTATTATTTTTGAAATGGTCCATCCTGAATTATTAGTATTTTTACTTTTGGTATATTTTGATGCTAATACTTTTGTACTTTTACTGAAGTAAAATTTTAAATGCATGACTTTTACTTACTTTACTAACAGAGTATTTCTACAATGTGGTATTGCTGCTTTTACATAGAAAATCTTCTACTTCTTCCACCTCTGCTAATCAGTGATGCCTAAACATCATATCAACAAATCAATCTTATTGAATCCTACATAACTAAAAAAAATCACAATCAGAAACATAGTCGCAGTAGATTAAGTTATACTTTTATTTCATTTATTATTCCACTTCATTAAATTCAAATTTCAAAATACAATTTGATTACATTATCTGGAAATGTTACATTTACAGGTTTTAATAGATTTTTTAAATTAATTTTAATTTTCTTTTTCTGACATTACATTAATCTGGTACTTATTACAAATTGTTATGACAGAAAACATCATGTGATCAACTCAAATCAACAATACATGGCACCTGTGTTTAATTCATGATTTTTCTAGGTGTCACCCTGAAAGCAGCTTTTACTGCTGAGCAGAGTAATCCAACAGAGGAACGTTATAGAAACCAGATGGAAATTCACATCTGAGCTCCTCAATAGGACTCAGGAAGGTTACCTTGGTTTGGTTCAGCCAAGTCAGGAAGCTCCTCAGATTCGGATCGCAGTGAAACCGGTTCGTTTCTAGGCCGAGGGAGCTGAGAGAGCGGAAAGCGGCGGGGTCAGGGGAGACGATGAAGTTGTTGGAAAGGTTGAGTATTTTGAGACTTTTGGGTAAGACATCAGGCTGGAGGTAAGTCAAGGCGTTGGATGAGAGGTCCATCTCCACTACTGAGGTGAGACCCTTGAAAATGCCCTGAGGAAGAGACTGCAGCGCGTTGAAGCTCAAGCTGAGACCAATCAAATGTCCAAGATTGTCAAACAGATTCAGGCATCTCCCCTGAGACCAAATAGACTTCAGGGAGATGCTGTGAAGATCTAGGGCTCGGACATTATTCAAACCAGTTGCTGGAGCTTGACTACTGAGCGTGCACCACCTGATTGTGTTTCCTCCATAGAAGAGATACTGGAGGTGTTTTAGTTTAGTCAAAATGGTGTAAACATCCCCCAGGTTTGTTAATCTGTTGTCCTGGATGTTCAGATGAGTAATATTGCTGGCAAACCGTGTGAGACTGCTCACTGACGAGGGCGTCAACTTATTGTCATTCAACAGGAGATAATCTAAGCTGGGTAGAGATGCAAGGAAGCCGAGCTCTCGCAAAGAGTTTCCTGTTAGATATAATAATTTCAAGTTGGGGAGTCCACTAAATGAGCCATACCCCAGCGCACCAATGTGATTGTAAGACAAGTCTAACACTCGCAGGTTTGTCAGAGAAGCAAAGGTGTAAGAATAGATTTCCCCTAGCAGGTTGTGTGACAGGTTGAGCATTTTTAAATGTCCCTGAAGGCCTTCAAAGGCATTTCTGTGTATCTGATTCACTTTGTTTTGGGAAAGGTCAATGACTGTGACTTCTTTCAGCGGACTAAAAACTCCCTGTTGCAATGCAAATATCCTGCTTTTAGACAGATCGAAAGTGCGGACTGAACTGTTCTTCAGGCCTTCAAACGTGCTGCGGTCTGGATCCAGGAGGTTATTGAATGGAAATCCTTTACCCATGTGTCCTGACATCTTGAGATGGGAGATCTTAGTCCCCTCAATGGCTCTGAAGAACTGCTTTGATTTACCCACACTAAACCCGTTGTTGGACAGGTCGAGTGTCTGAAAGGACATCCCTCTGAAGGGATTCCCACATTTCTGCCAGTGAAAACCTTCACTAGACATGTCACAAAGGTAAATAGAGTCCAAGTTCAGAACCTTGAAGTGCTGTCCCTGGAAACCAACCAGATCAGACTCACATATTTTGTTAATTTTGTTCAGCTTGAGATTCAGATGTTTCAAATTAGTCATGTTTGCGAAGAACATTGAAGGCTGGAGGCTCTGTATCTGGTTACCAAAGAGGTTAAGAGTCTCTAAGGAGGACAGTGGCTCCAGGTAGTTTTCCTTCAGTATGGACTCTTGAAGAAAACAGTAATCCAGCTGGAGATTCTGCAAACTGGACAGTCCCACAAAAGCCTGCGGCTCCAGTCGAAGGCCAATGTTGAAGCCGAGCACCAGCCTCCTCAGCCGTCTTAGTTTGCTGAAGGCATTGTTCCTGATCACAAGCGGCACATGCTGTCGTCCAAGGTCCAGCTCCTGCAGCTCCTCCAGGCCCGACAGGGAGGTGGAGTTGATCTCACCGATGTGGTTCATCTCCAGGTACAGGTGGGTGATGTGGGGAGGGAGAGGAGGAACCAAGCAGAGGTTCTGGAAGCCACAGTTGGCCACAGAACCCGCTATGAGGCACGATGGAAAACACCCCGGCACCTGCAAGTGGAAATTTAAAAATGTCTTTAAAGTGTTTGTTTTTTATTTTAAAATAGGTAAATGATATATATATGATATATAAATGATATATAATTACACTTTTTTAGTTTTGTATTGTATTTTTTGCTCAATGTAATGTTTGCTAATTTAAAAAAACTTTCAACGCATTTTGAATTTTACCGTATTCCTTACACTCTAGATAGTAAACACCAATATTTAAATTTTGGAGCTGGTTAATATATAAACAGATCACTTACTAACAAAGAGATATACCTGTAAAGAGCTAAACTCTTATTTTCCTCTTATCCTCTTAATTATCAAATAATATTTCATCAGTTTAATTTGCATAATTACTGTCTTGAGCGTAAAACATTCTGCACGCTTTACACCAGAGACAATTAATTCTTTCTTCCCTTGATTATATATAAGTCCATATAATTCACTAAAGCAATATATTTTCAAACATATGTCTTCCTGTTAATGTGAGTTGTCTTTTCTAATGGAAGACTTCATGCCTACAGCTCATTCTTCAATACTTGGTCTGTAAGTCTTTTTCCAAAACAGTGCAATCAGTCTTTTGCAGAAAACAAATATTTATCATTATTCTTTCCCTTTTGATGTAACTGTGTCCTTTTGGATATAAAAAAAAAAATCTCCTTTTAGAAATGATCTTCTCCACTGTAATTCGCCCCAAAATACTTTCATTTGTCTGCCTTGTAAAGCACTCTAAATTCATTTTGTGTTTGAGAAGGTGCTATAGAAATAAATAAACTTGACTTGTCTTCAAATTTAAGGCTAATTTGTATTTGCAGAGTTGCATTATTTACACAGAGTAGTGTTAATTTACATTTCTATTATGTTGTTTGTTTTACCTACCTGTAGGAAAACACAGATGACGACCACCTGAAGACCCAGCGTCCACATCTTCATGCTGACTGCCAGAAGATAAAACAATGATCCAGTATCTGCAATGTAAAAACCAGAGCTCTATACTCTGTTGGCTGTGCTTTTATTTTGAGTGTTTGTGTCACGGGTGCTGGACATTGATCCTGCAGCGTAAACATGACACTGAATGGGATTTCCCCCTTTTTTTGTTGTTGTTGCCAGATTTACATAAAGATGGGAAGTACACTCGCGTGCTTGCAGCTGTTGCTATGTACTGTATGTTTTGTTGTTGTGTATTGAGGTTTTGATGGTACATTGTTTTGCACAATTGGCTGTTTTTCAAAAATCTGATGTTGCCAGATTTGTGTTGTGTAAGTTGTGTCTTGATTTTGGTTTCCAACATTGTGTTTGAGATTGAAAAGATGCTTTAAAGAGCTGTGAGGAATGTCAGCAAGAGTGTAGTTTTACAAGAAAAGATGTAACAGTTTGCCATGAAAATGTTGAGAGATATCCACTTCTGTATCTCAACAGCTTCACCATAAATACCTGTTGCTATTAGCCTTCAAAAACCCAATTTCTGTCATAATTTATTGTCATAATTTGTTTGTATGTTACTAGATGATCCTCTGACTTTAAGAAGAGTTACTACAGTATGAACTTGCATTAACTCACATTGTATAATTACTATTTTTACTTCCATTCTTATTTTTGCTTTATATGCCTCTATTTTTTTTTTTTAATTTCTCTATTGATCTGCATTTACTTCTGCCCTTGTGCTGCTGCGACAACTGAATTTCCCTGCTCGGGATCAATAAAGGCTTATCTGATCTTATATAAGATGTACAGCATTTTTAATAATGGTCCAATATAGACCAGTAATTCTATCACTTTAATGTCATGCAAGTGATGAAATTACATGTGAAATTCAGTTACATCAATGTACTGAACATACACAGATTTGAGGGGAAACTTTTTTAGTCACAGGATATGTTCTCTCGTGCGTCTAATGAGCACATTATTTCAGTGAGTTGTATATTTTTTTCATTATTTTCTTAAAAGGCTCTTCCTCTTTCAGATATCAAGACTTTCCAGGTTCCTTCATCACATGTTGAGTAATTCTGTTGCAGACAACCTATTATATAGGCAAGTTTGGTAAAGGTATTTCACTGTGATGAGTAGTTAAAGGTTCAAGCTCATCACCTGTTCTGTTCTGGAAAACTGTCCAGCTAAATTAATGTCCAAATTAGGTAGTCTACATACAATACATACAATTTTCATTGTAATCTGCCTGTAACACTGCTCTACAGGGGTGTGTGTGGTGCATGTGTGTAGCTGAATCACACAGGGCTGGTGAATTTCACAACCTCTGGAGAATTAAGGTTTGTCAAAAACAATACAGAGAGAAAGAGAGACAGAGGTTGACTGACACTGCGGCAATAATGTTACGGCTTCCCCTCGTGAGGAACAGAGTACAATGAGTAACTATTACATTACATTTCAGGAATAACGTAGTTACAAAATCAGCAGTAGCAGGATGTAACTAAGTACGTTTATTCAAGTTACACAAGTACAATTTTGTGGTGCTTGTACTTCACTTGAGTATTTCCATTGTATGTTTTTTTATACTTATACTTATATTGCACTTTTTACTTCACTACATTTAGATTTTTATATTCAGCCCATAAAACATAATGCATTGTTATCAATTAAACTGTCCAACAGTATGTAAAATAACTCACATTAGCCCCCCCCCGGACCAGCTACAACATTAAATGCTGCTTACATGTATCAATAATAATCCACTTTTTTAATATCAGTACATTTAGCTTATGTTACTTTACTTTAGTATATATTTTACATTATTGGATATTTTAACTCACTGGTGTTAGCAGCCTTTTAGTGTTGTACTTGGTGAAGGCTCATTTGAAGTACTTTATAAGATTCAGCTTTTTTTAGTGCATAAAAATGCTCTATATTTTAACTGATAATATGATTTGTATGTAAAATCTGAATCTGCTATGAAAATAGTAACTGTAGATGTCAAAGAACCATAAGGATGGATTACCAAAGCGGGCAACTGCCCAGGCCAGCGCCGCAAAAGCCCCATTTTCTCTGCATGTCATTTGGTTTTTGGGAATTTAATTAATTACTCATTTCTTAAGGAATCTGACCCGCTAAAGTACAATACCAACCAAGGCAGGCCCTGCAGTATTGGCTAATTTTGTGTCCCTGTGCTCACAAAGTATATATTCCTAAATTAAGTGGTGTTTAACCAACTATCAAATCAAATCAAACTTGTCACGTACACCATTATACAAATACAGTGTGTAGTGAAATGGCACATTGCCATGCTCTGAGATTGTGCAATAGAAATTATTAACAAAATGTATGAGCAAATACTCAAGTAAAGTAGAAGTATGTCGAAACCGCAGGCTACAATATTTGAGTAAATGTAGCCTACTTGGTTACTTTGCACCGCTGGACACACTGCAGTAAGTATCCAGTGGTGGAAGAAGTACTCAGATGCTTTACTTAAGTAAAAGTAGGCTAGCCTACCAGTACAACCATGTAAAAGTACTCACAAGTAAAAGTCCTCCATTCATAATTTTACTTACAATAAGTAAAAGTACAAGCATCATCAGAAAAATGTACTTAAAGTATCAAAAGTAAAAGGACTCCTTCTGCAGTAAAATACCCCCTGTGACTGATGAATTACCTACAGTACTTGAGTACACTTCACTACTTTCAACCACTGAGTAGTGGGAAGTATCCTCAAATTGTACTTAATAAGGCCGTAAAAGTAACCTACTTGAGTGGCATAAATGTAGGTTGCCTATTTTGACACTTCTCAACTTAGCAAGCTTTAAACGGCAGCTGAAATATCCGTTCATCTTATCTTCTATCATAAAACTTGATTTTTCCACCCCCCGGGTGTAGCCGTTATTACGACGGTTAACCGTTTGAAGTTATAACGGTTAAAGCAACTGATGGCAGATTATCCTTCCTGTGTAAACCGACATGAAAAAGCATGAAAAAGAAGTTAGTTAGTGCAGAGCCAGACTAAAACTGTACTATTAAACGTCAAGGATTGAGTTGGTTTGTGTCACCGGGGGAAGGGGGCAGGACGGACCGAAGAGAGGAGTGACTTTCTTTCAAAAATAGTACACTTCAGCAGCAACCGGTACAGCGGCGGCGGCGGCGGGCGGGTACGGAGGGTGTGAACCATGGTGCGTTACGGAAATAAATAACGGGACCGGCACGATATTACTTAAACCAAAGAGGAGGCGAATATCTCAAGGGAGAAGAAACTGGTGTTGCAGCTAGCTAAAGTCAGTGCCACACGTTTCAGTGTTGATGTTGGTATTTAGCCACGAATACCTGCCGAAAATAGTCCCGGTGAGTAGACCCTGTCTCGCATAGTTCTGTTAAGGGATATGCCATAGTCACACAGACACAAGTGAAGGGTGTAGTTAATGTTAGTCTGACTTTCGATGTAAAATTTCATCCGAGTTTGGAGAGAGTGAGTTGAAGAACACATTCATTCGGGGGAGGGGGGCAAGGTGAACAGGGAGTTAAAGTTTTCTGCAATATGGCCGCTCAGATGTCACACGGCTTCCCAGAAGTAGGCAGAACTAAAATGAGCTTTGACTCAAGTCTTTGAAATTCGTGGGGACTCAAAGTGTCCACTGAAGACCGTTGAAATATTGTACTTAAAAATAAAAAAAAAGAAGGTCTAACGCGGTGTCCCTCCATGGCTTGAGTGTTGTAGTGGACCGAAGTCATGCCCACTTTTCAAATCAAAACTACTATTGGTGTTTTTACTTGACGTACTAGTTCTGTTCTCGTCTGTGGGAGGAACGTTATTCCATTCAAAAATCTGGCAATTTAGCATTACCTGGCTTATCGCTAAACATACAGGCTTTGTGGAACACAAGTTAATACTTTTTTGAAATCGTTAGGGGCTACTGTGAAATTCGGCACCCTATATGTTAAGTCTGTCTGATTAAGGCTTAGTGGCATGCATGTATGTACAATTAAAGTGCAACAAGCTGAATGGAAACAGATGTAAGTTAACTAGCAACTAATGAGGATGCCAGTGTTAGGTCTTGTAACATCATTTCATCTGACCAGTTGGGGGAAATGAAATGGTTTAATAAATCATAATATGCTTTAATGAATCATCAGCAATGTCATGAATCATTATATCTGACCTGTGGGGTCAGCTGAAATGATTTATCACACCCCGGCCTGCCAAAATGTGTTATCGGAGATGGCCAAAGCATTTTTGAGGCTCTAGCAGAATATGACAGCCCCACCCCCCACCCTTACACCAGAAAAATGTGTTTAGAGCATATATAAATCCAGATACTAAAACAGTATGAAAACAGGGTAAGCTCTGCCTGTCGTCCATATAAGACTAAGCTGTTTTGGAAGCAGATTTGTGTAGGAAATCTGAATTCCTGATCCTACAAACTGTAAATATCCAGGGGTGCAGATATGTCAGGGTGTATGACACAAGAATAAAAGAGTATACAACTGGATTTTGTGTTTATTCACAATATTATATCAGTGATATACTAATATTTTTCTGTCCAAGCTGGCCCATTTAGTTCGCCTCTCTCCCACTGAATATTTGATCCCTAAAGGTTGACTACTCTGTGACTATAAACCAAACTAAACCAAACTAAACAGTCAGATTCCATATTATATTCTGCTTTGTTATTTTACCAGTTAAAAAGTACACAGGACACCATCAACCAAGCAGCTCTTTATTTATTTCTTTGTTTTATCAGCAGCTAAACGTCAAACAGTCAATGGTCAAGTTCATTAACTAACAGTGCAATTATAGGCCATGATAGAAACATATGGTAGTATAAAAATCCAAACCCTAGATCAAATATAGAATTAGTGTATTTTTAAGTGTGTGTTCTGCAGCCTTTTCCAAGCTGTTGCTCCCTGTGGAGGAAACTAAAAACAGAGGGATGACAGAAAGAGAGAGAGAGATCACATTAACTGATGGGCTGTGTACCAAACTATCTCCTGAGGCTCTCTACGGTTTCCCTGGTAGATGCATATTGTGTACTTTAACTGAGCAGTGGGCGATTTGTTTACATCTTTAACAGGGCAAAATGAGAGAGCAAAGCAAGAATTAACCGCCCCACTTTTCCTGGTACCCACCGCCCTGCACATGATAACCAGGTATAAAAACATGTATGTGTGTATCCTATTTTCCCCAAACAAGTTTTTAACAAGCTTAGTATTTACCTGCAGAGAATCCTTCGTGGTTTCTTCACACCACCCTCTACTTCATAACATTTCATCTCAGTGTCTCCATATGGAAAGATTTTAGATGTTGTTGATTTACTGTAGCGCTGATTGTGTTGCTGTCTCCACTGTGGGTGGGGAGATAATAGCGTTGAGGGTGAAACCTATGATTAGAAGAACAGTCATTCCTATTCAGCCTCTAGTTCATATAATTTCTTGAGAGTTAAATTATAGTGAAATATAACATTTGGCATGTAGTAGCAGTTGCATGGCCCTCCAATACTCCTGGGGACCTCAGCGCTCTCTACTCATTTACTGTTTGGTATGTTTGATGACTCTGAGTTCATGCTCAGATAGCTTGCAGTATAGCAGTAAAATACAGTGTAATGACAGGTTAGTTAACCTTAGATACCAGTTTTTGTCATTGATTAATAGTAAGTTTGTTTAACAGCTTGTTTTGAATTCCTGTAATGGCTTCCTAAGGTCACTGATACTACTATCTGTTCATTGATCTGCTGCAGAGCTTGGTGACTAAATCCATGGGAATCCAGTACAAATACTTAAAATTTCTTGCCCAAGGGCAAAGAAATGTTCAAAGAAATAGATAAAAGTGAATCATTCAGGTCTATGGCTGAGACCCTGATTTAGAGGATTGTTGTGATGAAGGGCTGAGTTGAATTCGGGGTTCTTTGTCTTCCAGCCCCTGAAATCTTTCATATAAACTTGCAAGCTTGTTGCACGTATTGTATTTAAGGTACGTCAGACTGCAAGTTCAATGCTGAACGATCAAACAATTTCTACTCTGTTATGCACTCTTGTTTCTTCAGGATAGTAGACATAAGTTTCACTTCCTACCTCTTTTTTACTTTGTGTTTCTCTTGCACTCTCTTCCTGTCTCTTTCACCATCTTAGTTTCTCACTCTTAACTTCCTGACGACTTCTTTGCACATCTTGATTTCGCTGCGTTTCTTCATATCTTCACCTTCCATTCGTGCTTTGTGTCTCTTTCTCTATACATCACTCTTACTCTCTTCATTTCATTTGGCGTGACTGCCTTACAGTTCCCTGGGCATACCACCCTTCCCACCCAAAAGCCAGATCTGTTTAGGTTTCAGTTCTAGACTTAAGTCTACTCTCCAGCCACTGGTTAACCTGATGTGCCAAACGGTTCGTTTCAGAGAAAAATCTGAGAAGTCATCCTTGGAAATTATCTAGAAAAGGGTACATGATTGGATGAACCATCTGTCTATCGTCTCTATCACGGGATAACTTCAACCAATCATATCAACGATCCATATGACGTAGTGGGAGAACCGAAGTCAGTTGGGAGAAGACCGAAAACATCTTTTCCATCGAAAAAAACTTCAGTGCAGTTCTTGACTCTTTATTCAATGAAGAAATACTCTCCAGTTCTGATATAACTGATGCTATAGCAGCATCTACGCTAACCTCTTTAGGAGCCGCCATTGTTGTTTTCAAACGAACAGTCGCAGTTGTCCACCTAAACCATCTCAAAGCTGCCAGTAGTTCTTTATGGGACGCTGATTGGTCCGAACCACTGTCGTTCGGCCACAAGCGCATAACCTGAAGCCTGGCAAGATGGATTCTCGCGTAATCTCATAAGATCGTGTGAATCCAGCTGCCTCGCAAAGTAAGCCACCGGTTTAGGGTTTAATGTAAATGTAAAAGGATGTGAGAGGAGTCTGATAATAGGACACATGCTATGTTCACAAAAGTTACCACTGCATCAGGCGTTCAGACCAAAAAGAGCACTGTGTTACTGTAAAACAATGCAAGGGTCTGCGTGGGGCGTGTTGCTTCAGGTACTGGTGAGACGATGAAATACAATACAGGAAGGCCGGTTTGAGTAATAGATTCAGGAATTTGCAGGCTTTTCTAATGCCAAATCAATTCAAAGTGGTTTAAGATACTACAAGGCAGGATGGTACAACTCTGTAAGCTATGCATCTTTTTGCCAAAGCCCTGTGCGTAACTTGGCACAGATGCCCGCTGTGCCAACGCTCATTAATTTCCCATCGAAATGACTAAGAGCTGCGTTTCTTCATGCACTGCCTGAATACAGTCTTGGAGAGCTTAAAAACAAACTGGCATAGGGAAAGTGTTTAGCATTTTCCCAGTTTGGGTACATCCGAATCACTCAAAATCACCTTGAGTCCAGTTCTTGTGGAAAATCCTTAGTGCCAGTTCAGCCTTGGTGTTCAACCTTGTTTTATTTTAATCAGAAGAGTCCATCTTGGGTTTGGGTGGTATAGGAACAGGTTTTGGAACAAGGTTTTGGACCTATAAACACCTCTACAACAGACCCCTCTCCAGCTCAGAACGTGCTATAACTTCTGGACCAGTCCTCCAAACACCCTTGGCATGCTAGCTGTCCATCTTAAACATGTAACCAGAGATGTGTTGCTTCTGTTTTTACCTGCCTGGTGACACCCCTGGGGTCATGCCGGGTCAGACGGGTTGTCTCTATGGCAGCACAGGGATCAAAGGTCAGGAGTGAGGGACTGGAGAAGCAGGGAGAGGCTTTTGCTTTCGGTTCAACCTGCTTTTGTGTTTCTCTTTGGAAAAGATGCTCTAAGAAAAGATAAGATTTTTTTTTTACAGGACTAAACCATCACACAGTCTACTGTTTTTAAATTTGACCCCTTTATGCTAAGGCATTAAAAAATATTATGGTTATGGGTTTTCTACCATAACTGTATTCTGTATTCTCAAATTTGAGGATTTGCTACTTTTCTCTATAATTGTAAATTAAATATCTTTGGGTTTTGGACAGTTCCTCACACAAAACAAGCAATACGTTGAAGCTATATAGAGTGATTGTGATGGACATTTTTTAACTATTTTCTGATATTTTATAGACTAAACAATTAATCTACATATCTAAATATTATGGAAATAATCGTTAGTTGCAGCCATACCATCATGCAGCACTTAAGTCTCCATTGATACCCAGAGTACCATTACAGCTCCTACAAATACTGCTCTCCTATTAAGACATATTCATGCATGCTTTGCAGCACCACGTTGGGATCAATTCTGTTTGTTAAGCCTCTAATAATCAACCACTGTAGTATCAATCAGTGCATACACATTCAATCAAAGAAGTATCATACCAAGGCTGGATTACATTGACTGGACCAAATCTGTTTTTCTGTAAGGAGACTAACTGCGTTCCCTGTCCTGTGGAAACCTCAGCTAAAATTTTCCATCTTTTTATTTAATACCAACTGACAGTTTATTTGGTCTCCATTATGCCTAAAATGTTTCAGGACATTTGATACAGAGACAAACCGCCGGTAATGCAGTCAACTCTTCAAAATGCATAAACTTCCAAGTTTCTCAATTTCCTGAAACCTTAACCTTTTAAAAAATGAATTTAGAAAGTTGCTGCAAAGCTTTTGAAGATTTTTGTGGGTCAGGCCAACGAGCCTCATCTGTTTCACGTGTTACAGTAAAGGTTCGTTTAGAGCAGCATACTGTGTGTATATATATAGACACAGCATACTGTATATATATCATGTACAACACACATACACACTGGTGAGGTCCTGTCAGGGCGGACGGTGAAAACAGCGAGCAGCTGCAAATGGTAATGTGGTCATGTGGCATGCATGGTGTGTGTGTGTGGTGTGCAGAGGGTGGTAAACACCCTCTTACCCCTCTTCAGTATCCCCTCGCCTCCCTGACGCCCATTTCTGTATTGGTGTCATTGCTGTATTGCGTCTTCTGTCCAGCAACACTTTAGTTTGTGGATTCACCTGCACAACGCAGCGGTGAGTCGAGTGTGGGTGTTGATACAGAATGATTTTTGGCGACATAAGTTTGCCTATAGTTTGCATGTTTTACACTGTCTGAGAGCAACTGATTCCTAAGAACAGGTGTGTGTGTGTGTGTGTGTGTGTGTGTGTGTGTGTGTGTGTGTGTGTGTGTGTGTGTGTGTGTGTGTGTGTGTGTGTGTGTGTGTGTGTGTGTGTGTGTGTGTGTGTGGTTAATGCACAGGTGCACTGATTGGGTGGTCTGCACTGATGCGACCCCCATCTTACACACACAAACAGCCTGTAGTGAGAAGAGAGAGAGGAAGTAAATGCACATCATAATATTTACATCATGCAGTCATACATGATTACTTGAGTATATGTTCATGTGCAGTACTTATGTATAGGGCTGCACCTATCGGTTAATCTCATCTATTAGCTATTCATCATTTAGATTATAAAATGCTAGAAAATAGTGACATACAATTTCCCAGAGGCCAAAAAGACATTTTCAAGTAGCATCTTCTGTCAGACTAACAGAAAACACCAAATCCTCACATTTTGAAAAGGCAATTGGTAGTTGTGCTTGATAAATAATTTAGGGATTCATTTTGTCTACTAATTGATTAATCGACTAATCGTTTCAGCCCTACTTTTGTATGACAGCACCGTAGACTCATCTTCTTTTTATTAAAAAAAAGTATTTGATATCAGTGCCAATATGATACTTAATTTTCTGGGCAGATAACAAAGCAATACTTTCTTGATATCTTAGTTTGAGAAAAATAAACAACTTTTTTTATTTGTTCAAAAAATATGCCAAACTGCTGAACACACCAGGTTTAAAAAACGTATAAAGATATATAAGATATATAAAAAAAAACTGAATAAAGAAGGACACATTTTGGTCAGTGCTGTGTCTGAGTCATCAACCACGCTTACTCAACAAGTGTGATACTGGCGGACGTTTTTGAAAATACAGCTGAAAAGGAGGACATGGTTGACAGTTTTCAGTGTGATGATCAAGATCACCTGTGGCATTGTGGTTGGTAACCAGACGTGAACAGGAACATCATATTCTTGTAACTGATATGTCAACATGTCTGGTGGCGATAATGTGATAGCAAACAGCACATTTAATGCTTTTTGTTTTTTATGTTTGTTGCTACTGTGGCGTTCTATAAGATAATGAAATATTGCTTGTGCCACTTGCTGACAGGATGTAGCTGTCTGCCTCTTGCAGTTTGTCTCGATATTCAGACTCGATGTAGTTTACGTCCAACTCTCTTTAGGTTTTCAGTGCATTCTCGCCCATTTGTTGAAGCTGTCTGCATGAATTCAGCTTCCTTAATGTAAAGCTCTTGCACAGAAATATAATGCAAGTGCAGAAATATCCCGTGTTTTGGGCTCATTGTATCCATGAGGCTTGAGACAATAATTGGATTGTCTGTTGTGGGAAGATTGCTGACTCTGCTGCCGTGAGAGCTTGTTGAACGGATCCTAATGACATGTCAGTGTGTGAAACCATTATATTTGTTATATTTTGTTTGGGGAGGATTTTGTTGGCACTTGGCAGCTGTTCAACATTTGCCGCCTTTTATATATTTTTCAGCAGGTAGCTTTTAACAAAGGAATGGATGGCAGTATTTACAAAAAGTTGTAGCATGTTTCCAGCTTTTAAAGAATATTTTCAGTGTGTTCAAGAAGAACGTGATATTGATTCACTTTACAGTGTGAATAACATTTAATGATCCACAAATGTGTAAAACAGTAACATGAAAGAGAAGCGTGTCTGTAGCATTAGTAGAGTGAGTACTTTGTGCTACATCACAGTCTGATAACAGTCGTATTTATGATAGCTGATATAAAATACTAATCAGTTAAAGCTCTTTAAATCAGAGAAACCTGCCATAACTGAAAGGGAAACTGTGAATACATTAAGTCATAAAATGAGGAGTTGATTCAACATAACAGATAAAAAGGGAATATAAAATCCTGTTGTTAAAGTGAGCTACAATCAGCGAGGATCCTTCATCATATCAGCAGCGACCACAGATTACATAACTGACCAGAATTCATTTATAACATAATATAAAGATAATTTTGCTTTTGATGACAAGCAAAAATGTGCACAGGTCTAATGAGTGCATAGAGATGTAGGAGAGTGGGGTTGTGTTTATTAGAGTGTGTCCTCTGCTGTCCCCAAAGAGCCTTTGACATTATTGTCCACAGACTGAAAAGACTTCAAATTGCCTTTCTCTTCTCTCTGTGTCTCTCTGATAGACGTCCTTTATTGAGGCTCCTCTGTCCTGTGTGACCCCCTGACACAGAGAGGTATGACCCCACACACACACACACACACACACACACACACACACCGTCTATATGGGGATGCAGAGGCACTGTGAAGTAGAATTGAAGCATGATTCAACTATGTTTATGTTAAACCCTATCTAAAGTTAGTGAAAGTCTGAGAGTGTATCCTCTGGTTCAGAGTGTGTGTATTCAGAGCAGCATGTGTTGTTTGTGGGTTTGTTTCCGTGAAGCTCAGCAAATGTCAGCCATAATAAAACACCATGGTGCAACAGCAGTGTGCATCGCCACCCACACAAACATAGAAAAGCAACACACATGCAGTCAGCTGTATATACCTCTCCACTTCCGTCCCCTTCTCTGTCTTTCTCTCCCCCTCTATACTTTACTTTGTATAGCTGAGCTCCTAAAGAGAAGACTTTAACCAACAAAGACACTTTAGAGTATCCACTGAGTGTGTGGGGGCTTTTATTTCCACTGGAAACGTATATACATGTTCACTGCTCATGATGAATTGTAATAACTTTGGTGATCCCTTAACTTTTCATCTAGCGCCACCAACAGGTCAAAATTTGTATTTGTCCACAGTACTTTGGTTTATGACCAAAAACCTGCAAAACTAATGACCTTCCCATCAGCCTCAGCAGTACGTTGTGTTTAGGGCTAATTAGCAAATGTTAGCATGCTTACATGCTAAACTAAGATGGTGAGCGTGATAAATATTATATCTGCTAAACATCAGCATGTTAACATTGTCATTGTGAGCATGTAAGCATGCTGATGTTAGCATTTAGCTCAAAGTACAGCCCCACAAAGCGTGGCTGTAGACTCAGTTTTGTTCTCCAAATATCAAATTGAAATTGCAACGTTAAACAAACAAAAAGAAATGAAATTCCTCACCTTTTTTGGTTTTCATTTATAATTTGTCATTATCCTTTTAAGAGGAGAATAAGAGAAAACTTCTTCTCTCAGCCAGTAATAAGAACTTTTAATTGAGATTATATGATAAGTAGCAAGGATTTAATTAAGTGTAAGCCTAGAACTGTGTCAGCGTGATGTTGTATGTTTACCTACTATTACCCACAAGATTTCACTCAGCCTATTTTTATTGTTTTAAGTGAATTCTGGCTGTAGGTGCACCAGTCATTTATGAAGCAGGGACCTGGATTTGGACGCTACTTTCTAAAAAACAAATGTTTGGACCTATTTCCTGTGACCAACCTTTGTACTTTGACCCAGTAATTGGGAAAACGGCAGCCAAGCTGTTCCTGGCCCTCTGACAAAGTTGGGGGGAATTGCGGGAAGGGTAATTATATCTAAGATGGTTTAAAGCTTTCAGAGTTAAAATAGGAAGCAAACCTCACAGACCAAATGTTCCTCCATGTCAGCTATACACAGACAGACGGACAGACAGGGAGTAGTTATCACCAAGGCCAGGCTGGAAATAACAATTTACTTGCTCACCATGGGAGTCCAGTGTGGTAACTGGTGAGACTTTTGGAAACAGTCATAGCTCTTTTTTGGCTCATGTAACATCCAATCCAAAGAGCTCTTCAGTGAAGCCATAATGAGCGTCAATAAAAGTTTTCAGCAGCAAGCTTTTCATTGACTCACATGCATCCACCTGTTCAGCTGCCTTCCTTTATTGCTGGCTGTCCTTTAAAGGAATAGTTCAGCATTTTGGGAAACATGCTTATTTGCTACAACCAGCAGCTGGTTAGCTTAGCTTAGCATGAAGGCTGGAAACAGGGAAACAGCTTGCCTGGTTCTGTCCAACAGTAGTCTAAAGCTCACTAATTAACACGTTATATCTTGTTTGTTCAGTCCGTACAAAAAAATTAAGCACAGAGGTTATTGATCTGTTCATCTAACGCTCCAGAGAGCTAATAAGCATATTTCCCAAAATGTTGAACTATTGCTTTAACACTTAATAATTTATCTGCCTTATTCAAGGACATCTTGATAATAGAGGACAGTGTTGGCAGGAGGAATAATACTCTTACGATGTCTTAACTCTCGACCAAGACCAGCTCCATTTCCAGGGCAGATGCAGAACTGCAATGTTAATCAATCTTTTCAAGCTTTCGTGTCATAATTGTGTTATATTTTTTCTGTAGCATTAGATATTGGAAGCTAAAGATATTTCTATTAAGGTATTTAGGGCTGCAGTGATTAGTTGATTAATCAATTAGTGGATCGATAGAAAATTAATCTGCAACTATTTTGAGAATTGATTCGTTGTTTAGGTCCTTTTTCAAGCAAAAAATGCCAAATATTTAATGGTTAGGTGGGAAATGAGCTTATTTGTCAAGCACCAGTAGATGATATAATGAGGCCTATTCTCTCTTCTGGCCAATCAGAGCTGCATATGTAAAAAATCTGCCCAAAAGTTACAGATTCAGTTGGAGGCAAGCACTTGCCTCTTTATCAAAATACCTGAATGCACCGTTACTTGCTGTCCTAAGCTCTTGATGTATCTGGAGATTCCAGTTTTTATCAAACATGTTTGATATTGTGGTCAAGATGGAACTTACAGTCTACCCGACATGAGACGTCCTCCGATGAAGGTTGTCTAGTACGGTCTAGTGTTTTACTCAAGGGCACTTTAAAGAAGTGGCGTGACTGTCACTTATTGAGAGAGGACATTTGGGACAGAAGAATGAAAGTTATACTTGACTAAATGGTATCAACGGCTTCTAGTGTGTGAGTGAGAGTGAGAATTAGCAATGAAACAGCTGTATAAAGATGTATGGGAATGAGAGAGAGAGTGTTTGTCTCTGTGTGACTGGGAGAGAGAGAGAGGCTGAAAGAAAGGAGGAATCCTTTTGTCTGGATGAAGCATGAAGTCTCCTGGGAAGCTTTCAAATCCTCTCTGGAATGTGTGTGTGTGCGTGCAAGTGCAGAAAATATGTGTGTTTGCGTGTGTGCAAGTGCGGAAAGTGTGTGTGTATCGGGGGTTGGCTTGTCACCACATTTATACAAGGAATGCAAATATTTGTGTGTGTGTTTCAGTTTTGTGGTGTAGTATAACTGTTACCATGGTAACTGATATCCTCTGGTGATTTGTGTCACCTGACAGCAGTGGTTGACAGCTATCTTTCTTTCTTTCTTTCTTTCTTTCTTTCTTTCTTTCTTTCTAAGTTTCTTTCTTTCTGTTACAGCCGCCTCCCCCTCCCCTCTCTCTCTTTCTCTCTGTACCCTTGTTAAGTTGTCTCAATGCCAGCCTACAGATCAGATTTCATCAGCTGCTCTCATTAATGTGTTTATTTACCAAGCACTCAACTCATCCTCCGGTGGCCCTGAATTTGACTCTGAGCCCGCCTCTAGTTTGTGTGTGTGCGTGGGGTGTGTCGGTATGCATACAGTAGACCTGTTACAGTTACACAGTGCCTCGTTTGTCAGTATCATGGTTGTATTTTCCGTCCATTTAGTCACTTAGGAGGTTCCTGTCTTAGGTTTATCTGAATTTGAAGTCCCTTTTTAAAATGTTGAACAAATCCCATCCACCAGAAGCACGGAGAACATTTCAAGAACTGATTGCTGTTGGTCTTTGAAGTCTTTGCTGATCATGTTTCCTGCAAAAGACCAAAAAGGAAATGCACTGCGTCAACACCAAACAATGCTCATACAGTGACAACGTAGATGGGAGACACAAGATAGGGACTGCAGATGAAAATGAGGTTTAAGCTATTCTGATACAGTACAGAATTAGTAACAATTATATTGAATATTTTGCATTTTACAAATAAAATAAAATAATAAATAATAACGCCTATGATATCAAATAAAGCTATATCAAGCTTTGACCTCTCCAGAGGTCATTTAAAATATCCACACACATTTTTTTTTCTTTAGATTGATCATAGTGGTATAACATCATTATTTATTTGACCAAAAACAAAGCTAAAATCTTTTCCACCTCACTGGAGCATAAAAATGTTTTTCAATACTTGGATGGAGACCCAGGTGCTGAGCTTTCCTGCTGTTTTGTGTTTTGTGCAGGATGGTGATGGAGGATCGGGGGCAGAGAGACGGAGGGACAGGGACTCCAGCGACAGCAGGAGCAGAGGGGAGACAGATCTTCGTGGAGCTTGGTGAGTGACCTTTGACCCCTAATATAAGCCTTACATGGCCTCTGAATGGCACCCAGGACGGATCTTTTCTTTTCAACCCTCTGGCATTAATTTGATTGTATGTAATTTTGTTTTTCACACTTAAGAAATGAGCTTTATTCTCTGTAGTGGAAAAAGTGTTCTTAAATATATCACTCCATCAAAAGCACTCTGAGGAAAGTTCATGTTCATCCTGAGCGGCTTCGGGATGAGATTGATGAGAGATCAGAGATGTTTTCTCGATTAAGGATGCATAATGACCCAGCAGAGCTTCTAAATGTCTTCTTCTTTTCGTCACAGGGGAGCAGAACTTCGATGCCATTTGTCTCTCTACATATCGAACAGCCTGCAAGCTCAGATTCATACAGAAGAGATGCAACTGTAAGTCAACCCTGGTCTCCTTCAGCATTTATAATGTTAGTTATTAAGAGAATGACATGAGAGTTTGAATTTTTGTCTGCTGCTTAAAATGACCATCAAGTATCATCATGGATTTCTAGTGCAACACTTGTGTTGAGTGTCAATACAGAGATTTTTTGGTGAAATAAGTTTGTGATTAAAAAAAAAAAATGTCCCCGCTGTGGGACAATAAAGGCTTATCTTATCTTATCTTATCTTATATACAAACTTGTCTATGTGACCAATATCTTGTGGAGGAAAATAAGATTAAATTGTCACCTTCATCCCACTTTTATATCAAATTACTTTCTGTTGACATGATGTACGTTCTTTCAAAAATACTGTCACAACAACTGTTTAGTTTAAATACTTCTTAGTTTAAGAAAAAAAGGGAAAGATATTTTATATAAAATAAGATTTTTAAAATCAATATGTGCAATATCATGTACAACACTAGTTCATTTACAACACTAGTTGTGGGTACTGTATGTGTACTGCTATTGCCTTTAGGTTTGAGTTTTGAGTTGCTCTTGTATAGTTTATTAGTTTTTATAGTTTATACTGTTCTTATTTTATATACTTATAATTTATGTATTTTATTGTAAGTTTCTGTATTTGTCTGTACTTAGTCTTCGTGCTGCCGTAACACCCAAATTCCACCTCTGGGGTGTGTGAAAATTTCACTGACTTGACTCTCATTGCAGTGCATCTGATCGACATATACAACGTGATTGAGGCGGTGCGGGACGCTGGTCTGAACGCTGTCGAGCTGAACGCCGGCATCTCTGTGACCAGACTGGAAAACTTGGTGTCCTCCCTGTACAACCAGCTCAGCAAGCGCCTGCCCACCACACACACCATCAACCCGCGAGAGAGCACCGTCCTGTTAGTTGAATTCATACTGGCCGCCATTGACAGGTGACTATAGTGAAGAAGAAAAATTGTGTTTTTGGATGCTCACCTTTTGCACCTTGATATCCTGTTGTTGAAATGTCAAACCCATATCCCCGTGTGATAACTTCACATGTAGTTTTATGTAGAAGTGAGGATGACATATACTGTATTACACTGTCTAAGTGTTTGTGTGTGTGCTTGTTTCAGTGAGCCTGACAGCCATCTGACGGTGCTCTCTGTGAAGGCGATGCTGGCCACACTGTGCGGAGGGAAACTGGTAGACAAACTCCGCTGTGAGTACCAGTCGATACCATCACGACTGACATGGAATCTGTTACAGATCAATTATCTTACATTTCCAAGAAATACTTTAAACATTTCCCAGAAAATGGGCATGAACTTACTGATTTCACATGTAGGCTTTGAGTGTAAACAAAGAGATAGAAATAGTGACAATGATAGCATAACAGGAGCAAGAGTATGCGTTTTTGTATTTGTTTTTTGTTTTGTATGTTTTTATATATATTAGTGCAGTATAGACAGTGCACCGAAATCAACATTTATTATGCATATGTTAGCATGATTTTGCAGTCGCTTGGTAGAATGTTAAATCGTTGGTGTGTGTTGCTGGCTGAGGTGCACAATGCAAGGTTTTAATTTTCCATTTGTCATCATTCATTTCAGAGGGTGAGCTCCACTTATTATTATCCACATATTACTATAAATCTTACCCACTGCATTCTTACTGCATTTATGTCTAACTCAATCTGTCAGTGTGAATTTCAGCATGTATGGAGATATGTACAGTACATGTCACATATGTGCCACCTTGTGGAAAATACAGGTTAATGCTGCTGTTTGCTCATGTTAATTTACCCGCTCTTTTATTAATGATGTTGTGTGGACAGGAATGTGTTCACAAAGTCACATTATGGAGACTCGCCTCCCATCTGGGGACAAAAAGCTTGTCCCTGCAAGGTTGACCATTAAAATGTAGGTTTAGTTAAAGTTTGATTAAAGTCAGGGTTTGGGTAAGGGTTGGGGTTAGGCATGTAAAAGTGAAATTAATATAATTTAATTCAATGCTTTCCTAATTATGTGTGTGTGTGTGTGTGTAGATGTGTTTTCTCAGGTATCTGACTCCAGCGGCGTGTTGGCACAGTCCAAGTTTGATGGTTTTTTGAGGGAGGCTCTCAAGCTGCCCACAGCTGTACATGAAGGACCGTCCTTTGGCTACACACACACCTTAGCACGCTCCTGCTTCCCACAACAGGTGCACTCGCACACCTCATCCATATGTCCTTTATTATTTAGATTTATTTCATAGTTTATACAAAACCTGATTTTCTCTATTTGCCAACAACCCAATTTCTCTGCGCAGGATTATAAGGAGTGAATCTGATTGTAATGGTTGATTTTTGTTTTGGGGTTTTTATCGTGGCTTTCTCTGCGTTCCTGAAGAGTTTTGTCTTTTGTAGAAGAGGGTGATGCTCAACATGTTCCTGGACATCGTAGGTGACCCTCCTCAGTGTCTTGTCTGGCTGCCTCTCATGCACCGCCTGGCCAGCGTGGAGAATGGTACACACGCGCACCACAGACACACACACACACACACACACACACACACACACACGCACCACAGACACACATACAAACGTATATCAGCCGGCAGTAAATTTCAGCAATACATGTTTTTTTGGCTGCAATGTTGTTTTTTTTGTCCTTTTGTTTTGTTTTGTTTTGTTTTTTTAAAGATATTTTTAATTTCCAGTAAACTTTAATGTTCAAATTTGAAGTATTCTTTCACAGTTACTGTCAGCTTTGATAATAAAGCTTATTGTTAAACTGTAACATAAGCTGCTTCAGACATATTTTAATCACAGTTGTAATATTGTTTGAGGCATTGCCAAAAATATTATTATGTAAATGTAACCTAAACAAATAAATATAAGCTAATATATTTCAGTCAGTTTTCAATATTGATGTCAGTATTGTCCTCAAAAGTCAAGTTTCAGTCTGGCTCAAGTCTCCATCTTGGATTTCCTGACCTGTTGTCAAGGGAGGCCAGCTGTGTTGTCTCTTGACCAACATGTGAGACTCTAAAACTATCACTGACAAGATTCGGTCTCTCTTCTTTCTCTCTCTCAGTCTATCATCCCGTGTCATGCTCCTACTGTCGTGGCAACGGTATGACGGGCTTCCGCTATCGCTGCCTCCGTTGCCGTGGCTACCAGCTCTGCCAGAACTGCTTCTGGCACGGCAACGCCAACGGCTCTCATAGCAACCAGCATCAGATGAAGGAGCACTCGTCTTGGGTGAGTCACTGTGTGATTATTCATTCGTCACACCAGGGGGCACTCCGTGTGTGTGTGCTGTTGGACTTCCATCTTTATGAGGACCATTACGAATTTTAGACCTTGACAGTGGAGCACTTGGAAAGTAAGACATAACATGACATTTTATCTGGTCCTCACTTCTTTAAAGAGCTGTTTGAGGGTTAAGACTTGGTGTTAGGGTTAAGGTTAGAATGAGCTAGTTTGAACTAGTTTAAACTGATTAAATTCTGGTTTAAAACAGGTTTTACTATAAAAACACACTTCCCTAGTTAATGTTTTGCACATCCTGCACAAACTGTACAGCTCTTATTTTCATGACAGATATATTGTGCAGTTCTTTCTTATTTTATCTTATTCTATTTTATTTTATTTGATAATATTTCTCAACATTTTTAATCCTAATTTCTCTATTTTATATTTGTATTCTTGACTTGCTTTTTTATAGTACTTGCTTTTTACTTGCTTTATTTTATATATATTTTTATTTTATTTTTCTCTGCTATGCTTATTTATGCACCAATATACCAAAGCAAATTTGTTGTATGTCAAAACCTACATGGCAATAAATCCGATTCTGATTCTGATTATAAACACACAACAGATCATCACAGCGTATTCAAAACTTGCAAATATCTCTTGATAATCAGTAGCCAAAAACAGGTCTATTTCCATTCAAATATTGTTACGTCTTTGCTAATTATGATGTATTTATTTCCAAAAGTCTGAATGGAAGTGTCACAATCCTATTAAATGTAAAAGATATTCCAAAAAAGTTGCACTATCCTGAAGGGGAAAATGTTTTCAATGAGGAAATTATGTATTAATAGATGGAAACATAGTTGTTGAATTATTCATCAGACAGGCTTGGCATAATTTGTCTTATTAATGTTTCAGTTTCAGGGATAAATCTCTTTGCTAGTGCAGCTCCTGCCTGTCCAATCGAATCTTCTCATCACAATAATCCTCTGCAGACTTATCATATCATTCAACAGGATTCAGTTTTGGGCTCTATTTTATTCTCAGTTTATCTGCTTAAATTCAGCATTATATAGCACAAATATTTACTGTTACGCCAAGGAACCACAGTTACATCTGCCTCTCCTTTCTGTTTAAGTGCAGTTAACATTGCTGCAGAAAACTTCTGGGTTTCAAATGTCAGCAGAGTCCCACCGTTTATAAACGTTGACCTGACGTGTGTGTGTGTGTGTGTGTGTGTGTGTGTGTGTGTGTGTGTGTGTGTGTGTGTGTGTCTGTGTGTGTGTCTGTGTGTGTGTCTGTGTGTGTGTCTGTGTGTGTGTGTGTGTGTGTGTGTGTGTGTGTAGAAGTCGCCGGCGACAAAGCTTGGCCGAGCCCTGAGCAGGACTCTGGGCTGTGTGTCGTCCAGAGAGCCCCCTCATCCAATTTACCCAGAGGAACCTGAGAGGACCCTTAACCTCACCAACATAGTGTAAGACCTCACAACACTCACACACACTTATGATTGACACAAGAGTTGCTTAGGAATGATCCATTTAAAGAAAGCCTATGTGATGTTTGAATGAAGGAATAGCACATTCTTTGTCATGAAGAGGAAACGGTGAATTAATAAGGATGCAGCAACAGGGCCTCATATCAGCTAACGTAAGATAACTTCAGCTTGATATTCCTATGTACCTGATTTGTATGATTTTATCTTAAGAGATTTTAGTGAAATTCATGAAATTCAATGTGCCATTATCCTATAATTACCACACATGGCCACAGTGTCCGCTGTTAAGCAAAAGGACCATGGTCCTGCATTCAGTAGCATTGTAAATAGCACTGTTACCTCAACAATATGGATGGAAACAATGTCACATGGTATTTCTAAAGTCAAGGTTAAGGAAGTAGGGCTCAGCAAAAACACATCATATTAATACTATTCCACTGAAAGACTGACTATACACAATAATACTGAATTATTGCCCAGCCCTATATATACGTACATGCAACGTTAATGCTGCATAAGACACTAGTTAATGTTCATTCAGGCACTGGCACAGTTAAAGGGCTTTGTAGAAGCTCTAATGGGAAAGTCAACACTTAACACTGAAGAAAAGGTTACTTTGCATTACAGGAAGTGAAACATTTACTACCAGGAGGATACTCTCGGCTTAAAATAACATTTTGGTCCGTTATCACTGGTACAGTTACATGTACACACATAGTTGCGATAACATGACACCTCAAAAGTCCCACCTCCATCACCAACTACTTTGGTTGCTCCGCCCCTTGTGGTGGATCCACACTGTTCGATTTTCCAAACTACGACAGACTGGGTCATTACAGACCTCCAAGCACTGGGCACATATTCAGGCCAGCACACAGAGACTGCACTTAGTACAGATGTGAGTATGCTTACATTGATGCTGCGTCAGGTTTATTCCTCTCCCAGACTTGCATTTTCTTCTGAATTTCTGTCTTGTTTTCGATTCCCTCTCGATCTGCATTCGTTCTTTTCCTCTCCCTTTCTCTCCCTCTGGTGATCTTTGCCCTGTCTGTGTTTGCTCAGACTAGTACAATTCACTATTGCATGATTGCACTCAAAAGCACGTGAGAGTGTGTGAGTGTAAGAATGTGTGTTTTCTGACAGGCAGGACTTGGTATTTTAATGATTTAATGTTGTTGTCCTTACTCTGTGTTTACACTGTTGATAATATGGTTCTGTACATTCATTGTGTGCGTGTGTGTGTGTGTGTGTGTGCGCGCGCGTGTGCAGCCCCTCTCGTCCCATTGGGAACACCAGTGAGGCCATGTTGCTGTCCTCCTCAGTGCCCGAGTCCTCCAAGAGGTAAAGACTGACATGAAGAGTGGAAAAATACCAGTGTATTTAGTGTTTGTCATATTTTGTTTTGTCTGATTAGAAGTTCTGGAGTTTAAGGCCATGGGTGATGACTTGTTTGAGTCGACATAAATGGGTTTTTTAAAAAGGTGCTTCATTCTCTTGTTCCTTGTAAATTACTATTTCCTCTACACAAGCTTTACACCCATTGTCAATTTCATTTTGCTGATTAGATTTGATGAAAATAAAATTTGGGCGTCTTATGCAGCAATTAGTGCATGATTTTCCCAGCAACATTCACCAAACATTCCCCATTTGTAGCTTCTAAATTGTGTGGATTTGCTGCTTTTCTTTGTTTTATGTGATAGTAAATTGAATGTTTTTGGATTCTTGCCTGTTCGTCTGATAGTTCCCATTTTCTATTGTTTTTTAAAGTTAGACATTGAATGCCTCTTTCTATCTTGAGAAAGGACTGAAAACACCAGGGACAACGATGGAAATAAGTCCAGGATTTTATCGCTCCATTCCTGACAAAGTCTGACAGATGATATGTTACATATACATTACATTATATTACCAAACCAAAAGAACATGATTAATTTGATTTTCACTGCAGAGTGTACAAAATAACGGCGATACAATGTGCTGAGACATGCAAAAAGCATAATGAAAATATGTAAGAAATGACATTTTCTTGTTGGAAAATAAATTAAATATGTCAAGATATATGTGATATATAGTTAATATCTGAATAATGTAAATTCACAGCATCAATATGCAGACTGAGAGGCTGTGATGGCAATACTGAAACAATCTATCACATCATACACATTCATCAAGAATACATGGCTGTCAGTGTGAAATAAAGCTGTTGGTGTAATTCCTGCAAATTACCAAGATGGGATCATGATCAGCGTATGTGATGCTGACCGCTTATTTCCTGTCTGTTTTTCTCTCATCCAGTTTGGCAGCCGCTCAGCGTATGAACGAGGAACACGCTCTGATCGCTGCGTATGTGAATCGCCTCCAGAGCAGACCGTGGTGAGAGAGCAGCAGGGACACAGTGGGGGGGCGGTTACATAAGGGAGTCAGGGAGGGCGTAACGAGGGGAGCAAGGTGCAGCACAGTTGGGCCTTAACTTTGTTGAAGTGTATCCACATTTGATCTTGTAGTTTATCATCATTGTAGTGAAGAGAAAAGCCCATTTAATACAAAAACGTTTGTGTAAATCATCTCTCCAAGCTGTTTGTTTGCAGGTTGCGCTGTCTACTGTGTCTCCATTAGGCCAGTCATTTAAATACTGCTGTCCACAATCAGCCCCTGGGGCAACATTTACACTCAGTAGCCAGTTAAAGTTAAAACACAGAACGTCCCAACTGCTACTTCAACATCATCGATGCGTCCAGCATCCTTTTATCCTAATTTAGTCAGTGAACAGAAGTTTGCCAATAGCATAAAGCAGTACTAGTGTGAAGCCTACATTTCCAAGGTCAGGTGGAGTAATGATCGATGACTGACAATATATTCTTACATGGTCAGTGTTTGATTTTAGGGTCATTTTGGTTCTTTTTGGAGGTAGTTGCATTGACGACGTAGATTCATATTGCATATTTACAAATAAATGTTTTTGCATTATTGCTGGAAACAGGCAGCAGGCTTTACAGAACATCCTTTTTCCCCATAAAGCAATCCATGTTCCGTTTATTGGTTGCTTTACTGTTGTTGTAGGGGTTTATGTGGGGTTAGCATGTTCCTTTACCACTGGGTGCATAGTAGCAACATGTTCTACTGCTACAGGCTGTGAACATGGCTGTTGTCAGAGAGCAGAATGCACTGTAAAGTGTTGACAATAACAGAATAGGCTCCCATTTTTCACCCACAGTTGCACACAGGGGACGTTTGACAGATTCATACTGTATATGAATGTTTGACAACTCAAGAAAAAATGATAGCAGGTTCTTTAAATAAAAAACATAACGGTTTTTGGCCATATAAATGTTTAGTTTATATTGCTGTCAGTAAGTTTCTGATTTTCTCTGCTCTCTGTGTGTGTCAGTAGTGTGGACAGTCCCAGCAGGCAAGATGAGGAGCACAAACTGATCGCCCGCTACACCTCCCGACTGGCAGAGACAGACGGTGCAGGAGTGAGTCAATAACACCTTGTTTTCTCACACACAGTAAACTGCAAATACATAAATACACAATCAGGTACTTCTTTGTTAATATACACAGAGCTCTGGCACACAGCTGTGGGTGGTCTCTCTCTAATCTTAAAGCAACAGTTCGAAACTAAGATCTTCTTTTGGTTAGTAAATGATCATCACACAGTCTGTGCAAAACCAAACGAGCTCCAGTCATTTTGTGTGTATCTTCCAGGTGTTACCTAACCGGAGCACCAGCTTTGATGTGAACAAACAGAAGAGGGAGCTCATTGCTCAGCTGGAGTACAAAAACAGGTAGAAATGTGTGAATAGTGGATGAGTTATTCATTTGAATTTAGTTTTACCCTAATGTTTATAGAAGCTGGTCTTATTTTGAAAATAATTGTAGAAAACTTCTAAATTGTCTACCCCTGCACTTATTTAATTTAAATGATGTGTTCTAATAATTAATGTTGTCAGTTACCTTATTTAGTACTATTAAAGCACAGTTGATGTGTTTTCTTTCTTTTTGCTGAAAGAAAGGTACATCCCTTTACAATAAAAGTGTCCTGTGTGTATATTTCTGTGCTTGTCTACTGTATTTCTCAATGTCTACAATATACGTATATGCATATGTTTGAGTTTGGGTTCCTCAAATGCAACTGCTTTTCAGAATTCCCTAAATCCCCCAAAAAATCTGCAAAACGCTGCAGAAGTGTGAGCGGGTGTGTGTGTGCGTGTGTGTGTGTGTGTGTGTTCTTGCCCTGTCTCTTCACAGTCTGTTCAGTCATGTAACGCTCCCCCAGCCTCAGCTGACCAGTATGTTTTTCATTTCCCAGAGAGATCTTGGCAGAGATCAAACGTCTCCGCGTAGAGCATGACGCAGCGTGCCAGGCCAGCCCGGAGAAGGGCAGCACCAACCCAACTCTGCTGGCTGAGCTTCGTCTGCTCAGGTAAACACAAACGCCACCATAGACCAGACTGGCTGGGAGCTGGGTAGTCTGTTCTCCTGCTGCACATATACATACTATAGCGATTATTTGTGAGTCATACCCCCAGAAATGATTACCCAACATCATTTTCAAAAACAATCAAAGTTTGTCAGCCTCTACCCCGCGGGTTTTCTACGTTGTGTGCCGCAGTGTCAGATTTGGCGGGAAATCTGCCATGTTGCTTTGCAGCACAGAGGGAGAGTGCTTTATGGCAGATGGTTGGGACAGATGGTGGATCTTGTGAAAAGCCAACGTAAAAATCACTTCCAACATGTTTATGCATTTTGGTAAAAACAAATTCCAAGGAAGAGGAGGGAGACTTGATGCGATGACAAATCTTTCGAGAGAGCTGCAGTAATAATGATGTGGTTTAAAATGAGACGCAGAGCAGATTTGATGACTACAGCATCTTTCAACTTATTCTGATGCTGCAAGTTTTTGTTTGTAGAAAAGTGAAACAATCTCAGTGAGACTTTTTACAGTCTTGCTGGTGGTAGCCGTATGCTTTTCTGTCGGTGTCTTTTTGGATCGGGCCACTCGGGGGCGCCAAATTCAAAAGTTTTCAAATTCTGCACATAGTGGCTTTAAGTTGTGTAAATCACAATATGTACTTTGTAAGTGATTTTGACTACAATATTCAAAATATACTGTGATCAATGTAGCATTTTTTCTGAAAGCTCTTATATTATCTGACTTGGGGGGTAAATTTCACGCATGTGTAGTCAAAACTGAAACAACCTTAATGACACACATTAGCGCATACCCATAATTCAAGGTAACCACTCATTTGATGGTAACTTGTTAAGTGCACACTAATTAAATGACCTCCTTCACATCTCAGCAGCAGATAGTGTAACTATTCATCCAATGTGTGAATTACAGTCATTATCATCAGTAATATTACTATCTGGAGTTGTCTGATGGTGTGACCTCTTGCAACTTGTAGTCATCTTTTCCATCACTTCCCTCCATGCCACATGATATTAATATGAAGTTCCCACCCTCTACAGTATCCGTGTGTATGTGCAGGACAGTTAACTAGCCAGTGGCTTTTCAGATATATCCATGTCTCGGTCATATCCTCGTTTTAGATTGTCTTTAAGGAGTTTGTGCGTTTTTCAGCACAGATTCAGGACAAGACATCATTATTGAAGAAAGCCTCCAGTAAAATACCTTTAAATAATCCAGATAAAGTGGTTATCTGGAGGTTGCTGTCACTCTCTCTGTTGAAGCTTGACTGGGATGATAATGACTCAAATCTGGAGTTACTTTATGACTCAGACTCTTTTACTTGTTTATTTACTCATTTATCCTACCATGTGAAGAGAAGCCAAGCAGGAAAGAGAAGAGCTGTGCTCCTGCTTTAATGTCCCATCCAGACCACATACTGTTTGGAAAAAAAGATTGTAAACACCTCTATATGCCTGTTACTCTGTTATGATGTTAGTTACATATGCCAGCTGAATTTGTACTTCTCAAATACTTTGAAACCCTTGGTGGTCTACACTAGAGCATTTTAAGCAGTTTTACGTGCATGATGAATGTCCCTTGCTGTTTTTGTCATCTGAGAAGCAGTATACATCTGTCTTGATTGGGTTTTCAAGATTTCAAAGGTTAGTTTCAAGGTTTTGTGGTCTGCTCATGATGCTCATGTTCCAGTCAGCTAGCTCTTTCACATTTCACCTCCGCTGAGTCTCCTCTCCCAACCCTGAAACAAATGATCTCCCAGGAAAATGTCAAGGATGTCTGATCTTGTGTTCCCTCACCTTCGATCTCCAACCATCCACCTTTCCATCTGATTGCTCTACGATTTTGCATTTTCTCAGGCAATGCTCTCACCTGGCTCGTGCCGTTTGGGAGCAGTGATCTCCTGGGAGTCTTTCAAGGACGAGCTTGTGCTCAAAAGCCTCCTTTTTCAGGCTCTTATTTTGCTAACCAGGCGACTTGACAACTGTGTGCATAGGTGAGAGAGAGAGAGAGAGAGAGAGAGAGAGAGAGAGAGAGAGAGAGAGAGAGAGAGAGAGAGAGAGAGAGAGAGAGAGAGAGAGAGAGAGAGAGAGAGAGAGGAGTTTTTTTATCCACTCATAAACCTCATCAGACATGACCAACCCAAGAAGTCTTGATTGGAGTGTGTTAGGATCTAGCTACATTTACGCCAGTTTTGATCTGGCTAATGGAGATTGATACTATTTATGTGGCTTAGGGCAAATTAATGTGTACTAAAAATCTGGATATGCATGACATGAGTGCGTCTAATCTCAGAGCTCTGAGTTTTCAGCTTTCTCTGTTCCTGTGCCATTGCAACCTCAAATGATTTCAGTTTGCCTTCTGTGAGTCCTTGCACTTGGGTTCTTGTATTGCTGCCTCCTGACACTCTGTCATGTGACGGTAATGGAGGGTTGGTGTGTGTTGCAGACAAAGGAAAGATGAGCTGGAGCAGAGGATGTCGTCTCTGCAGGAGAGCAGGAGGGAACTGATGGTGCAGCTGGAGGGACTGATGAAGCTGCTCAAGGTGACACACACACTGACTATTGTTTTCAGCATGGTGTATTCTCACACACTAGAGGGCAAAGTCTTCACACCTCCCTGTGTCTGTCCTCGCAGTAACAAGCCTCACTTTTCCCTCTGCTATTTCAACCTTAATAATTTCACCTTTTCTAGCTCTGACTGTATCTGACCTCTTTTCCATCCTTTTCCTCCCTATTTGTTTCCAACTGCCCATGTTGTGGCCCTGTAGGATGAGGAACAGCGACAGGCAGTAAGTTTATCCCCCTTATGTTGGACTCAGTGGTGTAAATGTGGGATTCAGCCCTAAATGTCATGCAGAAACTTTCAATGCCAAAAAACTTTACAAGCAACGAGGAAACTGCCTCGTTTTTCCAATTGGGATCTAAATTATGATTTGGCTTTTTCCAGCAGTTGCCAGAACTTTTACTACTTTGTGGAGATGAAGTCAGCTGCAACAAAAATTACAAGTTAGATGTTTCTGAAAGCCGTAAACGATGGCATCGATGTGTAACAACCCTTATAAATTCGTCTCTCAGGCGCAGGCGGCTGGCTCTTCTCACGCCTCTCCTTCTCGACCGAGCCCGTCAGCCGTCCGCTCTGTAGGTGCATCTCCCCAAGCTCACATGTACCCTCCTCAAGATTCACTCGCTGGGGTGGGCGGTGACGTACAGGAAGCGTTCGCCCAAGGTAAGTCTGGAACTTACAGTAAGGTGTAAAAAAACCTGTTGCACTCAAAGTAACATGCAGATCTGATGGCTTTGGTTTAGTTATCGCTCTGAGACAAAGTACAACGTACAATAAACAGGGTTCGTACAAAGTCTTGAAAGTTTGGAAAATGCTTGATTTTGTTGTATGTTTTCAAGGTTAGGAATATGCTTGAATTTCAATATATTCCTTGAAAAATGCTTGATTTTCATCATCTACACAATCACTCATGTAAACCAAAAATCTTTTAATATTTGAAATGAAACGTTTGCCATCTCCTGGTATTTATAGTAATTTAGATGTGATGATAAAGGTTTCAAGAGTCTGGAAATGTTTGGTTAAGGTACCTTGAAAGTGATTGAAAAGTGCCTGAATGTTACTCTTATAAAGCTGTACGAACCCTGAATAAGTGAGTGATGAATTTACAAGGACAGTCCCATCATTGGTCCTTTTTTTTCATCTCTTTGAGACAGGAGAGATGTTTCTGGCAGGATTTAGTCCTGACCTAACAAGGTTTACATGTTGCTCCACCACTTTTCTGAGCAGCTCAACATTTTCTCTGTAAAGACTTAAGTGATGAATTTAAATCGAGCTGTACATTTCGGTTTGCAGATAAAAGGCAAATTCTTTTTGTATTTTAATGTTCATCTGTAAAACTATTGTGTCGTAATTCCATCCGTGTTTACCACATGTATTTATTGAATCTCTGCTCAACTACAAACACAAACGTACAATTGATTCCAGCCAGTGTTTCAGATTTGTTTCACCTTATTAGCAGTTCATGGTGCACTGTAAAACATTCAGCCTGTAATACAAACCACTTGTCAGAAACAAATAGTTCAAGAAGTAGCCCCATTTGTCAAGGAAATGCTGTGTCACAATAAAATATGTTTAACAAGAACAAATTCTCCACATTATCAGAAAATTGGTGTGGAATATTAAGTCAAATCAAGTAAAGTTTTATTCATACAGCCTCAAAATCAAATCTGCCTTAAAGGGCTTAAAAGATGGTAAAAAAAGTGTATGTGTTTAATGAATTCTGCTCTGCTCAGGATGTAAAAATGTGTCGTGTCAGAAAGGGTAAAGGAGGCAAGTTAATTTTAAAAGCGATTAGTTATTATGCAGGCAGTATAAAAGTTTCAGTCAGATCTCATAAAGTGAAGTGAAAGGAGTATCACAAGAGTAGTGTTAATCTAATCTTTGTACCTTGATGTGCAACACTGGATGATTGTTTTCTTTTTTCCCTCACATCTCTCTATCCCAGGCCCGAGAAGGAACCTGAGGAACGACCTTCTGGTAGCCGCCGACTCCATCACCAACACTGTGTCCTCACTGGTCAAAGAGCTCCACTCTGGTAAACACACACACACACACATATATATTCATATACACACACACTCTTCCTTAGTCTTTTGACATCTTTGTAGCTTCCAAACAATCCACTTTTCACAAATTGAGACAAACATGTTTTCTGTTTCCCTCAGTTTTGGGTATAAAACTGGTTGAGGCATACAAGAAGGTTCACTAGTTAATGCTTTCTTCATAAAACCTTATAATCTTTAGAAAGTAATGAAATTTTGGTCCGACACTGACTTTACCCTCTTTTTGGAGCAGATGATGCTCGGGAGGAAGAGGAGAGATTACTGAATGGGAAGGACAGAGGTAAGTTAATCTCTTCAGGATCCCGCCTTCTCTTTTCCCAATAAATTATCATCCTCGCTTTACTCTTTCTACTTGCTAACAAAACCTCACACTACAATGCTTAACCTTTGCACTGGGACTAACATGGGTTGCTTGAGATTGAGTTCAGTATTGTTGAATTAACACATATAGCCAGATGCTGGTAATCAGCGTCTTAAAATTGTGACTTTATCATGCAAAACCAACAACAAAATAACAATGAATAAAAAGTCCACCATTGACTCCAGGCGTCCTTTTAGAGGGTTTTTCTGAAAATGTTCACATAAAAAGGTGGGAAGAACTGGTGAGCTTTTAATAACTGAAATCAACTTTTTATCTCTTTTGCACGGCCATGTGCAACTTTTATTTATGGAAAGTTACATTGATAATGACACAAGACAGTATATAAATTTAATCTCAAGACAGTGAAAAGTAAAAAGCCATTTTTTTCAGTTTATAAGTCTTAATAAGTTTATCTTGAACTTCTGGCCTTCTTATGATAATCTTCTTTAGCAGTACCACAATGTAAAATCACTTTATATGTAAAAGTCCTGCATTCAGAATTCTACTTGAGTAAAAGTACGTAAGTATTGCCAGCTAAATGTACTTAAATCATCCAAAGTAAAAGTACTCATTTTGCAGAATGGCCCATGTCAGAGTGTTTAATTATGGTGCCCTCAAGGTCCTGAAAGATAATATTTTATGCGCACAGTGTTGTGATTTGCCATCTAGGCAGCAGGGGAAGGACCCAAATGCAGACAGTCGAGGCTCCAACAGTTCAAAGGTTTATTTCACAAAAAAACACTTACACGTAGGTGCAGGCAGGTACCTATTTATAAGCCATTATTTAGAATCTGATCATTTGTTTTGTATGTAAAATCAAAGTAACTTGTTAGTATAGCTGTTGGATAAATGTAGTGGAGTAAAAAGTACAATATTTCCCTCTGAAATGTAGTGGAATGGAAGTGTACAGTACCATAAATTGGAAATACTCAAGTAAAGTACAAGTACCTAGAATGGTATTTAAGTACAATACTTGAATAAATATACTTTGTACCACTGTTAAAAGACATGAAATTCTTCTGGGTGGATAAAGAGCTGCTTAATACAAAGTGACAGGAAATGTAAAGATGAATTTATCACTAGTAAATACTAGTAATACAGCATTAGCTGCACAGAAACCTCAATCATAGGTGGAATACATCAGTTAGCTAATTTGTAATAAAATACATTAATATACTGTACTAAATGACCCCTTGTATTTAGTTTCTTCAGTTTTTTGGAGATAATGGAGCTGAATCTTACTTTTCTTTTGCACTTTAAATGCACTTGTACTTGCAGCTTTTCCTGCATGTCTCTCTGTGTCTGTGCGACCGCGTGCACAGTCTCTATACGACTCCACTTATTCTCCAGGTGCTCGTACTGCAGTGGGCTTCATTAACATGCCATCTCATTAGAAATGCTTTATGGAGCCCCTCCTCTTTACAAGAGGACCTCCTGCAGAGACGAAGTAGTGAAACTGCTTCCTGGTCTGCTCCCCGGGCTCAGGCTAAACTCTTATTAGAATACTAACCTGCAGTACTAACCCACCGACCCCGAACAGCCAGACAGACAGGAGGCCAGAGCTCAGCCCCATGTTCAACACAGTTAAGTCTTAAAGTTTAAAGATAAAATACTGCTTTTACTGTCCACATTTTTTTTCTCTGGAATTAGTCAATTTCTGTAGCACCTGCCAAATATAGTCATGTTTTATGTTTCTATGCTAAGAACTGGTCTGGTTCTTATTACAGTTTCTGGCACAAACCTGTAGCACTTGTTTCAGCTTCAGACACTCTGCTAACTGCTAACAAAACTTTTTTTCTCTATGAAGCAGGTTAAAATGATCGCAGGACAAACAAAAACAGTAAGTGATTCAATGTCATCACCCTTTTTTAATTACATTATAATAAAAACTCAGTTTTTAACTTTATTTAGTTATTTTTATTTTTTTAGCACACTGTACAATTAATGATGTTACAAACTCTAAACTCTAAAATTGTTCCAAAGTGCACGAGATACCAAACATTCAGAGGCGAAGTCAGCAGATGTTTGTTAGAAAGGAAGACTCTTAGAGATGTTTCTGCTTTAGAACAAAAAGGCCGCTGTGTTCATGTTTTATGGGAAAAACTGTGTTGAATGACTCAAAGCAACAACTTGTTTATGGGGTTTGAACTTGTTTGCACAGCCCTACCAACGGCCTGTTTTTGGTTCCTCCTGATCGTTTTTTTTATCACTTTGTGATGTTTTATTTGAGTTCAAGTAGTTGTTTCCTGAAATGAGAAATTCAAAATCTGTCACAACAACCTTTATTTCTAAGTAGTGTTTAACAACTTTGAAATGATGTGATAGTGCTTCCTAGTTGTGTTTAACTTTTGAGAACTAAAGTAGATTTTTGGCTTATTTGCGCTCTTTCCAGGAGTTGGATGAGAAGATTGACACCACTTTCTTTGTCTGTGCAGTAAATACGAAGCCACAGCCAGCAGCCGGTTAGCTTATCCTAGTATAAGGAGCGGAAACAGGAGGAAACAGCTAGCCTGGCTCTGTCTAAATGTAAAACATCTGCCTACCAGCACCTCCAAAGCTCACTAGTTAACACGTTATATCTCATTTGTTTAATCTGTACAAAAACCAAAGCATAAACACGACATCTTGTGCTGGACTATTTCTTGGTCGCAGCAGTAACTTCATGTAGTCAAACTATTAATTTAATCCCATATGACAGAATATAGAATATATGAACTTCTGATTACTTGTCTGACTGTTCTGCCGCTCTCTCCTCAGGCAGACTGATGTTTCATCACGGCCACGACCCTGCTGGGATTAAGATATATCTTCTTAGATTCATCGTTAGCCAATGGGGATTAGAGCCCCACGGCTAATCAACCAATCACGATGCTGGACACCAAATGACCGCTGGGTTCCTACTGATGTATAGCTGTGATTCTGTGTGTGTCTTGTCACTGTGGTTTTACTTTTGTTATGATTTGATCGTGCATAGCTAAACGAGGAGTCTGAAACCTACTGATTTGTACTGTAGCACATGCGTGTGTGTGTGTATGTGTGTGTGTGCGCTCTGCGTTTTCGAGGTGCGAGCCGGTCGAGTAAGTGAGAAGGACACCGTGAAGAGACAGAAAGAGGCGTTTAGGACATTTTGTGAAGGATAAAAGTGCAGGAAAGTTTCAGGAGAGATACAGGATGTACAACATTTGGAAAGAAAAAGTGGAGGAAGGTTAATGAGACGAGAAGAGTTGTAACGTTTTAAGTTTTGGCACTGTGTGCTTAGTATTTATTGCTTTGCTTTGATTTTTGCCATTAATTCATTCAGTTTGAGTGTCTGTGTACGTGAGTGTGGTCAGGCCCTGCTGAGACGATAAGCTTTAATGGGACGTTTCCTGCTATATCAAGCCCAGACCCCAGCCCTGTGGTGATGCAGGGTGGAAAGTTGAAGTCCCAGTCCTGGTCCAGGTGTCTTGAAACCTGGATGAGATTAGTGCCATGGGTGCTGGTATGATAGCAGCTCAGGTTGTCCAGGCCTTTCTGTGTATCTCGGTACTGCAATGGGACTCCAGTCAAAGAGGAGATATCTGATTACTGTTGTGTGTGTGTGTGTGTGTGTGTGAGGGAGAGAGAATATAAAACCATTTGCTTCAACAGGGTCAGTGTAGCAACAGAGTAGCAAAGTGGGTGGAGAAGTGAGCTCTAGAAGTATTTATCCCATTTTAAAAATGTTCTTTCAAATGGTCGGTTTACCCAAATTACAAACCCGAGGGAACACAAGATGATCCAAGGAATAAGGAAGAAAAGAAATTCAGTTTATTTTCTCTGAATTCTTCGTACTTTTTGCTTTTTCTTGTGACATTTTGTGACATTATACTTTAGGACTCAAAAGATCAATCTTTCGTTGAATTTCACACAGTTCACTCATTTTTTGTGACCAATAATTTATTACATTTTGATAGAAGGACACGCATATTAAGAAATCATGTAAACAGAGAGACACAAAAAAAGACAAAAGAGAGAAAACAATTAAGAAAATAAGAGAACGGGGGAAAACAAATCTGTAAAATCTGAAGAAATATCAGTGTTTGTTTCTGAAAAATCATGTTTTTTACAAAAAAGGTGCAAAGCTGTAGAAAATATAAAACACTGTAATCAGGAACAAAACACATCACTACTGTTGCTGAATTCATCCAAAATTGACTCCAAATTTAACAGAATTTTAGGCTCTGTGATTGGATGTTTCTCACTGCAGCACTCCTTGGGAGTTGTCCTTGACTTTTCTCCTTAAGGTTTTTCTTTTAAATACACAGTTTTGTACCTTTTTGAAGGTTCGACCAGCAGAGTTTCATCTTCCAACTGCCAGTTACCAAACATTATCTATGCACAAAATGAAGGGGACTTTTATTTTTACCAAAATAACTCCTCACACTTTGCTACTCTTTGATGCCTTTCAAGCTTCCTATAGAACACAGGATTGTGGGAGTTGAAGTCCTCTGTGGATGTCAACCTACACCCAGTACCCTAAAGATCTATCAGACTGAGATCTGTATGCAATTCAAACATGATCCAAAGTGACTTCCTGAGCTTGTGTCAGGTCTGTTGTGAGATAATTTTATCAAAAATATGTTTTTAAACATTTTTTTTTTTTTTAGCATTTCAGGGTTTTGGTTTGTGCTCACAGGAAGCTGTATTTAACTGTATTGTACATTTTTTGGATCAGTTTTCAGTTGGACAGTTTTTTCTTTCAGACGTCACAAGCCCTCCACATTGTTTGACTGACTGTACCCGACTGGGATGATCACATTTTCAGTCCGCTGACTGATTTGACTGACTGTATGAATGATTTAATAAATGAATGAGCTCATGTTTCAGTGTGTATGTGTGAAAGAGAGAGAGCGAGAGAAATCGAGACTGACAGGACAGACGCGTCCTGACATGAAACTGTAAACACCTTCAGCTCTGAACCTGTTGGAGCTGACGGTGGGAGTGAAAAGTATTGATCTGTGTTTCATCTGCAATAAATAATATTTAACGTCAAACTCTTTGAGTTTCCTCCGTCTGTTGACTGTTGGTCTTAATCCCCACGACCCAAAAGGTGGGGCAGCATAATTCAATAACTCTTCTATGACTTTCCACACTACTATGTCAAAGCTCTCCCACGACCTCAGCATTTTATTCCCTCCTGGCTTGTTCATGTCCGTGTTCCTTAAAAGTCTGCTTCGCACTACAGTTTGGCAAAACAATATGTAATGTAATAAATCTGTGAAAACAAGTTGGAAACTGTGGCTTTATTCCTGGAAAGTGACCCATTTGTAGAATTCCTTGACTTCTCTCGTCTGGAATACAGCTTTTCCAAATCCCAGGGTATTTTGGCAACTCCAAAACCACTGAACCCTGCAGAGAAATGTGCAGTACATGGAAAATTAGAGCATGACTTAACAGAGAGTGCTTGATTTGAATGATTTACATGATAACGTTTTGGGCTGATAGTGAAACGGAGCCTCAGGCTAACGAAACATCACCTATTTTTAGGCGACAGAATCTACTGGCCTACAAAATTCAACCATTTTAGAAATGTTAGGACACAAAAATCCAGTGGTATTCAGATCTTTTACATAAGTAAAAGTAGCAACACTACAATGTAAAAATACTCTATTACAATTAAACGTCCCCCACTGAAATGTTACATGAGTAAAAGTATTAAAGTTATTAGCAAAATGTACTCAATGTATGAAAAATAAAGATACTCAATTCAGAATAATGGCATTGTTAGTGTTGCACTGAAATATATTATTAATGCTAAAGGATTGTGTAAATATAATGTTACTGTTGTCGAGGTGGAGCTAAATTTAACGTAACTAGTAACTACAGCTGTTAAGTGAAAAGTTGCCTACAATATTCTCTGAAATGTAGTGGAGTAAAAGTATAAAGTGGCATTAAATGGAAATACTCGACTATTTCATGTACCTCAAATTTGTACATAAGCACAGCAGTTGAGTAAATGTACTTAATTACATTCCACCACAGCAGAAATCACATTGTCATTGAGACTATGTAACTTTTTAAATAACAAATAACACATTCTTACTCTAAAATTAAAAGTTAAACTCATAAGCAGTAAAATGCACTGTTGTGCTGCTACAGTCACAGTAGGTGCATATCGCTGTGAAAGAAGCCAAAGTCTTACTTAAGTAAAAGGAGATAAGTATCAGAAGTAAAAGTACTCATTAGGCAAAATGGTCCCATTCAGTGTCAAATAATATAGAAGTGGAATATTACTGTTTTAATATTTATGCATTAATATGTAAACAGAATTTTATTGTACAAGTTGGAGCTAATTTTAACAACTTTATATAATGTTTAGGTATTTTAATCTATAATGCATCACTTTTTAACAACTGATAATGTGTTTTACATGTAGAATTGGGATCTGAAATGTAACTAGTAACTATAGCTGTGAAATAAATGTAGTAGAGTAAAAAGTACAATATTTCCCCCTGAAACGTAGTGGTGTAGATGTATAAAATAGCAGAAAATGCTAATACTTCAGTAAAGTACCTCAAAGTTGGACTTAAGTACAGTACTTGAGTAAATGAAAATTCAAGCATTTCAGGAATGATAGGAATGTGAGAGCAACAGTCTGACACAAACATCAAATTTTCATCCAAACTGATCACAGTAATCTTCCTGTTAGACGGTGTTTTTGGTCGTAACCCAGTTTCTATAAATACCGCCCCCCCCCCCACTTGGACTTTAAAAATACACCCAATTTTTCTCCTGCATGTAAGACTTTTTAACTTTCTCCCTGATTTAGTGTCCTCATTAGTATGGATGAGCAGTTCTCACTTTTCCCATGAGCTTCCTTTCAGAGGTCATGACTGTGTGTGTGTGTGTGTTTGTGTGTTATATACGTGCGTTTGTGGGAGTGTGTATGCAAGGTGGGGGTGTAAACTATAGACTAAATAAAGCTCATTGAGGTTGTCTGTTGTTGGTAACCTCACTGACTGCTATAAATAACCCCCCAGCTGTCCACCTCCTATACTTACTCACACACAGACACACACACACAGTGCAGTTATGACCCTGTTTAGTAGTGGTATAAACACGTTCTTCTTCTCGGAGGTCAAACTGAGTTTAACCTTCTCTCCTGGAGCACCAACTGGTAAAAACCTGTCTAGTCATAATGCAATAAAAGTCCATTTGATCTGATGAAGTAACAGTTAATCCTGAATCAATTTACAGATCAATCGTTCACAGAAAAAAAATCGGCAATGATTCTGATAATCAACCAAATGTTTATTAAGTTGCTGGTTCAAGCTTATTAAATGTGAGGATTTGCTTCTTTTCTCTGTTTGATATCATTGTAAATTGGATATTTTTAGGTTTTGGAGTGTTAGCCAGACAAAACAAGCAATTTGAACACATTAAGGTGGGTGTTTTCCACTATTTTATGACATTTTGTGGACTAAATGATTAAAAAGTTAATTGAAAGAGAGATTAATACTAATAATAGCCCTAGTAAGAATGACTTCACAGTACTATTTTCATCCATTTTTGTATCTTTGGATGTTGGTAAACAGAGAAACACCACGTACATTTCTACACGTTTTACACTGAATCCTCACTTTAGTATGAGATAAAGGAAAATATCATACTCGTGCATCCTCTTTTACTGTTGTGTAGTATTACTTTGTAAATAACTCTTTAAGATATTCCCACTTGCCCTCAGTCTACACTTACTGCTTCCCCTACCTTTCCCAGAATACCGTGTGCACAGCAGTTAGAGAGCAGGTTTCAACTTGTTGCAGCAGGCTTCAGCTTCACCTGCTGAGGAACCTGAGGAGAAAGGAGTTAGATTAGAAGAAAAACGAACCCGCCAAACAACAAAGCGGGTACATGTGTTGCATTCACTTGTGGGTTGTAGGTGGAGACAGGTTAACCAAGAGAAAACATGACACAACAAACACCTTTGTGCACAAAAAGTAGCTGTTTGTAAAACTGTCTGTAACCCAAGAAAACTACATTTTACATAGTGGTTCCCGACCTGGGGATCAAGACCCCTCAACATAAATCTGAGATGGTTACAAAGATAGGAAGTAAGAAAAAAAGTTTATTTTCTACACAAATGATCTTACTTTTTTCTGACTTTTCTCATATCATAGCTGCCTGTGTGCCTTTTAAGGCCTCTAAAAACAGCTCAAATAAGAAAAATCTAAGAAGAGAACATCAGTCTGCTTGAAAAGGGGAGTAGATATTAGTTCGATTTAAAGGGTCACATGGCAAAAAAAAAAAAAGAGGTTGGTAACCGGTGCTCTAAGTCAATAAGCCAAAGAGCGTGTGTGTGTGTGCGTCTAGTAAAATTGACTTAAAGGTTTGGTTCTTGTCCTACAGTAGCTGAAGTATTACTGGTGCTAAAGTGGACAGACAGTGTTTAAGTAGTATTTCGCATTAAATCTAAAGCCTGGACTTGACCCTGACCTGTAAAGCAGACAGTTTGCCTTCAGGCTGCAACACACTGACATCAAACATACTGTATATTGTTACAACAAGCTCGTATTACCCTTCCCAATGATTATGAGCATAGCCAGACAATAACCTGGGTCACAAATGAGCAGTTGCACCCTTACAAAGCCTCTGTTCCTCCCACTCTGTCTACATTGTGTACAGTACACTTATACTGCAGTATTAAAAGGCACTGTACCCTTTTATTAACCACAACCACAATATTTTGGTGTTTAACATATTTTGAGGTTTTGCAGAATCGTCCAATATTGACGTTCTTGTCTGGTAATAGGGTCGGGTATTTTGATTAAACACAAAATAATGAATTCACTCTATTGTAACAGTAAGCTACTTAATACTTTTCTGTTGGCAACAAACCGTAAAAACAACCTGAATTTTTTGTAGTAATTTGTTTAAACACAAACCCATTTAGGAATATATGCCGTTTAAGCACAATATCATCTGAAATAATATTGATATCAATATTGATATTGTGCAGGGGCCAGCCAGTGAAGACCCAAGACTTGATTATGTGTTGTTTCTTCATCTGTGAAAATATCACTCAAAACAGTGTATTTTTGCACATTTATGATTAACGCACCTTAACATCTTAAGACCTTGAGGGCGTACTTGTCCGTGCTGGATTAGTCTTTATTTTTATTTTATTATTTTAAAAATGAGCTACAGGCCCATACTGACGCCCCATGTCTCCCACTCGTTGTGCATTCTACAGTTAGTAAGTAGTTTCTGGCAACTTAATTAACCACAAAAAATGTATCAGAACATGTGTCATGGAAGTACAAGATAAACAGAAATAACAAAAGCTTTAAAACTAGATTCTAATCCGGGTCCTTCTACAAGATCAGGTCTTTTTGAGCTCCTCGTCATCTGTGACACCAGCAGTTTAATGGCTGCTTGACAGATGATTCGGTCTCAGGTTTGTTTCTGCAGTAAAAACGTCTGGAGACGCTTTGACTCGTCGAATTTGTTTCCTCTGCGGTGGCAAAACACGTTACATGAGCCCGCAAGAAACTCCCGTAAATTGAGCAGGGATTTAGGGCTAAAAGACACACTTCAAACAGCTTAGCAACAATAAGGTACAAACAACTCATAATGCAACACTCTCTGTAGGAGACACGCTCTCCATTTAAAAACAATATCTGATGTTGTGAATAATACCTAAAGTTAATTGTCCTCCAATATAATTCAACCCAAACACTTGACTTCTATATAGACATTATATGTTGTTGGTCATTGTTGGTTTTTGTATAATAGTTCTATATTTATGTTTACCTATATTTGTTGTCCTTGTCTATTTCTGACTTCCTGTAAATTGTTGTGTGTATTGAGAGCAAGTTAAACCTTGAATCAGTCTAAGAGGGTTAATCAAGATAGAAGAGATTTATATTTATATTAGACTCAACAAGGGCTCTGCTCTCTGAGTAAATGTAGCATCACATTTCATGGTGCACATTCAACAAGGTGTAAATCAGGTGTAGAATATTCTTTACTGACTCAGCAATTTCTCATAACGTCCTCACTAAACCTGCTCTGAAATGTGTTTGGAAATCACCCCACCTGAACTCTCTCCAAAGTTAGATTTAACTGCTGTTTATTTAATGGAAATGTTGCTGTTTAGTTTGTTCAGTCTGCGCCCTTCTACACCTGTCTGTCTTCATGGGCTTCAGTGTGTGTGTGTGTGTGTGTGTGTGCGCAGAGCCGGTGGACTTTAGGACCCCGCGGAAGCTTTCTCTCCGGTGCGGCAGCCTCTGCGGCTCGTGAGAGAGCGAGCGAGCAGGCCGGTCGGTGAGAGAGCGAGAGGGCGAGAGAGGAGCAGGCGGGGGAGCGCGAGCCAGCAGCGGAGAGAGAAGACCCGGCGGAGCGCGAGGAGGGAGAGAGAGAGAGAGAGAGAGAGGGAGAGAGAGATCGAGAGTGAACGAGAGGAGAGAGAGAGCGACGACCGTCAGGGTCCGTGTGCCTGAGGGACGGACGACACGGTAAATATAAACATCGCATTTTGGCTCGTGAACGAACACCGGCACCCGTTGCAGCCGTTAAGTTAGCTACAGTCTTCTAAATCTCCTAAAGTCATCGCTCGCGCGCTCCGGAGCCAAACCGTTGGTTCCGTTTTAGCAGATGATGTGCGCGTGAAGACGGAGCGGTTCGTACACGGGGCGAGTGAACTTGGTGAGTTCTTTTCTGCGGTTGGAGGAAAATCACGGCAACCGGACAGCCGTTTAATAACGTGTGTGTGTTAAACGTTGTGCAGCGTACCCCCCCCCCTACCCCCCCGCCTCCAAGATCCCCCCCGACACCAGCAGGTAACGTTAAACCGGAGCGCACCGTCCTCTTCTCCCACCAGATGCAGACAGACACATCAGCGCGCGGAACCGTCGCCTCCGCGGAGAGCGAGCGGGCGGGCGGGCGCGCGCCTGCCGAGGTTACTGAGTGCATTCGGTCTAAAACGCGCCCCCGTGTGTGTTTTTTACCTGACCCAGTAAAGCTTATCGTCGCTACACACTCAGACACGTGTCTCTCACCGGCTGCCCGCCCCGCACACACCCCCGCCGGGATTATACGCCGTTTATGAGAGGCCGTCCGGTAAAGGCCGCGTGAGGTCGCTCCCAATATTAATTGTCATAAAGCTGGGCTCCGTCAAGCTAGCGGGAATAACTACGACACTTCCGGCGTGGACTTTAAAAATAAAAGTCTCACTGACGAACGTTATACAGTGAGGTAAACACATTTCTTTGCCGATACTGTTCGCTTATCAAAATACTTTAAGCAGTTCGATCACATAGATATTGTAGAAGTAATCAATACATATTTTAACAAATTAACTTGCATTAATACTTTATTAGTGAAAGATTTTAATTGCATTTTATCCTGAATATGTTGTAGGGCTGCAATTAACGATTATTTTCATTACTGATTATTTTCTTGATTCATGAAATAATGTTTTGGTCCATAAAATGTCATAATATAGTGAAAAATAGCAACACAATGGGGAAAAGCATACAGTTCCCCAGGGTCCAAGGTGACAACTTCAATTGATGTTTTTTCTGACCGTTAGTCCTAAAGCTCAAGGCGTTTAATTTACTGTCACAGAAAACTGAAAAGAAAAACCCAGTGAATTTATGGCACTTTTAATCGATAACCAAATAGTTGCGTATTCATTTTCTGTCAATCAACTAATCCATCCATTGACTAACTGTTTCAGCTCTAATATGTTGTGATCGCTAATTTTTTAGTTAATTTCAGTCTGGGTGTCAGAAGCACCAGTACCTGGACAGGGCTATAGATAACATTTAGGACACTGAAGTCATGTCCTCTGTACTTTTTCCTGGGAATTTAAGTAGAGTTTACATTATACAGTCAACAAAACTAACACATGGTGGGTATTTTTTTGCTGATCCAATTATTTTTAGACACTTTTAGACCAACAATAAATAAGTAAATGATAATAAAGTTTATTTATTCCAGGCAGCATGGAGAAGGTTTTGAAACAGGCCAGGGAGCACAAAACTTTTAGAAAATATACCAAAATAAATAAATCATGACCAATCTATATAATAAAACGTTTAAGCGGCTTAATCGTTTGTGTCTGATCAAAGGTTTCTGAGGGTATGGGCACAAAGTGTTGGGGGAATTGGACTCATGACCTCAGATGCCCTTTTTAAAAATCTAAAATCGTTGGACGTTTCAGTTGAAAAATAAGTTACCTGCCTTTAAGAATTTGTTACTTTGTACTCAAGTACAAAACACTTGTGTATGTCATCATGCCACAATTAGAAAATGATTTCTTTTTAGTTCCAAAATTAAGTCTCTCAAGCAAAAATACTCAGGTCTGTCAATCAAATAAGACTTTATTGTTCACCAGAGGAGGAAATGCATGTGTTACAGCAGCACAACAGACAGGTTAAGAGATAAAGAGCTATTTAAATCAAATAAAGAAAATTACATATGTTAAGCTTTTATTGTGTAGACATATCACCTACTTCCCTGTTTCATCACTGCCTAACTCTCACTACCTTGACAAACCTCTGAAGCTTTTTCTCTGCGCAACCATTTCTCCTCCCACCAGTACAGGCTTCTGCTTGGGCCTTTGACTATGGTCTAATTTAAACCACTGCTGCATGAATACTGAAACAATTTAAATCAGTGTATATGGACCTGCTATAGGAGTCTGGGGTGTGTGGTGTGACCTAAATAAGCATAACTTGGAGGAGTTGGTTGGCCTGGAGCCTGGCGCTCGTGCAGGGAGCCCCCGGGGGTGTGGGGTGGATACTGTACACCCATTTCTGCAAAGTTTACACCCCAGTCTTTCCGCTGGTAACCCTGGCCGACTGCCTGTTGTCTTCACAGTAGGTGATGTAAGGCCACGGCGTGAGGAGCGACATACTGTACAATACATCTTGAGGAAAGACAGACATATTGGCTGCACTCACACTGTGCTCAAATCCAAATCACTGCTGAGATCCATTTTTTTATGCACATGCAAACATTGTATTTTAAGCTCCTTTTGTGTCCAGATTTTGATCAGTATCTGACACCAGTCTGAACAAATCGCACACCTGAACTGACTCGCAAACATAGTCACAAAAACTTCACACCCGACATGCTCAGCAGAGGTCAATGCGTGAAATGTAAGCTACTTTGACTGCTCTACTAATGCCATCACCTGTGGTGTAATTTGTATGATAATGTGCAGCTGAGCTATGGCCATGGAAAATAAGTCAGGTCAATTTTTTTTATTCATATAGGCCAAAATCACAACTCCAAAAAAAAGGTGGGTAGCAGGTGTCCATTAAAATCTTATAACAACAGTACACCTCAAACAAAGATCTGGTCAACAGTTAAACCACTGATCTAAATCAGTGCATGAGGTGTATTAAACTTAAACAGCAATTAGTTTGTGTTAGTTTGATTTGTTGCAAATTTGTTTGGGTATATGCACCACTAAAGGACAATATAAACTAAAATCTTAAGGACCTTACGGCAAGTTGAGGGTTTTTATCCGGTGTCAAAATCAACTGTTTCAGCTGATATTATGCTTACATGGTGCATATTCCTAAATTTAATTTAATGTGAAACACTAACTGACTAACAGCAAACCTGTGGCAGGACAGTATTTCATAGTAAGGTCACTGGTTGGTTTTATGGTCTCTGGGTAAAATGTAATGAAGCTGTCATGTGTAGTCTGCAGTGTGTTTCGTGTACTTACACGATGCAAAGAGAGTGGGAGGAACTGTTGTCAATAGAGCCCTACAGCTAAATGTTGCCCCAGGGCCTCCAAGTGGCTTAATCCGGCCCTGTATGGCTGTAGTAGTGCTGCTTGATGCTTCTTTACCAGATAGTAACGCTCTCTAAATAGACTACAAACAAACTTTGAAAAAATGAGTTAGCATTTGAACACAGGTGACCTTGTTGGCCTCAGCAAAAGTGCGATAATACACTTTGTGATATCCTGATGTCAAAAGTAACAGACAATAATTGTTAGCCTTGACGGTTATTTTGGTATATCAGAACACCTCTTTGTGTATTTTTGCTTGCTGGTCACAAGCTTTAAATTCCTGTGTTTTTAATGTCAGATCTGTTCAGTGATCACAAAACTAATCTAAGTGGAAATCAATGTGCAAGGAGCGGATACGCAGAGCAAGCAGGTGTCACATTGTATTCTGTGACTCGTCAGATTCTGTGATCAGTCTGGGTATTTCCATCTTGACAATATCTAGTTGGGGTTAGCTTGTGGTGAAGCGTCATGGGGTTATTGCTAAGGTTGGTTTCAGATGAAGGTAAAGGGAAAACATGCAGGTCACAGAATCTGAAGTAGCAAGAACAGAAACACGAGTGCAATCTATGTTTTAAGTCGCCAAGAGGAGTTGTGTATCTTAATTTGAGTGAGTGGTGGTCCCTCCTTTACTGGCCATCTTAAAATCAGCTTGCCTCTTTGGCAGTTTACATGTAAACTCAGACTGAGAACGGAGCAAACTGTATTTAATTTGACCCGGAAGTGAAGCATCGTCTTGTTAGACTTCACCTTCTAATTAACGTTAGGCTTCCCTGTGTGCTCCTCGGCTTCTTCATTTGTCTGAACGACTTAAACTGTGAGCCTCACAGACAGATACGGGCACATTTTGTTGAAGTCTGTTTGCCAGTCATTGGTAAACGCCCTTAAACACTCTCAAGAGATAACAATCTGCCAAAACAGCTGAAAAAAAAAACAACTGAGAAAGCAATTATCAAACTGAATGTTCACCGAATCTGGGTTTTACGCTCAAAACTTGTTCAGCTCTTATAAATCTGTCTCTGTTCCCTCCCTGATTGATTACAGCTTGAATTTCTTTTGTGCTCGCTCAATAGTTTTGTCACTTATTAACTTCCATATAACAAATAAATGGTAATGAGGGTGATGAGACAAAAGAGAGCCAAGATGAGTACAAGTACTTAGAAGGTCGCACATGGCTGACTCTCCCAGTGAACACTTCCCTCACAGCTGCCCTCCATTTTCCCATACTAGCTCCGCCAGTTACATGTAGGCTATAGCTGCCAGGAATCATGACAAATTTATTTATCAATTAAATAAAAAAGTGTTTTATATCGTCGTAGATTTAATCTCGGTTGGTTTTGGACTGTGAGTCAAACAAAACAAGAAATTTAAAGATGTCACCTTAGATTCTGGAAACTTGTGGTGGAGATTATTTTAATTTCTTTTCATTAAACGCTTAATAAAAACAAACAAAAAAAACAGCTGATGATAGTGGATCCTGGTGGCCTTAAAACACACCAGGACCTTTGTTGCGTGTCATCGCCCTCTCTCTTCCTATGTTCCCTGTCTGTCTCTACTATCTGCTGTCAAAAATGGCCAAACAAACAAACATTGACAGAAAAAGAAAAAAAAGATGATATAACTATTAGTTGCAGCCCTGCTGTTCAGAATGAGATATGATTAACAGACTTAGGACCACACATTAAAGTGGCCCAAATCAAAATAAAAAAATCTCATCTTCAATGTCGTTTTTTATGCTTGTTTATAAAAAACAACAGAATATGTGTCATGTTTGAGGGAAAAATGTCGACTTTGGCCACGTTTACCTGCACTTTGACGGCACGGCAGCCATTTTGTCTAATGAAACGGGACAGTTTCATCCGGACACATCGATCACACTGTGACAGCCATGTTGAAAGCTACCCTGATTCCAGCATATCCCTTAGAGGACACCTGTGTGTGTTTGTGTGTAAATGCATAAATGTGTGTGTTAACCTGTTACTGCTCTGAAATGGAATATTTTCTGGGGTCCCATCCATCAAGTACAGTTCATAGAGTCACACAGACACACACACACACACACCTGTTGAACGGGGCGTGTGTGTGTGTGTGTGTGTGTGTGTGTGTGTGTGTGTGTGAAAGGGTGAGCAAAAGGTGGATAGATTGAGGAAGAGAGAAAAGAGGGATAGCAAGATGTCAGCCACATACTGAGAATGATTTCTTACTCAAACTTGACAAATGTCCTCTTACTGTAAATCCACTCATGTCGTGCTGTGTGTGTTTTCTGTTTCTTCTCCCAGGAGAGGGGGAGCTGAGTGACCGTCCGAGCGACCGACAGCCCGACTGACCGACAGGCAGACAGATTGAATGAAGCTGCACCTGGTGCTTCTGAGGGCCTTTCCCATGTTTTGATTTGCTCCATTTTTTACTTTCAAAACTTGGTTTCACCGAGCCGCTCCCTGCCATGCCGTCCAACAGCCCTGCAGCCGCCGAACCGCCCCAGACCCCAGAGAACGAAACGGCCAAAGATGTGGTGAGAGAGAGATTATTATTAATACAGGGGTTTTATTTTGGCAAAATCTTAAATGAAATTGAAAGTAATGTCTCTCTACTACTGCTTATACAATTAATGCTGCTGCTAAGTACTATTACTACTGCTGTTATCACCACAGTAATATAATGAAAGAAGTCCTTAACTTGAGTGAAACTAGCTGTACCAAAATGGAGAAAATACCTCAGTAAAAAAAAAGTTTTATGAAGTATCAAAGTATTAACATGCCATATATGGAGTCAGGAGTGTGCCAAAACAATGCTGTCTCTTTACATTGAAGCGTTCACAAAATGGAAACAGATAAATGTTACAGCAGGAGACAAATGACTCGCTAGTAAATAACATGTGGAGATCTATGCAGGGACATGAATGTATATGTGTATTTATGTATCAACTGTATTGCGTGTATCTGCTATATGTATTGAGTATATCTCTACGTTTCTAGACATTAAAATGGGCAGAAAATATCTAAAACAGAAAATAAAATTTAAAAGCCTTTTTAAAATAGATTTTTATAAAACCACTTGTAGTAGTACCACTTGTACTACTACTATCTCAGCTACTTCTTCGGTCACCACTATTGCTACTATTACTGTTATTATTGTTGCTTCTATTATTATAAATATTAAATTACTAGTGTTATTTTTGCAGCCGCATATATTATTACAGCCACCACCTCTATTACTACAGCTATCATTACCACCACTACTTTGGCTTCTAAACTCGCAGTTGAGAGCTTTTTTTAGCCAACACACACACACAGAAAATCTGGCAAGTAAGACTGTGTGTTTGTGTGATAATTAAACGTACAGTTATTTATTTACATTCCCTTCAGGCCTTTCTGCATTCCACACACTCACCCGACCACATGCAGGTGAGACGAGCACAGGGTTTCGAGTCTCAAACAGCCTTTCTTTTCCTTTTTTTTTGTTGCACAAATGAGCACGCACACACACATTAACACACAATCAGACATACACAAGGTGAAAAATGGCTTCTTTCATTTGCGCCCCCAGAGCCCAGGGCAGCCCTCGTAAATCTGTGAGAAGTTTGAAGTTCATTCTATAGTGCTGCTATATAAAGAGCCGTCTTACTCACTTACTTCCACATTCACACATGGGCAAAGAGCCAACAAGTACAAAGTTTCCCTTATAGAGTTTTTTTTTTTTTTTTTGGCTGTAGAGTTTGTTGTGCTTTTTAACTTCCCGAGACTTAACTCTCTCTCACTCAAAGAGTCAAAAGAAAAAAAAAGCCTGGAGAAAAATCTGAGTGAGTCACAGAGTTTGAGGACGGAGACATGGCAAGTCACTGTAGGAGATAGAAAGAGAAAAGAGGTGTGTGAGGTTTGACTCATTCCAGTTATCATCCATCGCATGTAACAGAAGCTACTGTTGATGGAAAGACATTTCTGTGGGCCTCAAATAACAGTAAATAAAACTCAAATTTAAGTTTGTGAATGTTTAGAAAAGATTTAACAATGGAGAAACAAACTGAGAATGTTTAAAGAAAATGTATGCACAAATTATATCAGCGGTGAGGTTACACAAAGACTCGCTTTCGGCTGTAAAATCAGGTCCAAAATCCATACTTGTAACCTTAATTTGCGTGTGTGCGTATGTGTGTAACGTCAGTGTCGCGCAAAACTTTCTGCTTTTCTGCTTCAAAGGGTGATTTACAATCAGAGGTGTTGAAATCACTTCACAAGCTCAAAAACTGATTTGACTCTTATCTGAGCCCATACATTTTTTATAGCTTGAAAATTGACTCCCATCACCACCAGTGATCAGCACCGCCCCTTTTCTCTTAATGCACCAATCACAGCTAAGCACAATCTCTGACAGCTTAGGTCATCTTTCCTCTCTAATGCTTTGGCTGTCAAGTGCCCACATTTACGCTACATATATGTTACAAACTACAAAGACAGTTTGAAGACTGTCAAAAGATATGCCTTGGGGATCATGTGGACAGTGCTGTTTTATCCCATCCCTAAAGCCTTAAGGCTACAGTATGCTTGAAACCAACTAGCTCTTATGACATGTCTGACCAAGTCTAAAGGCAAAGGAGTTAATACCTGTTCTGAATGGGAACACTTCAAGGCGGGCCAAAAAACCTGACATCAAAGCCTCATCCGGGCTGCATCGAACTGCCTTCCTGATCTCTCTGTGAGAATAAGTAGTCTCGACGCAATGGATGGTACAAGTAGGGATAGCGGCCTCTGTTTGACAAATGAAAAACAAGAGCTTGAGAGAGAAGTTCAAACCTGGCCCTACTTTGTCACCTCCCCATATTTCGCCAGTCACTGCCTAAAAATGGGCACGGTTGTCATGTTGTCTGTTTTGGAAATGTACAAACATAGCCGGACGCAGCCCCCTGATTCTGACATTGGAAACAGGGTTTCAGACGTTGTTAGACCATACGACAAGCACTTTGTTTTAAGTATATGAGGCCTTAATGCCTTGGCTGGCAAGTGCCTATGTATACGGCATATACTACGAAACTACAAAGACACTTTGAAGATGGTAAAACGATGTGCTCTGGGATTTGTAAAAACACTCGGTATTCTGACCGTGTTGTTTATTCCATCTCTAAAACCCAAAAAGGTGTAGACGAAGAGGTGGTCCGACAAAGCTACCAACAGTATTATAACAGTAACATGGGGAGAACGGTGCTTAGGATTGGTCAATTGTTGTGTAAATTTGTAAATGTCAGTGTGTAAATGCATGTTAATGTGTAAATATTGATTATTTTAACGATAGGATTGCATAGAAGTGACATCTTCTGTACCACTGATGTGTTTAAATGTTGTACATCTGTACAGAGGCTAAATCTAGATGAATTAAAAGTCTAGTACTTGTTCTGCTGACAGCTTTATCAACTAATGATTAGGTGAATAGTAGATTCGAAGTGAAATACAGTAAGAAAGCAGAAGCGGTGGTAGATACAGGAAACGAGCCCGATAAAGAAAACGGGAGAGAGACAGAGAGGAGGACGTGGGGATGGGGTAGAAAGAAAGAGGACAAGCTGTCTGCTGCTGATGGGATCCTCCTCTGCCCGCCTGGTTTGCAGTCTGGTTGCTTAGCAACTGCGGTGGCCTAAAATAACCTGCCGGGAGACAGAAATAGACCAAAGATATATGGACAGAATGGCTAGTGTGTGTGTTTGTGTGTGTTGACACATACTTGAAGGGATTTGGTTGAGTGGTTTTCTAGCTCTGTCGGTTTATATTTGACTTAGTTGTACTTGTTTTTCTGTGTTTTTACTTGTTGCACTGTCAGTACATGATAGAGTACGCTTGTATTGTTAAAATGTGTGTGTGTGTGTGTGTGTGCGTGTGTGCGTGCGTCGTGACACAGGCATATGGACAGAACACCAGGCAGACAGGCAAAGGGCCATTAACCGTTCTAGCTGGTTGCTATGCTGATCGTCAGGGAAGTGACATCAGAATGTTTAGTCAGCACGGCGGCCCCGTCGGAGACAGTTGCTAAGCAGTTTCTGCACCTTAGCAACCGCTCCACTGTCACCGCAACAGAGGGTCCAGCAGAGGAGCGAGAGAAAGGGAGGAAGACATTAGTGGAAACACAAGCCTGACAGCAGGCAGCTCGCAGAGTCAGGTCGGGCTGGAAAAAGAGAGTCTAGAAACAGAAAGGATTTTATTATTAAATTAACTCAGAGAGTGCAGGAGAGTAGGCTACACAACAACGCATCTTACAAACACAATATAACACATGTACTGATGGAGATAAGAGAGTTGTAGTTGATGTAGAACAAGTACAAGCAGTTCTAATGCTGACAGTCTGAAGTAAGGTTAGATGATAGGACATCAGATTTACAGTGAGACGATATGAATTCAGTCAACCGTCAGAGATGCTGCCACATCGTTTATACTCTTTAATCTCTCTTAAATATCTCTGGATGAATTAGACCATTGTGGACAGTGGAAATGAATGAGCAGGACTGTTTTATGGCAATAGTGGTTTGATTTTTGATCACTTTGATTTGTCAGGTATTCAATTAGCTGGATTTGCTAAAAAAAACAAAAACATTCCTGGTTATTTTCTCCACTAACCATTTCTCAAATGTATTATATCACTATATATACATTATGGTGATATAAAGAATTAAACATATCTCTGGGATAGAGGATTTTATCTATATCATCCAGCTCTACTCTGAAGTAGAGTTTCTGAGCAGGATGTAATTAAAATTAACAGAATTAGTTATTGGAGTTTTTGTTTCACACACAAAGAGATTGATCTCATGAAATGCATAAAATATAACATAGTTCATTGCTTTTACATAAGTTTGATGATTTTACATGTGGTTTTAAATGCATTAGCCGTATTGTGATACAGTATAATGTATATGGATACTGGGAAATATCTTTAATTATATTGTGAAAATGTTTCCAACTGTATCGCCCAGCCGTAGTCTGAGGTCTTTCCAAAAAGGACCCTTGACTGTTTTACTAGAACATAAGAGGACCCCATCCTTAAATAATAAAATAAATAAATAAATACTGAACCCAAAAGCAACTGCACCCAAATCTTAAATAGACTCCAGCGTACCTAGAAAGTAGTAAACACTCACAGTTTTCTGACGTGTTGCCTCCCGTTTGTTTTAATCCTGCATAGATCACTTGCCTCTTAACCAAGTTATCTTAACCAAGCTTTGAGCAAGTTTGGCAAACCTCTGATTTAAAACAATATTCCTCCTAACTGGTACATTTAAAGCTGCCTTGTTCACTTCAGTGCTACAAGAGTCTAATGATTCTGTCTTGTAACAGTGACATTTATTTAATTTCTGCCCGAGGCAGCGATGCACACAGAGAGTGCTCAAACATGAATAGAAAAGCCTGTAATGAAAATTGCTGCGGCTAAGTAAATTCCTGCCTCCTGGCTAAAATACAGTACTCTTAAAGAAACAGACATCTCACATGATGAAGCCACATTCAAGTTTTGAGTGCTTATCTCAAGATGCAGCAGGTGTTGCTTATTTTGTTTGGCTCTTCCACGTGTGCTCTTGGGTCCAATAAAAATTTTGTAACAGACCTGAGACTCTCAGCAGCTCAAAACTTGCCCAGAGCCGATGTAAAAATAGAAACTGAAGACCTGACTCGGGTTTGGTTGGACCCTGAAATTATTGGGGAGGGGGTTGCATCTACCCAGAGATCACAAACAACCGTATGGGACAGAGCAGATTTACAGCTCTGGGAAAAATGTCTAATCTGATTGTGAATGAGGGTATGTTTGGGTACCTTGTAATTGATAGTGGAGGGGGCAAACAAACATTGGTGTATGTGGGGGTCTCTACTCCGGAAGCTCCTCCTCTCAAGCCACTAGCTCTATATTAATACTCCTTTTGCGTGCATAAATTACTTATCATTATGTCAATAAAACAAGAAAGCACCAAACATCATCAGGCAAAAAGGCGGAGGTGGGACAAAGTCACTGTTTTGCAAGTTACAAGTAAGTCTCAAGTCAAGACCAAGTCCTAAACCTTGTGTTTTCGACTCCTAAACAAGTCATTATGCATGTTTTACTAAATTTAATGCCAGTTTTGTGTTTAAGCAGAGTAACAGCTAGTATTGTAAATTTACAGAAATAATTAAATAGAGATACTTTACTTATTAAGTAGATCAGGTATTGGCCAGATGTGACTGTTCCACATTTAATACAGTTTCTTCATTTATGTCATTATAAAATTCAGTCATTCTGCTATCGGTTACATTCATTCAGTTATAGTAGACAGCCAAATAAAGTTTTTGTGCCACAGCAGTTCCTAATGTTGCCCTATTCATCACTAGATGCCAGATATCGGATTGGTACTTGGTATCGGATACCCTGAGTGTAGGCATCAGAATTTGTATTTGGAGAGAAAAATTTAAAAGCCAAATGGTCACATGTGCCTCGTTATGTTTCTGTGACACAATTACAACGATTTGTAAATAATATAATATTTAATCTTTGGGCTTGGGGACGATATCAAGTCACTCTAAAGTCACGAGTTGTTAAAGTCAAAGTCGAGTTGCAAGTCTTTTTTGATTTCGTCAAGTCGAGTCATCGAATTCATGACTCGAGTCAGACTGCAGTCCAAGTCATGCGCGTCTGCAAAAAGGCCTGTAAATCAGAGAGCTGCCAACCACACTGACATTAAGAACATCATAAAAAGGGTTCTGTAGTTTGACATGATATAACAAATTAAAAGTGAAGACAGAAAGAGATGCAGGCAAATGTTATCTCAGCTCACACAGGCAATCCTTCTGGTTAGAAGCCTTTCAAAGGTGTTTCTTAGCTTTGCTTTTGACCCAACACACTCACTATCTACAGAAGTCGACACACAGGTGCGGCATGCTATTTTTATTTTATTTATCACTGTAAAATTACACCACTGCTATTCTACACCTCTGCTGTACCATACCACTTTGTCTCTGCCGTGAGCTGAGCAGAGGAACAAACTGCTGAGAGGAATTCATTTAGGTTCAAAGCTTCACTTAAGGCATCAATATAAGGCGGTGCAAACAAGTATTATGTCATCAAGGTTTCCACAGGTTTCTAAAAGACCTCAAATGATGATCTAAAATGTCTTATTTTTTACCTTATAAGAGTTTTTGTGCTGCAAATCCACGCTACGATCAATCCAGAGCAGGTCTAGAGGTAGCACAACATGCATCCTGTTTGCTTAACTAAACACAGCTGGATTTTATGTCTGCAAACATATAATTTATTGGTTTTGTTTCACATTTCGCCCATTTATAGTTTGAGAACTCCTTTGTTCAATCACGACTTGGCTGGGTTTTGGGATCTTTGTTTTTAAAGTAGTTTGTTTTTAAATTGGTCTTCGATTTAGGTTTTTCTCCTCTAGTGAAAAAGTCATAAAAAGTATAAAAAAAAATTCTAAAAACTGCAGATATAACTATTTGCAACTGTCAAAAATGTGCTGCCCTCTATTCATTTTATCCGGTTTTCCAGTCTCTCCCCCGGAGTGATTCTTAACCACATCACAATGCATTCTCACTGCTGACATCAATTATAACTTCATACAGTCATTTGATTGGCTCGGTGTTTGATGTAACCTCTCTATAATTGGCCAGGGTGAAGATGGAGCAGACCAGGACAGTCCAGAGGAGGGGACACCAGCGAGCCCCCGCAACAAGCGCAGAGTGGGTCGTCCTGGCAGGAAACGCAAACAGCTGCTTCCTGTGAGTACTGTAATTATAGGCTGTCGTCGGCCGTTTTATACTCTACACTGCGGCAGAGTGATTGATTATCTTTTCACCTATACAAAATTCCCCTCGCTATGCTGAAAAGATATGTTAAACATGCATGCACTGTTTCCAGGAACACTTTGCTTCACATTCATGCATTCACACCTGCTAGCTGCTGAGTGGCAAACACAGTTAGCTCAGCTGTTTCTAATAACACAGAAGCTCACGCAGAAATCTGGGGACACACTTACTGCATTAATTAAGTGTCACATTTGAGTGAGTTTGACAGATAATGTGACAGAGCTCTTGTCCCCTCACAGCAGCTTTCTTTGGTTGCTTTTCTTCTGCTTTTACGTGTTACACCGAGACAGGGATTCCCCTACACACTGACTGGCTGCAGGGCTTAACAGTCAGTGCATATACTCTCCCTGAACATGTAACGCTAGCTTCATTTCCTCATAATTTTCAACTTTGTCATCATTTTCACTTGTCAGTCTTGCTCCATCCTCCCACATTTTCCACCTACTTGCTGTTGCCACATTGCTCAAAGCTGAAATTAAAGAAAAAGACTGATTTATTAGAACTAACGTAATAAACCTCTGGCTATAAGTTCTAAGTTCTATTACCCATACCTGCATACTTGCTATAGTTGTACGCCCTCATGGTTTACCTGTACAATGAGGGATTATTAGCAACATTACAGGTGTGATCACTTTGAGTCTTACCTCCAAATAAAGTGGTAGCTAAACTGGCAAAAGTATTGGCTCGTTTTGATTGTCTTATCTGCCACATTTGTTGCCCTGTCAGACCTGTTTTTAGCGATGCTGCCGCGTCCTCTGCAATTACTCTTGTGAGTACAATGTTATCATAACTGATAGAAATGATGGCCAGAGCTTTGGAAGAAAAACCCAAGTTGTAATAACTTTTTACTACATTGTTTTGTTTTACAAATCCTGTTTGATTGATTTTAATAGCTTTTAGTTAGTTAAGCTTTATTAAGTCTCATTATGTGTGAAGATCTGTTTTGCGAGAGAGACTTTAGAATAAATTACACATAAACAAAATCATCGCAGACACAAGTCAATCAGTTCTGTGTTTCTATATTTATCCTAAGCAAGTCACAGAGACCTTTACTTAGACTAAAAATAATGAAAAGACAGAACAAACCCAACTAGATTAACTCAACATTTATTCAAAAAACAAAATGAAATAGCATGTTGGAAACATAGCTTATGTAGCTTATGTTGCTCAATGCAATGTAGTGAGAGCTTTGATTGATCACTGGTCGCCAATCCTTTTAAACAATAACCAGCACTGAACACAGGACATAAACACTACAGAGTGGTTATAATGGACAGAAGGTGAAATTCATACCCGCAAATATGCATGTTTATGAGCAAATGTTAGTAAAGTTTGCACATTGTTCCCTCTTCAGCTGTGGGTTGTTTTTTTTTGTGGTGACCACTTCTGCCGCGAAAGTTGGGAACTGTTACTTTTACACAAGGTGAAAGTGTTACTTACTCTCTCAGTGTGAGCTTGACTGGGGGTTTGAACTGGCAACCTTCCAGTCACCTTTAGGCCAGCAGTAGTAACTGTGAGTGGTGTTACAGAGCTGCATTATTACTGTAATGACACCATGCTGTATATTTCTTCACTCTCACGGTCTTTGGCAGCTCCTCTCCTCCATGTTTCTCTCTCCTTTCATCCTCTTATCGCTCACCTTGTGTGCGTGCGTGTGTGTGTGCGTGTGTGTGTCTTTGTACTGACTGAACTCTGTGGTCGAATCAGCAAGTCAATATAGCTGATCAAACAACCCCAGACAGAAAGGAATACCGAGTGAACTACTATGATAGTGTGTGTGATATCCGTGTGTGTGTGTGTGTGTGTGCATTCATGTGTGCAGGCGAGCAGGTCTGATCATGCTTTGATGTCTGAGCTCTGACAAGGTTGGCAGGATTAATGCAGGTCCTGTCACACACACACACACACACACACACACACACACACACACACACACACACACACACACACACACACACACACACACACACACACAAGAACAGACGTGCACATATAACACACACACACATGGCTGCAGATAAAACATACGTGTTACACATGACAAAATGTCTGCATGTTAGTAAAATGGTGTTTGTTCTGCACTACTAGTAGCAGCTGTAATAAAACACCATCAATCATAGTAGTACAGTAGTAGTAGTAGTACTTAGTACTTGGTATCACAAGTAAAATAGTAGAATTGTTAAAGTAGTGGTAATGGTAGTAGTAGGAATATTAGTACTAGCAGTAGTAGTAATGTTAATAATGCAAGTATTAAAAGGTCAAATAAAAGCAGTAGTGGTAAAAGTGGTAATATTTATTGTAGTTGTTGTTGTAGTAGCAGTAAAAGTGGTACTAGTGTAATTGCAGTAGCAATATTTGTAGCAGTGCTAGCTGTAGTAGTAGTACAATAGTAGTAGTTGTGGTAGTTGTATTAGTAGTACCAGTAGCAGTGGTAAAAGTAGTAAAGTAGTGGTAGTGCTAGTAGTAGTTGTAGTAATAGTAGTACTAGCAGTAGTAGTAGTAATAGAAGTGTTGGAAGTTAGAGTAATGGTAGTAGCAGTAAAAGTATTAATATTTGTAGTAGTAGTTGTAGCAGTAGTAATATAAAAGTAGCAGTAGAAGTTTTAATAGCAGCAGTAGTGGTAGTTGCATAATAGTACTATTAGAGGTAGTAGTGTTGGTAGTAGTATAGTAGTAGTTGTAGTAGTAGTCGTAGTAGTAATATAATGATAGAAGTAGTAGTAGCAGTAGTTGTATAATAAGAGTAGTAATCATTGTAGTAACATTAACATTTACAGTATAGCAGTATAATCACATGTAGTAATCGTGGAACATACTTATAACAGAAGCCTCTTGCCCAGCAAACAGCGTGTTACCCCTTAACTCTCTCTCTCTCTCTCTCTCTCTCTCTCTCTCTCTCTCTGTCTGTCTCCCACACACACACACACACGCACGCACGCACACACACGCACACACACACACACACACACACACACACACACACACACACACACACACACAGAGAGTGGAGTGTATCCAGGAATAGAGCTATTGTGTGGAGCTCAGGGTGGAGCTGTCAGTGACACTAACTATAGAGAGCAGAGAGGGAGGGAGCCTCACGTTCTCTCCTTCACTCACTCGTTCACCTCCATCACAAGTAATCACACACACACACACTTACACAACTACTCTTGCCTGATCACACATGTTATTACAGTAATGATGATAGTTTCATGGATAAGTGGATTAGCTTCATGGTCCTTAACTATTTCCATCCTCTTTTTCTTTTTTCCTTTCACACTCTGTTTCTTATTTTTTCTGGCTGCTGTTTAGTTTGGTTTTTTTTTTTCGCAGCTCACAAAGCTGTAAGTTATGATAGATGTCGGTCTCTTCCTCTTTCTTATTTCCTTTCTCCCTCCTTTGTCTCTCTTTTTTTTTGCCACTGGAACCATGTGCGGAGCAGCTGGTGGGTTTTTATGCATGTGTGTGTGTACGTGTGTTGGCGCTTGTGGCCTTTGCTTAAACATTTCGGAGTAGGACTAAAGAGATATATTGGCACCTTTCCCTACATTTATGTCATGCTTTTACATGAAAACCCCCTCAACACCACAGTCAGATGTGATGTCAGCTGATATAAATAATGAAACCTTTCACGCACACACTAATAACTAGATTTTCTCCAGAGTAAGAGCCATCTATAATTACTGGAACTGTCATGTAAAACCTAAGCTCTTAACTTGGACTTAGCATGACTTTCTAACCAGAACTTTAGAATTTGATCTTGGCCTGTATGCAGCTTAGTTTGGTTTCTTTTGGTGTTTCCGTTTTGCGCCCAAACCACAAAGGTCACAGAGACGTTGTGGAAAAATTGTGGTTGTGTTTGCAGTGTTTGACAAAAAAGTGTCATGACTGGTAGATACAAAATAACTTTCTTGGGCCTAAAGTAAAACAGGTTTTATGTTTCAACTAACGCTGCAAGTAACCGAGCTTGTGTTGAGGTCCTGTGTTGATTAACTCTATTAAATGTCCTGTACGGTGTTACGAACCACACAGCTTAAACTAACTTCCTAACAAATCAAATAAACTCAAGTTACTCAAATAAACTCAAGAAGTCAGATTACTGCAAACAATATAAAAACTTCAATTCAATCATTACCTTAATCTGGGTAGTCAGAGTCATTTAACTGAGAAAACTACTATAAAAGTAGTTAAATAAGATTTGATCTTATGTGTTTTTAAGGTAAAGAAGATCTGCCTTTTCTCTGTCGTAGGCTGGTTTTTCTAAATTGAGTGGGTGAGTGTGTCAGCAGAGATCAAAATCTTTGCATGTAAAAGCCCCGGATGTAGTTTAGTGTTGTTGGACTGTATTGCATTATACAAAGAGCTGTTTCTGTTATTTAGCCTACCCTCATTGATATAAGTGGGGTGGACAAAATAATAGAAACCAGAGCTGCAACGTCGGATCAAAAGAAAATGACTCGGCGACTATTTCGAATAATCGTAGTATTTTAGAGGGAAAATGGTTTCAGCTTCTTAAATGTGAGATTTTGATGCTTTTTTTTTGTCATACATGATAGTAAACTGAATATCTTCACGTTTTGGACTGTTGGTCAGACAAAACATGACATTTGAAGACGTTACCTTGGGCTGTGGGAAATTATACAGGCCACTTTTCACTATTTTCTGACATTTTATAGACAAAACAATGAATTGCGAACTTAATCGTTAGTTGCAGGCCACAATGGAAACATCTGTCAGTATAACACTTTACAATTCAACAGCACCACAAACTGCAGCCTCCAAAATGACCATACAGTTGAATCAACACCTCTCTAAAACAAACAAACAAAAACTGAACATTATAACCTTCATGGAGGTAGCATTTATTGCAGGACTCTTGTATTAGACTGCATTAGTTTTAGCTAGGTGTACCTAATAAACTGGAAACTGAGGGTAGTTGAGTTGAGTTAAGTGCATATATTTGCTGCATCTGTTCCACTTCCCTCTTTTACTCTTTGAAGATAATCACCCCTCGGTAGACTACACAAGCTAATTGTAAAAATAATCATTAGAGATAGAAATCTTTTGGTAAATGTTAAAGGAATTAACTTGTTTGTGACTTTTCACTACTGTTAGGTAAGGTTGCCGCCTTTGTCTTTATTTGCTTTTGTTAGATAGTTTGAAACTTCAGTTAATATTACAACTAGGGATAGCTACTTTGGCCAACATGGCCAGAGTAGCTATCTCTAGTAATGACAACTGTTAGCTAGCAAAACTGAAGCAAACAAAGGAAATATTATAAAAACAGATAAGAAGTCTTGAGCTTTAAGATGAAGAGCCAAATAGAACATGTTGCACAAGTTAACATTGCTATTCCTCTAGAGGCTGTTATGTTTTCTTTCTGACTGACATTGATGTAAAGCAGGGCACGGCTAAAGCTGAGACATGTTCGGTTTGGACAGTTCTCCAAATCACATCATGTCCAAAACATAATCTGGACGTGATTCACGGCTACTGCGATGTGAACTACAAATAATAACTGCAGCAAAAAAGTGCCTGCTGTGCACATATGTGTTACTTCCATCTGTCACACTGATATTGGAAACAGCTACAATACATTTTGGCCTATCATGCATTTATTTCCTATATTAGCTTGGTGTGACTGCTTATTTTATTATTTTTGGTGCACTATTGTTTTATTGTTTGCTACATCCTGTTCTCTCCTCAGCCTCCCCTTGGGTATCATCAAAGTTTCATCCAACCCAAAAACTGCCCTTGGTTGGAGTGCTATGTTGTGCACACAGCTTAGCTTAGAGTCAGGTACTTTCCACAGTCTGTCATTCAAGATCAAGGTTAGATGCCGAGAGAAGAGGAAGTGCAGGTCAGCGAGGAGTTGTTTGAAAAGGTGAAAGACAGCATAAACCACCAGTGTAGATGTAGCAGGTACTGTCTGTGTCTGTGTGTGAGTTTAACCCTAATTATGACTACTGTCAAAGGTAGTCTGCGCCTGAAAATGTCTTACAGTTTGCTGCACTGTGGGTTTGTTTGTGGCGAGTTTTGACGTGTCTGTCTGTATTCTTAAGTAAAATTCTCACAATACAACTTTAAAGCTGCATTAAGCAATATCTGTGAGTCATAATGAATCAAATGCCTCTCTGTAATGTGAATCAACACTGTAGTCTGCAGCCTGCAGCCGCATTGAGGTTATAGTTTTGGTTCACCGGCCTAAATGAAACTCAACAAATGCACCTGCTCTCACAAAAGGAAGTGTACAACCAGCTCACACAAGCCGATTGTACACTTCCTGTTTAGCGCAAAGTGGCGGAGAGGCGATGTGGCTGAAGAACGTCGAACATATAGCAAAGACATCCAGATATTTTTCTCAGGAGTTGGTGGACCAAACCAGGGCTGAATTGGATTTACTTTCGACATGTGGCCAAAAAGATGACTGCAAGTCCAGATTCCTCTGTTTCTGCTGAATGTGTAAGTAGTCAGTTGTTTGCTTAAAAGTTAGCTGTAGGAGCTGATATAGTATCAGAGTCTTTTTGCCTCCTAATGTTAAAAATTGCTTAATGCAGCTTTAATTTCTTTTTGGGATTAAAACAATAAATGCTAAGGCCATGTGTTCACATCGAGGGCACGTGATGGTATTGCATGTGCACAAGATAGATTCTGGTGCACTCATTTTAATTTAATTTTAAGGAAACATGTTACTTTCATCTTGCTTAATTCATACCATGATTTTGATTGTTTTGTGTGCACAGTTTTAAGATTGAGCTAATTTATTGCAGTAATTAGGTGTCCACAATTTATATTTTTCAAAGCACCTGGTTGATTTTTATGTAGCAAGTTTAACACTGATTTCAACCACTTGACTTAAGTGGTTGAATTTAGTTGACTGCTTTGATTTGTTTAGTTTGAATGTGTTGTGTGTCTGTTACGTTTCCTGCAATTTATTGAGATTAATGGATGAAATGCTATAAACAGAAATACATGTATCTAATATATTTTTCCAGTCAAGTCACTTCACCTTCAGCAGTTCATTCCCCAATGTTTTGTCCCAGCATCTAGAGAACATGTTACTTTTCACATATACAGCTTCACCATTAATAATTTTAACACTTATACACTTTTGTTGAGAGTTGATAGACTTATTAGTAAACATAACAAAACATTTTTGGATTATCAAAGCATTATCTGCTGCCAACTGCAGTATTGTCAGTAAGAAACACGTAAATTAGGGCTGTCATCTATGTGCAGACTGGAGACATAAATCCAGGTTGATGGAATGGCAAATAAATGGCTTTATACATGCACATACTGTAGCTATTTGCAATTATTTTACAAAAGGGCAAGCACACATTATTGCAAAATATATTATAGTATCTATAGGTGGGATGTTTTGGGCACTAAAAGCCTTTGAGCCACCAAAAATCCACCTATGTATCGAAACCGTGTTCCTGTTTAAGTACCCAGTGTTAAAAGTGTGTGCTGGTGTAGTTAAGTTGGCCCTGAGGCCCTTTTAGTCACCTTTTGTGTTCTCTGCCTTTTACAGGCCTTCTCACCTGCTCATTACAACCTTTGTGGGCTTGTTAGCGCTAGCTAACGTTAGCGTAGCCTTTGAGCTTGACATTCACCCCTGCTCTAACAACAACCAATCTATAAAATCCGTTCGCCTGTTAGCGACACACACACACACAAACACACGTACTGGCCCTTTTAGAGCGGACACATGATCAGAGTTTAGCACCATTAATGCTGGTGAGCAAATGGATAAGCCATTGAGTTAGAGACAGGATTATACACAGGAAATAGCTTGAGTGCATAATTAAACAAACCGCATACTGTCATCTCTAAATTTTGCAGTGTAATTACAATACTTCTCTTTGGAAAGTATGAAATGTCAAAACCCTACAAGTATTTTTTTATTTTCCAAAGTTACTTTTTAGGTTATTTTACATTATATGTAATTTCAACCTAATTTTGTGAGGTGTTAGCATCATTTAACACAAAAAGTTCCTCCCACATGTGCTCATTAATCATTAACATTGTTATCGACATACTCCCCTTCTCATCTCATAAGTGTGTGTGTGTGTGTGTGTGTGTGTGTTAATGGGAGCTGGGGGTATTTACTATACTGATCCTATGCAGACACACTCTGCTGGACGTACCTGCTCTGCATTGTACTAACAAGGGCAGACTAATAGGTATGTGCATGTATTGCAGTAGCTCTTTGATTGTGTGTGTGTGCATGAGTTTTATGTGTGTGTGTGTGTGTGTGTGTGTGTGTATAAGGCCTGTACGTGTGTGTGTATGGTTATTATGTCTGTGGAGTCCTTTGATGAGTCTAGACAAGGGCCAGCAGCAGTTTTCTCAGACCTAGACTGTGCTCCGTCTGTTTCCCAGGAGATGGCGACCTCTGACCCCTGTGCAAACGCCCCCCCAACCCCGCCTGAGGAGCCGGAGCCCTCCCCCTCCCCTCGCAAGAAGCGCGGGCGTCGGAAACTAGAGCAAACCGAGAAGAATAAGGGTATAGATTTAATACAAAGTCATATCATTTTCATAATATGACTTTGCCCATATATACAGTAATTAGAATGTCTAATTTATCTACAGAAGCTTTTGATTTAAGAACAGTAAACAACAGCTAACTAGCTGACATTTTAGATGTTTTAAGGGTGTGAAAAGCTACGGTCATGAGGTGTCTTAATTAACTATTTACCCACATGTCTTCAAGAGTACTTGTCAGTTTACCTGAAATTTTAATAGTCAAATAACTTCCAGATTGCAGTGTTTGAGGGCATTTCGGCTTTAAATATGGATGCCAGGGCAAAGTGATGAAAACCATGACTTTACCTCCTCATTAAAGCTCTTGTTAAATCTGTACAAATGGGCCATTTCCTCTAACTTTTCTTCTCCTGCAGACGAGCCAGACGACAGAAACTGCGACTCCCCCAGAGAGGTGAGACAACCAGTTGCTACCCTGCTTCTGATGGGTTTTTTTTTCATCCAAAAATGAAGAAAAACCACTCTCATAGTACAAGCAGATTTAAGAGTAAGTATATAACATGCTTTTTGTGTGTGCAGAAAGAGGCTGGGAGGCTGCGGAGGAGGCCAGTCCCCAGAGTGACTTTCCAGGCTGGAGATCCGTACTACATCAGCAGGAGACAGAGAGAAGAATGGCTCAGCCGCTGGAAGATGGAGGTGGGAGAGAAACAGGTCTCTGTCTGTGTGAATTTATAGTTACAGTAACATGACGGCTTTTATTTTCTTTTATTGGCCCAATCAGAATAAAACGCCTCAAGTTAACACCTCAGTCAGAATGAACTGTGCCGGTTTGAAAAGTCCGATATTAATTTTTTATATAATGCTTTTGACAGATTTTTCCCGTAAACACTCCTTCACGTCACATTTTAATTGTGGAATATCTTTGTCCTACAGTATACACTGTAAAAGTCTAATTGGCTGACATATCTGCAGAGAGGATTTGTAAGTTGGATCTGTAGATGGTTGCTTTGGATTGTAAAGCAGCCAAAATACAGTAGAAGTCAGCTGTGGTTTGCTCTGTGTAGAACTGAGGTGTCAAGTCAAGTAAAGGGGAAATCCCCTTGACAAATTAAACCAACCTTCAGAACTGCAGATCACTGTGCTTAGTTGGTACTTGCTGGGCGATATCGCTAAAAATGTCAACATGATTAGCAGTTAAATTTCATGTGTTGGGGATATTGACTCGATATATGCTGGGGTTTTTTTTTTTTTTTTGTTAAATGTTCATTTTACTCAAATAAAATGAAAGCGCAGTCATATATTTAACTATTGGAGATTATTTGTACCATTTAAAAAAATGAAGCCTGCAAGCTAGCTCACATGACATACTCCTCTCACGGCAACATATATCCGATGCACACGTTTAATCATGGCTGTGTACTTATTTTCGCTCTTTTGCTGCATGCCAGCTGCCACACCGCTCACCTTAAAGCTATGATGTCATTTGCCGCTACTGCTGCCACCACTGCTGCTGTTCATATAGCATTTCAAAAAGCCCCAACTCCTCCCCAGCATCCGTTAGCATCGTCGCTCCCGACTCCCTGCTGTGCTGAACTGGATGTTTTCTTGTCGGGGGCGACAAGGTCAGAGCCTCGACTCCAAACATTATTGCTGTATATATTGTACGTTCACATATAATCTATTTCAAGTGATCTGCAGGTCTTTAAAAGTCTTAAAAAGCATTGAATTCAGTTTCCTCAAAATAGACTATAGAATGTATTAAAAAGTATTAAATCTAATTTACAAAAGTCTTAGATATTTTCTCTTGCCTGCGGTGGGCAGTAATGTTATTTATATATTTTTTGTATCAGATTGCAGGCTCTCGGGAGACGTTATACACCTATAAACTAAAAGTGGGATTGTTTTGACAGTGGGTTGTGCTGCAGGAGGCAAAAACTTAAATTAACTTAAATTAATCAATTTTAATTGGTTAATCCATCCATCAATTTTATACTGCTTATCTGGGTCCAGGTCACCTTAATTAAATTAATTATATCATTAGGAATTATACTGCTGGGAAGTATTGGAAAAAACGTGATATAACAATAAATAATTCTTGCCCATATTGTCCCTCCTGGTTTTCCATCATACTTTGGTACTTTGGCTGATATGCTCAGAAAGCAGGTATTAAATTGCATTCTACGTGGTGTTTAAAAGGTCTTAAAAAGTCTTAGATTTAACTTGGTGAAGGCTGCAGAAACCACACAGTGAAATAATAATATTATCAAACAGTAACATATTTACATATAACTGAACAACATGACAGAGCTTCGTTTCAGATTACTTTATTGTCCCTAAAATAATTCAAGACTACATAGTTTCCTCTGGTTCTGGTCCATTTAGCCTATATTTGTTGTCTGTTTTGAGTCAAACCGTAAATAAAAACCAAACCACCGACATCTGAATATATTTATACATTTTTCAGCCTTCATCACACACTTTTGTTGTGCAGTCTTCCTGCCCTTCTTTACTCTGTAGATGTTATTTGTTTACACTGGAAGGGAGTGAACTTCCCTTCCACACACAGACACATAGTTGGCTGGTGAAACTGTGGTCTTTCAATTTCACTCGTTTTTTGCAGCAACACTTAATCAACATTCAACACAGTGAAGTGACATTGAAAGTGAAAATGGTGCTTTGCCTTTTAGTTGCTGCAAATCCCTGTCATGTCTTTTTAGAAGAATTCAACTTTGGTTGATTTTGACATGCATTGCCCTAAAGTGCACCAGTGGTACATTTTATCACTTTAACTTTGCTATAAAACAGTGGTTCCCAACCTTTTTTGTCCCCCACAGTCCTGTCAGATGGGTTCAAGTATCCCTTCACAAAAGTGTTTGATAGTTTTTCACTGCAGAGAAAACACAGTGGCTGTGGAGCATTTGAATTTATACAAGGGACAGTGATCCTCAAATTGTTTAGGCTTGGTCTCTTTGTTCTGTTTTTAGTAGGTTTGGTCAACTTTGCATTTGTACTACTGCCACATGGAGTGACAGAAGCTTGATGTTTCAGCCATTTGTCCATTACTTGTAGCTATCTATTTAGACTTTTCTGTTTGTTTTCTTACCAAAGCCGTCGAGGCCAACAAGGTCATGTCCTCAGTAATGTTTCTGGAAATCTGGGGACGTCAAGTGGAGTTTACATTCACATATTACAGGTGTTGCCATGTTTAAAAAGGTGATTCTGATTCTGAAAATGTGTTTCAGGCCAAAACCTCAATACATTTTAGTTATTTAGGTATTTAGTACTCTCAACCAGAGTTACATACCTGTAAAGCTTTGAAAAAGAAAAAGAATATACTGTCAAATGATTTTTAAAAAAAATACTCAGATCATTTTACAGAGTTTGGTTGGTGGCTAGTCAAAAATGTCTGAAGTGGTCGGGGCTCTGCTGGGGGAATTTGGACTCATGACTTCAATATTCCTATAATCCTGGCTGCAGCATGCAGCATGTGCTGTGAAGGTGTTACAGCAGACTCAGGTCTTATCACATGCATGCACATATAAAATATTGATATCTGGCACCAGTTAATAGAGAACATACTAGAACACACTGGAGAAAATACTGTGCTGCTATGCTGTAACCTAGAGAGGGAGTGTGTGTTTGTGTGTGTGTGTGTGTGTGTGTGTGTGTGTGTGTGTGTGTGTGTGTGTGTGTGTGTGAGTGAGTAAATGTCTGTAGATGCAAGAAAGTTTGTGTATGAGGAGAAAAGTGAAAGACAGAATGACAGGAGAGAGACAGGATGTGTTTGTGGCCACGAGACAGAGAGGGAGAAAGTCATTCAGGTTGATTGACAGACGATGTGAGAGTGTGAATTGAAGCAGGAGTGTGTGAGAGGAAGAGAGAGAGAGACGGAGGCTGGTAGACTAGCTGAGCAGGCAGCAGCCACGTGAGGCTGCAGTTTCCTCTTTCTCTTGTCTGAACTTGTCCTGTTGCAGTCTGTGTTTGATGGACACAAACCTTATAATCAGTGATCTCAGGATTTTCATACCCATTACATCTGGGCCTTGAATATAATTAGAAAGTATGCATTTTTTGTTGTACCACCCACAACAGATCTGCATGAGTTATGACTATTTAGATAATGGTGATGGTTTAAAACAACACAAATCTTTCATGCATAACTGAAACATATGTAAACATGCGTGCAAACTCTAATAGGTCAAACTGATACCAGCTTGTCTTCAGACTGCAGACTGGTGCATGTGCTTGTGACAGCTGGAGAAAGAGGGAGAGGGAGGTAGAACATGTGTGACTTCCTGTCAACACTATCTTCTCGCTTACTGAGTCATTACCCTACTCTCAAGCCATAAGTGATGTGCGTTTTCCGTGAGTGTAGTGAAAGAAATTGAGACTAAAAGGTAGGTTCGTCCCATAACTTTGTGCTAATTTGAAAGAAAGAAAGAAAGAAAGAAAGAAAGAAAAAAACAGAATCAAAGGAAGGAAGGAAGTTTAACAATATAGTAAATAAAAGTGAGCAGAAAGGAAAATAGGAGCACAGAAACACATCTATGATGGAAATAAAGGAAGGAAGTGCAAAACAGGAGTGCAGTGGTAGAAGAAGTATTCAGATCCCTTTCTTAAGTAAAAGGCCAGCATTTAAAATCCTAGATAAGTAAAAGTGCGGAAGTATTATCAGCAAAATAGTACTTATTCTGCAGAAGAATTGCGCCTGTAACTGATATATTATTATAAATGATTATTAGATTGCTGATACTAATGCACCAGTGCTTAAGCAGCATTTTGCTGTTGTAGCTGGTTGAGGTAGAGCTTGTACTTTATATACAGTCGGGTATTTTAGTCCAGTGGTTCCCAGTATAATTGTCGGGCCCCTGACAAGAGGCTCCATTTGTTTTTTGTAAGACGTCGAAAAGCCAAAAAGATTGGTAACCACATGTTTAATCTTTAACAATGCATTGTATTTTATAAACTTACCATTTGCTTTTAAGAATCTTAATCTGAAAAGTAACTAGCAGCTGCCAAGTAAATGTAGTGGAGTACAATATTTCCCTCTGAAATGTTGTGTAGTAGAAATATAAAGTACCACAAAATGGAAATAGTCACTTAAAGTATCTCAAAATTGTACTGAAGTAAAATCTTCAATCAACTTATTTACTTTCCACCAACAGAGGAGGGAAACTGAGCAAGTAAACAGAGAAAGTAAAATAAAGGAAGATGAATGAATTAAGAAGGTTTGACAAGGAAAATAAAAGCATAAATGCTACAGAATAGGTGGAAGAAAGAAAGAATGGAAGGAAGAAAGATAAAATAAGAAGAGGGGAAAGGCAAGTAAGGGAGAAGGGGATGTCGAGATAAAGAAAAGAATGAAAGCAGGCAAGAAAATAAAGATAGAGAAAAGGGAAAGAAAAAATGTGAGAGACTTAACTGAGATGTAAAGCAAGAGAAGAGACACATATTGACAAAGTGAGGGAGTGAAAGAAGGCAAAGAAAAACTGAGAGAGAGTGTGTGTGCATGTGTGTGTGTTAGAAAGAGAGAACGGAGTGTAATCAGTGACGGAGACAGAGGTTAACCAGTTCCAGGTTTCTGCCTGCCTGTGTGTGTGTGTGTGTGTGTTTGCTCTGTCAGTCAGTTGAACTGCAGCCAGCTGTTAACACCCCCATCAACATCCCATCTTGCTGCTGTCTGAAGGAAACCTGGTAACTCTGCAAAGTCTTTTCCATTTTATATATATATATATATAAAAAAAATCTGGCATCTTTTCACTTCATGTCTAAAGTTACAGCCAAGAAAATAAATACTGAGTGGGGGTATAGTGTACTGTATATATTAGAGGGTGTACTTTATTCTCCCTTTAGAAAAAAAACCCTACTGCCATAACCTCATTTTGTGCTGATTTAATTCAGCACATCACACGCTGCGCACACACTTAGCTGTGACCTTGTTTTGACCTCTAACCACTCGGTGCAACGTGCAGGACTGCGGTGCACGTCAGATGCATAATTTCCAGAACTTTCAATAAGATCTGAACAAATGAGTTATGAGCTAGCTGTGACTTACAAATTAGCAAGTTAAAGGTTGAGTTTTTAGTTCTATTATTCAGTTATATTTACATCCAGTGTTTCCTTGAGGGCCTAACAAACATGTTGAATGCATTAATTTTCTCATGATACGTTTGCAAAACTGGTCTTTTTGAATATTTTGAAAATTGCTTTGTTCACGTCAGCTAGCAGTCTCCCTTTTTTTGCCGCCTTTCGTGGCCGCATTGCTACGTTTGTTGGCTCATTACCGCTGCCAACTGTCGATCAGTGTTTTATTACTGCAGTCTGCAACAAAACAAAATGTTGGACTTTAACACGGTATGCCGTGTCCCGTTTCCAAGCGACGGTCAACATTGTTTTTTTTTAAAAGCATAACCACGATTGTTTCCCGACATTAACCAAGTGTTTATTATTGTAGCCATGATGACGAAGCTCCCCTAACCTTAGGCAACTGTTTGCTAACACCTTAACCATAACAACTTATGGTTTTGTGTTTGTCAGCTTGGTTTGGAGAGTTCTTCTTCCCTCTAGTGGCCGAAAAAGTAAATTATTGCAGCTGTAAATAATTTTTCCTGGACTCATCTGTGCATCAGAGTAGTAACTGAAAAGAGTAAGTGTTCCTCTTATTTCATACATTCAGTATATAGACATTATGTCATTCAGTTTCAGTTTATTTTCCTTTCTGTAACTCTAACCTGTCTCATGTGATTCGCTGTGTAACTGCATTTCATGGTAATGTGTACTATTTTGTGTGTACGCCTGCATGTGTGTGTATGTCAGGTCCTGACCCTAACACATCCTATTGCCTTTTCAACTCTGAGGCTTACCTAACCTTTGACCTCAGTGCACGTACACACCTCAAAAACACACACATAAACACTAGCCTGGATTTGTGTGTGTGTGTGTGTCGTCATCACCCTTAAATCCCCGGGGTTACCAGACATAACTCAACACCACGACTAACTGTGCATGTGTGTATGTGTTGTTGAAGTTCACCTAAACATCTGTTAGGTGAAGGAGTCAGTTAATCACACACTTCACTGCTGGCCAGTCAGCAGAGAGGGAGAGGGTAAAGGAGGCTTGAGGGTGAGTGAGTGTAGCCGAGGAGACACACAGAGAGGAAAGTGTAGGAAGAAGAGGAGGAGGAGGAGGTGAGAGAAAGACAGACGAAGAAAATGACAGAGAGAAAGAGAGACAGGGAGGAAGGCTTGCAGTTACAGAGCTGCCATGTCCGGTCTGTAAGTAATTTAACTTTTTTTTCTTTTCCATGTGTGCACGTGTTGCAGAGTATGCAAGTGTGTGAAGTGTGTTGAGGTTTTCTTTTAAAACAGGAGGTGATACAAGCTGTTTCTGCTACCAGGAAGTTATTTCATGGCAAGTTTGTTTTTATGTTTGCTAGCACGGTTTCCTTTTGTTAGCTGAAGTAAAATGGTGTTTAATTTTTAGGTTTTTTTAATGCTTTCTGGTGGCTTTATGCCAAGTGCTTAAACACATGGGAGATCTCAGTAGTAAAACATCTAAAAGAGAGTTTGATTAGACTGAAACAGTTCATTTTTGTTTACTTTCTCTTTACTTGCTTGTTGTGTTTCCCACTTTTCCACTGGCAGCAAAGACATGCTAATTAATCCTTAATATGTTAACCATCTAACCCCCCCCCCCCTTCCCTTGGGGTTGCTCTGAAAATAATACATGCCCAAACATATCAGCTAATCACTCTGGGCTGCATTCATGGTTGTTTTATTTGAATTTTCTCTGGATGTAGCATGGGCAAAACACAGTGTAAGACAGTGGTTCCCAAACTTTTTGGCTTTTAACAAAACAAAACAACCTCGCTGTGACCGCTTCAACCAAAAACTGATTTTTTTTACTTGTTTCAGAGTCACAAAGAAGTAAAATTATTCAGTTATTTGTAAGAAAAAAACTCAAATTAGAAGCAAGTCTAAAAAGTAAGCCAAACAGTGTTGCAGAAATAAGTTTTTTGTGCTTTTCTCTTCTTTTAATCATCTTAAGACCTCAAATTTATCTTGTGATCCCTTGTGAGGGTCCTGACCCCAAGTTGGGAACCACTGGTGTAACATAGAGAAGTTAAATACATAACATTTCTTATGGTTTTTACAAAAACCATCTTTGAAAAGTAGTTCATCCCAGCCCTCTGAAAACTTGGATATTTCTTGGTCATCATGTGAGCTATGATGACATAAAATTTTATATTTCTGCACAAAAGCTTTTGAAAATAATAATAAATAAGAACATGAGATTGTAATTTATCAAAACATATACTTTAATAGTGCTATCAGCAGTCTGTGAAAGTTCTAGTGCTACGAAATGCTAGCAATACGAAAACCACTGAAGTATTAAGCTGCACAGGTTTGGTAAACTTTGGTGTTGTGCAAAAGCAAACAGGCGTTTTTTTTTTACTTATTAAGAGGACATTTTTGTCCTTTTACGTATTTGTTTGTGAAGGAGAGGTTGGATTAACATTTTGAAGTGTTTTACACTCTTCTTCTCACCAGAAAAGCAACTACAAGAGGTCGTTTTTGTTGGGTTCTTTTTCTGTTGACTTGTTTGCTGATTTGAATTAGCTTAAAGGTTTTTCCACCTTTCCACTCAGCATAAAAGCCGTGCAGATTGTTTCTAAATATGTTAATAATTGGAAAAACGGTGCAGCGTTAATATCAGGTTTGGGTTTGTCCTTTAACAGACATCAGACAGACATTATTTGACCGATTTTATCCCATTTTTTATGTTCTCTTTGGTTGTATCACCAGTTTAAAGTATAACCCAGTTTTCCACTGTCTGGAACGGCATGCAAATGGCTTTCTAATATGTTAATAATTGGAAAATAACACCAAGCCACCAAATTATTACGCTACAATCAGGTCATACATTTTGGTATTGTCCTTAAACGTTCATCAGACAGATGTTGTTTGGTCCATTTCATTATGAGAGACCTCTGGAGAGCTTCATGGAAAACCACTGATTGTTTTCCTTTAACATGTCCCACGGCTGCGATCAATGCTAATGAAAGAGCAGGCACTTGGTGTGTTGCCTATTGACAATGTGAGAGAGGGTCTTAACTGCTCTCTTAATAGTACTCTGTGTGTGTGTGTTTGTTGAGCGATGTCGGGTTCATCTCGAGGTCAGGGTCAGTCACGCTCATAAAGGAGGCGTGGTTTAAGAAATGGCTCATTGGCGAGGTCATGGGGTGAGGGGTCGGAGGTCAAGAAGGGGGGGTGGGGGTGGGGCACTAAGAGTGAAAACCCTGACCAGGCCACGGGGTTCGTCAAAGTTCAAAGCCGTAACTCACAACATTACAACCTTCCTCTGTCTTTCTAACCCCTCCTGCCTTTGTCCCTCACATGAAAACACACATTTCTGCATGCTTTGATTTTCATCACTTTTATTTTCATCATTATGTTACTAAATATTCTCTGGCACATAACCAACACAAAGTCTAATACACCTCAACATGTTTCATACAATGTGAGACATGCAAGACATCTGCATTTTAGTGGTGGTGTGCTACAAGTTGGAGCCTCACCAACACATATCTGCTGATTTTAGCTGCTTGGCCAATGAGAAACAAGATATTTTAGTACAGAAATCCCAAAGATACAGTATGTTGAAGGTCATTTGGAAACAGTGTCGCCATTACAGCGTTTGTATTTTTCAACTGTAAAAATGTTCCACTCAGTACATATCTTGGTCACAATTCTTCAACAGCCATAAAATTGTAATATGCAATTAATAGATTGACCTCGATGTCAGTATCAGTATCCAGTATTTTTGGGCTGTAGTACAAATACATTGATAAAAACTTTTTCACTGCACTAAAACACATTTTAAACTAATTTGAATGATCCCGCAAATGCAGTTATCATTCAGTTTCCTTGCCATTAAGTCCGCTATGCTCTTCTTAATGTTTAATTAAAAGGGTATTTATTAAGTGAGTTTGAAACCCTCAAATACAGAAGCTTCTGATGTGCACAGATCAGCTTAAGTGCACACAAAGCAAAAGATTATATTAATTATACACTTACTGGTTGTAATATGTAAAATGCTGGTAGGCAGTGTGTTTTTAGCTCAGTACTAGAATGATTTGGCCCTTTTTATGTTGTGGATATGACACATAATTACATGTTTAAACATTTGGTACTATTGGGCAATGCTTGAGCACGGTTGCCTGCAGTTTTGCCACTATGTCTAGTCAATGTTGCACCTGTCAGTCTTTATCAAACAGCCATTCAGCTGAATGACGCAGTGTGTAAAAGAGAGCCTTCTGACTGGCTGTTCAGGCGAGTGAATCAATGATTTATCAATGCAAACCACTGAGTAGTTATATCCAGATACAAGTGGTTCTTGCGTGTTGGTGGTCAGATGTTTTATCAGTGTGATGACGTGCAACTTTATATGAAGACTTGTTGTGGGAAGCTTTTGTTTATAGCAAGTGGTTTTGATTGCCTTTATGTTGTTTCCTACCTGAGTAGGAACTAATTACCCACGATCAGTAGCCCCAATAGATAGCAAACATAACATTTAAAAGTGCATGGCAGTGTGTTGAACTTTGGGAGCAGACATAATGTTCAACCCAGAAAGTGTTCTGCACCGTAGCACAAGAGTGGAAGCCTGAAGAATGAGGCCCTGCAGAGTGGAAGCCTTCCTGTGAAAATGCTGTCTACTGGCCTAATTACTGTACTTTTTATAGGTTAGTAGGTAATTTAAAATCTCACTCGTTGCAGTGAATTTGCTCCATTCTCCAGCGCAGTGCACAGAATATCCGGGGAAACAGACTCTCAGTATTTGACAGCACACTTTCTTTTCTTTTCTAGTCACAAACATTTCAAAAAATGAGCTACAGTTCATTATAGACACTATTTTTGTAAATAAATGCATTTGAAATTGTGTTATTCGCATCTGAAAAATTATACTTTCATGGTGCAGTCAACCATTCTTTTACCACAGTATGAATATAATCAGAAGTAATAAGAGCAGCATGGTTTTGTTTTTTGAGGACCCCTCTTCGCTTGCACGAAGCCGACCCTTCAGTTTATTTCAGACCAGAAACCTGAGCAGATGAATACAGATTCGTCTGTCATCAGTGAGTCATCCGCATCCCTGAAAGCAGCAAAGCTTCCTGATGGAGTGTTTAATCAGCTAATGTTGCCAGGCAACAAACACAGTTTCATCCAGTGAGCCGGATTTTGGCTGATATCTCTTTGCAACACAAGTCAGGTCCAAATCGTCTAATGAGATGATCCGGTCCAGATGCTGACAGAAATTATCAAGTTTCCACAACAAAGTTCTGATGATGAAATGAGCTGAAAATAAAATGATTGCTGCAGGAAAATGTGTTAATATTTACTAACACATCAATGAAAATTATAAATTACAATTTAGTATGTGTTGAATTCAATTAAATTCAATACAACTTTATTTATCCCTGCAAAGGCATTGTATACGATGGCTTTCCACCAGTGTAGTAGTAATAAAAAAAAGAGAAAATAACCCCAAAACAAATCTTACAGCTAACAAATGCTAAAAACTTAATGTGGTGTTGGTAATAAATACAAATAATATAAATGTCTGAAAAACATGCAAAGTAACGAAGCTGTACCAAAGCAGCTGGTTTATAAACACAAGCCACTGACATTTATAACAGTTAATATGAATAAAAGAAACCTACAGATTAGAAATGACTCATAAAATGAATATTAATTAAATATTTGTAACATCAAAGAGTTCCAAAAAACAAAACGTTTTTCAGCGTGGACAAAATCCATATTATATAGTGATTCTATACAGGATGTACTACACACTAACCGTCATAGTGTACTGTTAACAGGTAGTATACAAAGAATCAGCAAACTTTACCATTTTATGCTAACAGACAATGATACACTATGCGTGGCATCAGACGTCAATCACACTTGCCAATTAAACTTCACAAATAGACAGAAAATGTCTTCCTAGTTATTTTTTTGTTGATGTTTCTCGAGCTGTTTCACCTCCATCCACAATTAATTTAAATATTTTCCACATTAATTTAAATGTGAGCAGCTCCTCCATTTCCTTTGTTCATTGCATTGTGTCAGAATAGTGTTCATGGACAGCACACTCAAACATCGACCATATTTAGTATACGTAATGTTTAGTTTGAGCATACTTCATTTTGTCACTTTTGCAGTACATATGTACTCAAAACCTGCTTACAGTTTGTATGTAGTATTGATTTGGGACACACCGATACTTTAGTTTAGTTGTAGGAGGTAGAAATCCAGACTTTCTGTTCAAGCATCCCAGATGTTTTAGAAACTAGTGACAACATATGGAGTTTCCCTTACAGTGCACGTGAATGTGTGTGTGCGTTGTGTCAGTGTGTTTGTGTGTGTGGTCTGCCTATGATCCGTGTAACAGGCTGATTAGGATTTTATGAGGTCAAAGGTCAACAGGAGCGGGGGAAGAGTGACTTTGTGACCTCGGGGTCAAACAGAGGAGAGATCTGTCACGACCCAGCACTCTCACTTTTACCGTCTCTTCCACTTGAATTTATGCCATCATCCCTCCCCTTCTTCCCATGTGTGGTTCTTCCTTTCTGTTTTCTTTTTTTTCTGGGGGAATTTAGCAGAATGTGTTCCCACAATATTGTTTCACACAATCATTACATGCGCTGGCGGTTTTCAGCCCAGCTAGAGGAGAAACCAAATTGTTCTCTCCAGTGTTAAAAAGCAAAAAAGAAGAATGTTTTTAGGTCATGGAAATGCTCTGGAGGAGTCGTGGGATTTTACATCTGGACCACAGTGAGATTCTTGCTGTGTAGTAACCAGTGAGGTCATGATTATTTTTAAATTTGTCTCTTTTGAAGCTGAGTGCTCACCGCTGCAGTGTTTATACGCTGGGCTTCCCAGATTTTGCTTGTCAATCAAACCATGTTCGCAGTACTGTGACTTTTAGCTCCGATTTTCTGTTGGTTTTGTTTGGTTTGTGTGCTTGAACATGGTGGCTATCACCGCTTATCAGAGGTTACTGTAGTACTGTACTTATGCATAATTTAGAGGCACTTGTACTTGCATTTTATGCTACTTTATAGTTCTACTTCACTACGTTTCAGAGGGAAATATTGTATTTTTACTCCACGACAGCTATGGTAATTAGTTACTTTGAAGGTCAAGATTTTACACACGAAACAAATGATCAGCTTCTAAAATATGATGCGTGATATAGATTATATATAAACTAGTTAAAAATAACTCCACTTCCCGGCCAAGAAATAGTCCCGCACATAACCCCCGTAGCAAAACCACAACTTTTCGCTTTTACATTTCTGTTTTTGTACAGATTAAACAAACTAGCTATAACATATTAATTAGTCAGCTTTAGAGGTGCTGGTAGGCTGCATTTGTTATTGGTGGACAGAGCCAGGCTAGCTGTTTCTCCCTGTTTCCAGTCTTTATGCTAAGCTAAGCAGACAGACAGATGATAATGGTATCGATCTTCTCATATAACTCTGCACTAGAAAGCAAATAAGTGTATTTACAAAACTATTCCTTTAAGTACATTTTGTTGCTACAGAAATACTTTCGTACGTGTACTTAAATATTATTATAAATGCAAGACTTTTACTTGTAATGGTGGGTTTTTATAGAGTGATATTGCTACTTTTACTTCAGTAAACGATCCCAATACTTCTTGCCACAAGAGAAAATCTTTCATAGGCTTGATACACTTCAGATTAAATCACTGTTATAGTATAACAACCACTAATAAAGTAGAAAAACTGACTTTAACTTGAAAACCTAACCTTCTCCACTGTATCTTCTCTCTGTCTTCCTGTCTTGTACTAAAAATGCTCCACTTTCTTTCTGTCTGTATTATGTTCCTCAGTTTTATAATATAATCCTATTTACTCTCTCTCTCTTTGTCTTCTCTCTGTCTCTCTCTCTCTCCTTCCTGAGCTGAACCCATTGAACTGCCTCCCCACCGCACCCTTTCTCCCCACTCACTTCCTGTTTAGAGAAACAATTAAGGGATTGTTCCTCCAGCCCGGAGCACTAAGGCCTTGATCTAGAGCAGCCACCACATCAGCTGGAAAGACCCACGTAAAACATCAATTATAGGACCTCCTTAAAGGACAGCGTTTGCCTCTAAACCAACAGGAATAAAACAAAAAGGTTACGATAGATGAGAAACTTTTGAGGAAACACACATGAGGGGACGATGCCCTCAGCAGGCACCGGACAGTCAGACATGATCAATGACAATAACGTAGTGTCAGAGTGTGAGGAAAGATTGTAGCTGATAGGATAGTTGACAAAACGACCATTCAGTGTTGAAACTTCGCCTGTAACTCATCCTTCAAATTAAGAGTAGACTCACACAGTTTATAGGTTTGATGGTGGTATGTCGGCATAATATGGCATCTGGTTAAAACACGTTCCTGCGCCTTACAGGTTGATTGTTTACATAGATTAGATTAAATTTGATTCAACTTTATTGCCATTGCACACTGTAAGTACCAGTACCACAAAATGCAATTTAGCATCTAATCAGAAGCAGTTTTGTTTTGATTAGATGAAACTAGAAGGTAAATAGCTACTAAAACACAAAATCTAGGGAGACGCCAGGCCTCGTGTTGTACGTGCGCTGCCATTTTAGCATGCTGTATCAGTACGTAAATGTAAATCATCACATGCAGAATAAATAATATTATTACTATTATTAGTACTAGTGGCAATACTAATATTAGTAATACTGAGAGCAGCTGAAAATGTTCTTTAAATCTAAACTTTAAACCTTCCTCTGTAGCCTGGCTTTATTATTTATTTTATTGTATTCATGTTTTAAAATGTTTTACTCCCTTTTGTCTATTTTATTATTTTAAAAAAAATACATTTTTATCTATTTTAATTCTTGCGTGCATTAGTCTCAAATTGTTGTACTGTTTACATTTGTATTGTTTTATTATCTGTAAAGCACTAACCACTACAAAAGGTACTATACAAATAGTAGAAGAAGTAGTAGTAGTTATGTTGGTATTTGTTTGGGTGGCATTGGTGATGGTAGCCCTGCAGCTAATAATTTATTTTGCATTATTGGTTAATAGACTGATGTTTTTTTTATATCTATGCTCGTCAAAAGGCCAAAAAGCACAATTGAATGTCTTCCAGTTGCTTTGTTTTCTAACTAAAAGGCTATTCATGGTTCTCAGTTTATAATAGTATGAAAATGTTAAAATCCTCACATTTGAGAAGCCGTTGTAAATAATTTGTATTTTCACTTGATAAAAGACCTAAATGAGTAATCTATTATCTAATCGTATCAGCACTGGTGGAGGAGGCTATGTAGTATGGAGAGTATGTGGAGGTGTTTTCCCCAAAGGAAAATTTTACAAAGTCAACCATAAATGGTGAATCCTGTAGACTTGGTGCTGGCAAACATTGTGCAGGAATTAGCAGGAATTTACAAGGAATTTAGTTTGCTTTGTAATTATACACAGATGAGGTCAAACATGCCATGGGCTGTTCCCACGGCAAGAGTTTATTTAAGAAATCATTTACACAGTTCAGAATAAATATTCACCACTTTAAATGAAAGTCAGTGTGTTACTTAGTGTGTCTTTTCTTGTTCTGTAAATTTTCAATTAGCTCATAGTGAATTAATGAGGAATTATTGCCTATTAACCTTGAGTGCTGGTCCCATGGTAGCCCTGCTTGCTTAACCTTTTATCGTTTTGTGCTTTAGTTAACTTGGTTTTAATTTTACTTGGAGTCTACTCTCACATGTTAGAATATTTTTTTAAACGTTCCTGTTGTTGCTCATCATTTGACGCCGGTCGCTGTTCTGCCTTCACAGGCGGAGCGACGGGCGTACAGAGAGGCAGAGATGAACATGATGGACGACCTATCAGAGGGAGACTTTAACAAAGAGGAGGAGCCAACCAGCCCAGCCCCTCCCCCTTCACAACAACACACAGACCCCGCCTCTCCAATAGTCGCCGTGACACCGGAGCCGGTTGCCAGGGGAGAACAGGCCACACCCAGCGAGGTAGAGTACCAGGTAAAATTATTATTATGACTAATTATTATTAGTCATTTTAACGACTTTTCTAGAAGAAGTGAGTGAGTGTGCCCCCCCCCAAATAAGGAAGTGTGCAGAATGAAAAATGCAGTGGGTCTCAGGAAGTCATCTTTACTGTTTAAAGCAACTAATAAAACAATACAAGATGCATATGTTGAGGGAATAATGGTAGAACTCACTAGCGGAGAAAATATACAGATATACATGCCCAAAGTCCCAAAAGATTTTTTTTTAATCTTGTACGCACAAAGTAATAATTTCTACCCACAACTTATTATCATGTGCACACGAGATAAAAAATATAATCTCCAGGGGATTCATAGTAATTAACATCTTTTACTCATTGCTTGACTTTCTGCAAACTCAAATATTGATAAACTTTTAGACACTGAACCGATAAATTGTGCTTAAAGCAACATTTGGTAGAAGTCCAAAGACAAATGGCTGATAATAATGGTAATATATGAAAGGTACAAAAATCTCTCAAGGTCAAATGTGTACAAAGGCAGGACATTTCAGTCCCGTGACCTTAATCACATCCCTGATGAAGGTGTATCAGGTATCTGATGATGAAGGTTGCAAGACTGAAACGCTGACCGAAATATCCTGCTTTTGTACTGTTGTAAATTTTCTATTTTTGGCCTTTCAAAAAATAATAATTTAATAATAATAATGATAAACTTTATTTATATAAAGGTTATAAAGTGCTTTACAGGAATAAAAACAGCAGATAAAAACAAAAACAAATAAAAAACAACACAGGGATCATAAAACACCAGGGGATAATAAGACAAAGTTAAAGAAATATAAAATGGCAAGAGTGGGATGATAAAAACCAAGCAACATAATAAATATTCATGAACGCTTTACTATAAAAGAAGTTTTAAGAAGGAATTTAAAAGACGCTAATGATCTAGTCTGTCTGATCCGGTCATCTTTGGTCATAAGCCAGGATCTGGGAATAACCAGCAGAGCCGTATCTACTGATCTAAGCAGTAAGGCAAGGCCATCTAACGCTTTAAAAGTGATCAGTAGAATTTTAAAATCAATACAGAACATAACAAAACAGGCAGCCAGTGTAAGTCGGCTACCACAGGTGTAAAATGTTTTAGTTTGTTGCTGTGTTTAATTTGTTGCAAACTATCTTTACATTACTTGGGACATTATTGTTTTTGTTGCAGAAATGTGAAACTACCATACTTAAGTTTTTCATTTGTAATTATTGTAATATAGAAGATTAGCCCTTTTCAGTAACTTCTGAATTTAACAGTTTATTGTCATCTTATATCATGAGTACAGGGTGAAACTGGACTCTCTGTCTGCACTGTCTTGACAGCCTTGTTTTCTGTGTGCTGACAGGATGGCCGGGGTTTTGGCATCGGTGCGCTGGTGTTTGGGAAGCTGCGAGGTTTCTCTTGGTGGCCCGGCAGGATCGTTTCCTGGTGGATGAGTGGCCGGAGTCGAGCTGCGGACGGGACTCGCTGGGTGATGTGGTTTGGAGACGGCAAGTTCTCTGTGGTGAGTAGTTTTATTGAGGAACCCCTTACAGTAAATAAAGTGATCAAATACTGGTATAATGTGTGTTAAATCCCCAGCAGAGCCACAGAAGATGCTCAGAAAGGGGACCCAAAGTCCTTCCACAAAGAGTAAGAGAGAGAGAGAGAACGTGTGTTGTTATTATAGCTACGATTTTTAGGGAAGTAATTTGGCCTTAATGCAGTGGCTTAATGGCTTTAACACCCCGAGTATTTAACACCGCACTATTCCAATTTTATGCTTTTATAGACACTATAATACAGTCCCAGTTAAGACATTCATTCAGCTCTACAAGTATTTGTTTGTAGCAGAAACTTTAGTAAGTGGATATGATCTTTTACTTTGATTTGATATGAGATCACCTTGATTTTTTTCCTTTTTCTTTTCACTTATTTAAATTTAGAATTTAGTAAAAACAAACAAAAAAAAGACAGATACAGTATGTCTTCCACCAAAGCCCCTTGCCTTTTGAGCCATCTTTCCTAAAAAGATATTTACTTACTGTGGCCTTGTTGAGACTTGAATGATTTATGGCTTTTCCTTTTCATCTTGATGGCATTCATTATAATGTCTTTGTTTTGCAGGTTTGTGTGGAGAAGCTGATGCCTCTGAGCTCTTTCTCATCTGCCTTCCACCAGCCCACCTACAACAAACAGTCCATGTATCGGAAAGCCATCTTTGAGGCTCTGCAGGTGACAAACCCGCCATTTTAACTCGGCTTCTTAACTTGGTTCTGTGTCATTTTTGATGGCTGATTTTTTTTTTCTGTTGCTGCACTCATTGTATTTCTCTCTGGATGAAGTCCAACCTCTAAAAGACCAAAATATAAATGTACAGGTCTAAAGGTCATATTTTAGTCATTCCTTTCTTATGTAACAAGATCTGCATTTGCATTTGTGGAGGTGTTGTTCTCATCTAGCTCTGCCCACAAATTTTTGAGTGGTAACATGTGGGAACATTAGCTTCGATCTCATATTTTTGTGGATCCAACAACGCTTCATTTTTCTTGTAAGTAACACAGAACACATGGTCATTTGCTTCTTCTACGGCGTCACACTGGGTTATCTTTCATTCGAACTACCGTAAAATTATAAACAAGCAGCGAAGGATTTGTACACCAAAACCTGCTCATATTTTACACTTTTCTACTTCATGTTCAGCCATAATTACCATATTTATATTATATTTATCTTTCTTATTTGACTCTGTGTGTGTTCTGCGTGTGAGCTACTTCATAGACAAATTTCCATCATTATGTGGTGAACGATGACATAATTACAGGACCTTACACTAACTGTGTGTGTGTGTGTTTATTTGGTGTCTAGGTGGCCAGTGTACGTGCTGGAAGGCCAGTTCCTTCCTGCGATGCGAGCGATGATGCAGATGGGGTAGAGATTCAAACCAGACAGATGATAGAGTGGGCCATGACCGGCTTCCTACCCAGTGGTCCACAATCACTGGACCCTCCAGAGGGTATAAACACATTTATTAATACAAATAATTTATGGGGATGATTGTCTAAAACACACACTGTACATAATTTATTTGATCACATACAACAAAGTTCACCTGATAATGGAACAAGTTTTAAAAATGTAGTAAAATTAACATGTTGTGTGAACTGTAGGCACTTCATTCATGTAACATTGAAGAGCAAGTAGATAAGAGTTCCATGCTGGACGATACACTTCACTTTAGCTTTCAGCTCAGCAGTAAATACTGTATTTGGGAGGTTACGGTGTCGCTTTGAGCCCCTGTTTTTCCAGTATACAGTACTTGTGATTCTGATATCACCAACCAAGAGAGTTGAAAGAAGTAGCGGTGTTATATTGTTCTCAAATAAATGCGCACCTGCCGAAGTAATGTAATCTAATGTAAAACTAAAACCAACATAGATCACCTTGAGATGATAGTTCAAAAAAAGATGATGGCAGGACACATTTACTGTTTGGATTTTTTGGGTTTTTTTTGCTTTAAAACATATGAGGAATAGTACAGGCTTGTGTATCCTTGAAACTAACTATTTCGTACAAAGTTTCTAAAGGCAAAAGTGTTTATAGCTGTTCTGAACGCCCAAACATGATATCATTATAGGGAGAGGGGCAAGACGCGATCATTGTTCAAATGGGGATAACAGCGCACGCTTTCAGACAATCTTTCCTTGAGAGCATTCAAGGTGTTGCGCTTGTTTGTGCCCATAAAAAGAGACCAAAGAAGTTGAGAAAGAGATAAATTCAGATCCTGAATACTGTCTCACCTCCACACACCTGGCCAGTCAACAATCAGGCATTTCAACCAGTGACTCCACAGCTTTAAACCAGTTCCAGTGTATTATTTGTGCAAAATCACTGCTCTGTAACATGAACTCATTCTGGATGTCACTCCCATATGATATTAAAAACCACTAAAGACGATGTTAATTCTGTCCTTATCCCCACAGGCGAGAAAAATACATATAAGGAAGTGTACCCAGAGATGTGGGCGGAACCTGAGGCAGCGTACACGCCTCCACCTGCCAAGAAACCGCGTAAGAACGCAGCTGAAAAAGCAAAGATCAGAGAGGTGATCGACGAAGGGACCAGAGGTAAACATACAAACATACAATTTCAGCTGAAGCTGCTTGTATTCAAAAATGAACCTACAGCTTATCGGTGTATTTATTTCAAAATGTTCTGCATGTGGAGGAGTGGGTGAGCTCTTCCACTTAGAGAAAATGTTGAAGTAAATACCAAGAGGTTTAAAGTTGGTTAAGTTTTTGATTGTCATATTTCATGTGCTTGACCTGAACTGTCTGTATGTGTTCATATTTAAAACGATGTGTTGATGTGTTCTTATGTAATTTTTGTTCCAGAGAGACTCATATTGGAGATAAAAAAGAAGACCAGGAACATAGAAGGTAAACGTTTCAGATTTTCATTCTTAAATGTAGACTTGAAGTGATTAATTATGTAAAAATGTTTTATACAGCGTTGTTTTACCCAGGGTTTGTTTAACTCCAGGTATAGAGTTGACTAAAAGCTATTTTATCACTTGCCCCTTGTAGCAAGTAATATTTTAATGGCTGCTAAATAGCGTTAACAATCAGGATTTGTCAAATAAAACAAACCTCTAAATGGGTTGGAAAGAAACCATTAAATATAAGACCTACATCATTATTTAAGAAAATATTACCCCTCTGAAGCGATCATCTTTTGTTAACAAAATGTAATTGTGTTTCATTATCTGCCATCACAATACAGACAGAGGTTTTTTTTTCATTCTCAACCAATACAGGAGATAAGTTTGGTTGCATCTTGAAATGTTATTACAATGTTTACTAGGCTGTTGTTACATTATTTGTTGTTTCGATTGCATCAGTTACACCTAAATTAAATTGCTTGAATCGTAATTAAGTTTAGGGTTCACTCAGTGTACAGTTCTCCACTGTGAAGTGTTTCTGGAGCTCAGGGCGAAACATCTCTGGAATGCAATTCTTGTTCTTGTTTACATTTTTGGCATTTAGCTCATTCATTTATGCAGCAAGACCTACAATAATAATTCACTGTTGGATGGGTGTGAGGGGTCCAGGCGTCCAAAATAGATTATGAGCTGGAAAGTAAATTTAAAATTATAAATCACAGCACCAGTAATTATTCAGTCTTTGTTATTGATGATAAGCACAAGTTGTTGTTTGGGGCTAACAGGCAGTAAACGTTTTACTTGTTGTACTTTTAAATTCCTACATTAATGTAATCAAAGAGATTAAAAAAGTGTGAAATATGATAAATAAATATAATAATCCTGTCTGTGTTCGTTCAGATATCTGCATCTCCTGTGGAAGCCTCAACGTCTCTCTGGAGCATCCTCTCTTCGGAGGAGCAATGTGCCAGGGCTGCAAGGTAAGAAACCTCCCAGTTAAAACCCACTTGTGTTGTCTGAGTTGCACTTTGGGTTGAGCGATAATTCAATTATTATTATTACTATGGAATTGTGTATTGATGATATGATCATATCGTGAAGTCATTTTACAAAATCCTGAAGTGTTTTTCTTAATCTACGTTAGAGGAGTCTAATGTAATGCGTAACAGGGAAACACAGTTCATTACTTTAAACATCAGTTTGATTATTTTACATTTGATATTGCCTTGCTATGTTGTGATATATATAATACATTTTCTTCAAATGTGTCACCCAGCCCTAGTAACAATGACTGAATGGATATATTGATACACACAAGCAGCATGTGACTGAATTCAAATTTTTTCATTAATGGATTATTCGTTTTGTCTATGAAATATGAATATGAAAAAAATGTCCAACACAATTTCCCCGAGCTCAAGGTAACAAGGTAAGATTGCTTGATTTGTTCGACCAACAGTCCAAAACCCAAATATATTAAATTCACATTGATATAAAGCAGAGAAAAGTCTCAAATACTCACATTTGAGGAGCTGGAACCAGAGAATATTTCAATTATTTAAACAACAAAGTAAACCAACAAATATCTGTGGAAGTTACATTTCCCCAGTGGTCCAAAATCTTACAAACAGCTCACTCTCCTTTTTCGCTGTGTTTTGAAAGCAGTGAAAATATTGGTTGAATGTTGATGATGTCTCAGATATTACACAGATGAAAATACACCGAATGAACAAAAGTAGAAACACAAGATTTCATTGTGTTGGACAACAAAGACGCACTCTCCTGATGCTGTTTTCTGCTCTGGCAGAATTCGTTCCTGGAGTGTGCCTACCAGTACGACGACGACGGCTACCAGTCCTACTGCACCATCTGCTGCGGAGGCAGGGAAGTGCTCATGTGTGGCAACAACAACTGCTGTAGGTCAGTACACTGTTGAGATTGGGATTGGCAGGCAGCAGTTGCTTCTTTTTGTGGCCAGGGCAAAGGTTTGGATTTCACATCAACAGAAACAATTTACCCATAAATGTCAAAACGTGATATATGGCTCCCTTTATTGGCAATCGAGCCAGCCAACTTGTGTGAAGCAGATTTATTTATGTGAATATATAGTTTGTTTTGGCTTCTAGGCTCTGACTGCAAACATGCATCAGCTCAACACAGCAGACACTGAGAGTCATAATCAGTGGTGGAAGAAGTACTCAGATCTTTTACTTAAGTAAAAATAGCAAGTCCTGCATTCAAAATCTTACTTAAGTAAAAGTACAAAAATATTAACATCAAAATATACTTAAAGTATCAAAAGTAAAAGTTCTCATTATGCAGAATGACTCATTTCAGAATCATATATATTATATTACTGGATTATAATTATTGATGCATTCATGTGTACATCACTTTAATGCTGAAGCTGCTAAAGGTGGAGCTTATTTCACTACTTTACTACTTTATATACTGCCAGGTAGTTTTTAGTTGGTCATCATAATTTATTAGTTGATTTATATTTTTTATTAATTATCTGAATCTGCAAAATAACTAGTGTTGTCAAGTAAATGTAGTGGAGTAAAAAGTGCAATATTGGCTTCCAAATTGTAGTGGAGTAGAAGTATAAAGTAGCATGAAATAAAGTACCTCAAAAGTACGAGTAAATGTACTTAGTTACATTCCACCACTGGAGTCATGATAATAAAAGCTTCAGGGGATTTTCACTCACCAAAATAATAAATCAATATTTGTAAAACAGAAAATTACATAATCATAAGCAGTCTCATAAAGAAATGCAAGGAAAACACAGGTCTCACGGTGTGTGTGTGTGTGTGTGCAGGTGTTTCTGCGTGGAGTGTGTGGATCTGTTGGTAGGAACCGGCTCGGCGGCGGCGGCCATCAAAGAAGACCCCTGGAACTGCTACATGTGTGGATCCCGGAGCACCTACGGGTTACTGCGGCGACGGGACGACTGGCCCTGCAGGCTACAGCACTTCTTTGCCAACAACCATGAACAGGAATTCGTAAGTCTGATGATAATCGTAATGATAATAATAATGTGATATTATATATAATATAATAATAATAATAGTGTTTATAGGTATATGATTGTATCAGTTTAATGATGAACTACATCAACACAGATAAAACCTACTTAAATATGGAGTACGGAGTGTGTCCCTTGAATAATTAATTTTTAAAAAAGCACATTAAATTAGCTGTTTTTAAGAGGTATTTTTTAAGGCATTTTGCCTTTATTTGACAGTATAACAGTATTATACAGAGAGGCGAAACATGGGTAGATAGAGGGAGTGATGACAAATATTCAGATCTTTTACTAAGTAAAAGTACAAAAGTATAAGCATCAAAATATACTTAAAGTACCTAAAATAAAGTACTCATTATGCAGAATGACTCATTTCAGAATCCTTTATATTATATTATTGGATTATAATTATTGATGCATTAATGTGTACATCACTTTAATGTTGCAGCTGGTAAAGATGGGGCTGATCTTCTTTACTTTATATACTGCTGGGTAGACTACCTTTAAAAATATATCATAATTTATTAGTTGATTTGTATTTTGTATTAATAATCTATATCCGCAAAGTAACTAGTAACTAAATCAAATAAATGTAGTGGAGTGAAGAGTACAATATTTGCCTCCAAAATGAGGTGGAGTAGAAGTATAAAGTAGCATAAAATGGAAATACTCAAGTAAAGTACAAGTACCTACAAATTGTATCTAAGTACAGTACTTAAAAGAGTAAAAGAACTGAGTTACACAACAGTTCCCCAGCAGGAATCACCATCATGTAATCAGGAACATTAGAGTTAAAAAAACGTAAAAATAAAAGACATTTAATTTGCCTGTTAATATTTCTATTTCCTCTATTGTTATCATTGACTAATGTGTCTGCCTATAATCTCACGTCTCTGGTGACACACTCCACTACTACTACTTCTATATTTACCTGTACTTCTGTACTATATTACACCCTTATTCCTTCTACTACTACCCATTACACCAAACCCTGATCCCTATTACAGACAACATACTGTAAGTCAGTTAGGTGCAGTAAATTTGATATATTACCCATCCTATCATCCTATATCTAATCTGCTGTCATAACCTTGCTAGAAAGATTAGCCGTTATTATCACAGTTAAATGGGAAACAGTAACATCTGAGGCTCCAGGGCTTGTCACATTTAAATTATCCATGAAGGCTAATACACATCAAATCAGACCATGTTCACATTCAATTATTGATGCTCTTCAGCCAGACTTTAGCCGAATCATCATCATCATCATCATAAATAAAGCTGATGTGTTTTGTGCTGCTTTGCCCTCTTCTCTCTCTCTTCATACTGTAAAGCTTAGTATTGATCTAATCTTGTTCTTATCAATGTCTCTTCTTACTTCCTGCTCTCTCTTTTAGGAGCCAGCCAAGTTGTATCCTCCAGTTGCAGCAGAGAAGAGGAAACCGATCAGAGTTCTCTCCCTGTTCGACGGCATTGCCACAGGTACACATCATGTGTAGGACTGCAACTAAGGATTATTTTCATTATCGATTCATCTATTGATTAATAGACGATGTCAGTCAGTCCACCACATTGGTCCAGACTGAAGCGTCTTAACGATTATTGGATGGATTGACGTGAAAGTTTTGAAAGACATTCATGGTTCCCTCAGCTTGAATCCCACTGACTTTTGCTCTAGCGCCACCATGAGGTTGACATTTGTGGGATTTAAGTAAAATGTCACAACAAACACACATTCATGTCTCAGGATGAATTAGAATAACTTTAGCGATTTGTTAACTTCTAATTTAGCATAATTTTAATTTGTATACACAAATACCTGCTAACCTGGCTGTTAGTTGATTTAGTAATTGTTTAGTCTATAAAATGTCAGAAAATAGTGAAAATGCCCAGCACAAGTTCCCAGAGCTCAAGGTGCCGTCTTTAAATTGTTTGTTTGAACAGTCCTAAAAGCCAAAAATATTCAATTAACAATGATATAAAATGGAAAAGAGAGAGAGGCTGGAACCAGAGGATGTTTAGCATTTGAATATGTGTATATCTTGTGCACTCAGGTCTGTTGGTGCTGAAGGATTTGGGCATCCAGGTTGACAAGTACGTGGCGTCTGAGGTGTGTGAAGACTCCATCACTGTCGGCATGGTTCGACACCACGGTCGCATCATGTACGTGGGTGACGTACGCAACGTAACACACAAACATGTAAGTGAAATTACTCTTTGCCTCTAGAGTTCAAGGCAGAATAAATACTTATCTGTGACATTTGGGGACATTCCCACCTGAATTTACAGCAGTCCATTTGTGTACAGATCACTCAAGATGCATTTAAGTGTAAGTATAGCATGACAGGGAAATTCGTATTTCTTCACACATGCTAGTTGATTGTTTTTGATTGTTCTACTCCACCAAACTGCTTCACTCAAGCTGTGTTTTGCCTGTTAGATCGAAGAGTGGGGACCATTTGACCTGGTGATAGGAGGAAGTCCCTGCAACGACCTCTCCATAGTCAACCCTGCAAGAAAAGGCCTTTATGGTAAGAAGCGGTTTTTGAATCTATTTGGGTTAAAAGACACAATTCAATTCAATTCAATTCAGTTTTATTTATATAGCGCCATATCATAACAAAGTTATCTCAGGGCACTTTTTCGAGTAGAGTAGGTCTAGACCGACTCTTTATATTTATATATATATTTATATTTATATTTATATTTATATTTATATTTACAGAGACCCAACAGTTCCCACCATGAGCAAGCACTAGGCGACAGTGGCAAGGAAAAACTCCCTTTTAACAGGTAGAAACCTCGAGCAGAACCAGGCTCTGGGTGGGCGGTCATGATGGGATATGAGGCCGTACAGATGGAGAGGAAGAGGAGGAGAGAGGAGCTCAGTGCATCATAGGAAGTCCCCCGGCAGTCTAGGCCTATAGCAGCATAACTAAGGGGGGGCTCAGGGGTCACCTGAGTCAGCCCTACTATAAGCTTTATCAAAGAGGAAAGTCTTAAGCCTACTCTTAAATGTGAGGAGGTTGTCCGCCTCCCGTACACAAACTGGGACCTGGTTCCACAGGAGAGGAGCTTGATAGCTGAAGGCTCTGGCTCCCATTCTACTTTTAGAGACTCTAAGAACCACAAGGAACCCTGCATTCTGGGAGCGCAGTGCTCTAGTGGGGTAACAGGGTACTATGAGCTCTTTGAGATATGATGGTGCCTGACCATTTAGGGCTTTGAAGGTGAGGAGAAGGATTTTAAATTCTATTCTGGATTTTACAGGGAGCCAGTGTAGAGAAGCTAATATTGGAGAAATATGTTCTCTTTTTCTGGTTCTTGTCAGTAAACGTGCCGCAGCATTCTGAATCAGCTGGAGAGTCTTAAGGGACTTATTGGGGCAGCCTGATAATAGAGAGTTGCAATAGTCCAGCCTAGACGTAACAAATGCATGGACTAGTTTTTCTGCATCTTTTTGAGACAGGATGTGCCTGATTTTTGCAATGTTACGTAAGTGAAAAAAGGCAGTTCTTGAAGTTTGTTTTATGTGGGAGTTAAAGGACATATCCTGATCAAAGATAACTCCAAGATTCCTTACGGTGTCGCTGGAGGCCAGGGCAATCCCATCTAGAGAAACTATATCTTTAGATAATGTGTTTCGAAGGTGTTCGGGGCCAAGTACAATAACTTCAGTTTTGTCTGAGTTTAACATCAGAAAATTGCAGGTCATCCAGGTTTTATGTCCTTAAGGCATGCCTGAAGTTTAGCTAATTGATTGGTTTCATCTGGCTTGATCGATAAATATAATTGGGTATCATCTTCATAACAATGAAAATTTATGGAGTGCTTCCTAATAATATTGCCTAAAGGAAGCATATATAAGGTAAATAGAACTGGTCCAAGCACAGAACCTTGTGGAACTCCGTGACTAACTTTGGCGTGCATAGAGGATTCATCATTAACATGTACAAACTGATATCGATCTGATAAATAGGATTTAAACCAGCTTAGTGCAGTGCCTTTAATGCCAATTAAATGTTCTAGTCTCTGTAATAGAATGTGATGGTCAATGGTATCGAATGCAGCACTAAGATCTAGTAAGACAATTACAGAGACAAGTCCTTTGTCTGATGCAATTAGAAGGTCATTTGTAACTTTCACCAGTGCTGTCTCTGTGCTATGATGCACTCTAAATCCTGACTGAAAATCCTCAAACAGCTTGTTGTTGTGTAGAAAGTCACACAACTGATTGGCGACTGCTTTCTCAAGGACCTTAGAGAGAAAAGGAGGGTTAGATATAGGTCTATAATTTGACAAAATCCCTGGATCAAGAGTGGGCTTTTTAAGAAGAGGCTTAATTACAGCTACTTCAAAGGACTGTGGCACATAGCCTTTTAATAAGGACAGATTGATCATATCTAGTACATAAGTGCTAACTAAGGGTAAAATTTCTTTAAGCAGCCTAGTTGGGACGGGGTCTAAGAGACACGTTGATGGCTTAGAAAAGCAGTCTAAATGTTCATCAGGTTTTACAGTTGTTTCTAAGGTTCCTGTGTTAGAAGATAAGTCAGTACCAACTGAGGGCAGGAGGTGCTGAATTTTGTCTCTAATAGTTAGAATTTTATCTTTAAAGAAGCTCATAAAGTCATTACTACTGAGGTCTATAGGAATACATGGCTCAACAGAGCTGTGACTCTCTGTCAGCTTGGCTACAGTGCTGAACAGAAACCTGGGGTTGTTCTTATTTTCCTCTATTAATGATGAGTAGTAAGCTGCTCTGGCATTACGGAGGGCCTTCCTATAAATTTTAAGACTATCTTGCCAGGCTAAACGTGATTCTTCCAGATTGGTGGAACGCCATTTCCTTTCAAGTTTTCGCAATGTTTGCTTTAATTTGCGGGTTTTCTTGGGTTTATACCATGGAGCTAACCTCCTCTGTTTTATTATCTTCTTTTTTAGAGGGGCGATAGAGTCGAGTGTTATTCGTAGTGAGCCTGCAGCACTATCAACAAGATGATCAATTTGGGAGGGACTAAAGTTAGTATCGGAGTCGTCTGTTATATTGAGACATGGAACTGAATTAAATGCCGATGGAATCACTTCCTTAAATTTAGCTACAGCACTATCAGATAGACATCTAGTGTAGGAATGTTTGCCTAATGGCGTGTAGTCCAGTAATAGGAATTCAAAAGTTAATAAAAAATGGTCTGATAAAAAGAATTCTGTGGAAAGACTATTAGATGTTCAATTTCAATCCCATAAACAAGAACAAGGTCGAGGGTGTGGTTAAAACAGTGAGTGGGTTTATGTACACTCTGACAGAAGCCAATCGAATCTAATAATGAGATAAACGCAGCACTAAGGCTATCATTTTATACATCCACATGAATGTTAAAATCACCTACAATAATTATTTTATCTGTTTTAAGGACTAAACCTGATAAGAACTCTGAGAATTCAGATAAAAATTCAGAGTACGGTCCAGGAGCTCGGTACACTATAACAAATAGAATTGGCTGTAGTGTTTTCCAGGTTGGGTGTGAAAGGCTAAGAACAAGGCTTTTGAACGAGTTATAATTTAATTTAGGTTTAGGTTTGATTAATAGGCTTGAGTCGAAGATGGCTGCAACTCCACCTCCTCGGCCTGTGCCTCGAGGAATGTGAGTATTAATGTGACTGGGGGGAGTGGATTCATTTAGGCTAACATATTCATCGTGACACAGCCAGGTTTCAGTAAGACAAAATAAATCAATATTATGATCTGATATTAGATCGTTTACTAGAACAGCTTTAGATGAGAGAGATCTGATGTTTAAGAGTCCACATTTAATTCTCCTATTTTGTTGTACTGTTGCAGTGGTGGTTTTACTTTTTATTAGGTTTTTATGTGTAACTCCTCTTCTGTTTACACACCGGAGTTGAAGATTTTTCTGTTGTGAATACATTTTAAAAAAGTAAAAAAAACTTGAATATTAAAACTACAAATGCTCAGAGGCACTGGTGATTGTCTAATTTTAACTGAACTCTTCATGTGAACTTTCTCCCTCCTCCCGCAGAAGGAACCGGCCGGTTGTTTTTCGAGTTTTACCGTCTGCTGCATGAGGCTCGACCAAAGCCGGGCGACGAGCGTCCGTTCTTCTGGCTGTTTGAGAACGTGGTTGCTATGGGAGTCAGCGACAAACGGGACATCTCCCGCTTTTTAGAGGTAGCATGAACACACCCACTAGATACAGTTATAAAATACATGCATACAAATACAGACTCCAATGAATCACAGACATTTGACCAGCAATCGGCATGGAAAGCTTTATAATACATTTTCACTATAGAACGTTTTTTTAGATACTTAAAGATGCTTTTTATAGCAGCCCAAAAAGCACCTACAGCAAGCAAAACACATAGACAACACTAGCACACTTGAGCATAATGCATTTTACTATTTGTTTCATTAATTATTAGGTTAGATAGTGTTCACTTCAGACCAGCTGACGAAAAACCATCTAAACTAACTTTTTAACACTTTTAGGCTCATGTAAAAGTTCATTCATGTAATGGAAAACCTCAGGGGATTTTACATCGGGGTCACAGTATGATAATATACACAGACCTACAGCCCTTCTCAGACCGGAGATGTTTGTATTAAGTGAAACAGGAAGTAACCCTGCTGTCCCTCCTCAGTGTAACCCAGTGATGATCGATGCCAAGGAGGTCTCTGCTGCCCACCGCGCTCGCTATTTCTGGGGAAACCTGCCAGGCATGTCCAGGTAATACAAACACACAAACACACACCCACAAGTCTATCTTTGTCATAAATATTTAAGCAGAATTAAAAGCGAGTCCGGCCCTAATGCACTTACATGTTTTAATATTTTGTCTCCTTTTTATTCTCTCCACCAATGTCAGACCTCTGTCTCCCATGACGAACGACAAGCTCGACCTACAAGAGTGCCTCGAGCACGGGCGCACAGCCAAGGTATCCACCAGTGTGAGTGTGCACGTGCACGTGTGTGTGTGTGTGTGTGTCTGTGCTTATTATCATGTGGTATCTAACTTTCTGACTAGCGGTAAGCAAGGTTGAGGGTTCGACAGAAGTTTGGAAAGTAAAGCCAAATGTGGAAAGTATTTAATGTTACTTTTCTACAGTATGTGATGGATAGAAAAACAAAAACGGACACATTTTTTTTAAAGCCTGCAGCATCTAAAAGTTAATGAAATGGAAATTGAAAAATAGGAAATTTACAGTATGCACTTCTCCTTTGAGCATAGATATACACTAATCGATGTCTATTTTTACTGCATTTTCTTGCTGCTTCTGTTGCACTTTTGCTCTGACTAATTGTTAACAATGCCTTTGGTCTTGTACCATAGAAAGCTGCTGTACAAAAGAAGGATAGCTGTAGGATTAAAAAAGGATTTGCGTGTGTGTCTGTTTGTGTTTGTGTGTGTCTGTGTGTGTGCGTTTGGTTCTGGATGTTAATTCCAGTTTGAGAAGTTGCGTACGATAACGACACGCTCCAACTCTGTGAAGCAGGGGAAAGACGAGCATTTCCCCGTCTTCATGGACAACAAGGAGGACATCCTCTGGTGTACCGAGATGGAAAGGTACGGTGGTGTGTGTTTGTGTTTATACGCCTCTGCTCCGTGTGTGTTATGTATGTATAAGTCCCTCTAATTTTTACCTTGTATGCATGTTCACAAGTTCACTGATGAATATGAGCGTATGAGTTCATTTGGATTGTGTTTGTATTTCTAATCTACCACAGCTACTGTGTTTGAACAGCATTGTAGTACTTTATTAACTCAGTATATTTGATAAGGACACTTAACGATTAGGTGACAATTTGTTAAATTGAATTGTTTTCCAGTGTGTTCTACCTCTGTGTGTGCTACCCCTTCCTTTATGAAGCAACTGATATTGTTTTCATAATTTTCAAATCCATATTTCTAACACATTGGTGCCCCAGTCCAGACAGATGAACTATAGTCTCTTGTCTTTTTGTGCAACATTTGGAGAGTTTCACGTATTTTTTTTTATTAAACACATAAAAGGCTTAAAAAAAAAAAAAATTCATAATCCAGGTTTACGGATGTCTTACTGATTTTGACCAAAGAATTACGATTTTTTTTAAATGACCAGATTAGATTTTCACTCAAATTTTATGTCCCCATACATCCAAAATGTGTTTCCTGCTGCAAGAAGACACTGTTCGTTACAGTTCACTGTTAACAAGGTCCCTTTCTGCAGCGAGCACAGCTTAGAAAATACTTCCACTCATAGAAAGTGAAGAGAAAAGTGGTGAGAAAACACAGATGAGTTGCGGATTATCTCAAAGTCATAAATAAAATCAATAACACTGTAACTTCAAATACACTGACAACTAAACTGACAATAATAACCTACATTATGTTAGATTAGGTTGGTCTGGTCAAAGATGCACTGGGTTAATGATTATTTACATTATTGATGATTTTCTCCACTAATTGATTAATAGTTTGGTCTATAAAGAAGTAGTGACAAATGCCCATTATAATTTCCCACAGCCCAAAATGATTTCTTTAAATTGCTTGTTTTTTCTGACCAACAGTTCAAAACCCCCAAAAATATTCCAATTTACGACGATAAGACAGAGAAAAGCAGTGAATCCTCAGAAACCAGGAAATGTTTGGCGTTTTTGCTTGAAAAAAATAAACCATTAATCGATTATTATAGCAGTTGCTGATTAACTTTCTGTCAGTCGGCTAATGATTAATTGTTTCAGCTCGACTTCACACATCCAATTCAAGCTAAAATAATCAAATGTCTTGTGTGTGTGTGTGCGTGTGTGTGTGTGTGTGTGTGTGTGTGTGTGTGTTCCCAGGGTGTTTGGTTTCCCCGTCCACTATACCGACGTGTCCAACATGAGTCGTCTGGCCAGGCAAAGGCTGCTGGGACGTTCCTGGAGCGTCCCCGTCATCAGGCACCTCTTCGCCCCGCTCAAGGAGTACTTCGCCTGCAACTAGTCACACACCACCAACTCTCTCTCTCTCACACACACAAACACACACACACATACACACACACACACACACATAAAGAGTATGTAATGACAGACGCAAACAGATAACTACACACAGTATACAGCTCGTACATGAAGGTTGGCTGATGCAGGATGATGCAGATGACCGGACATACACACACATATACACGCGCACACACACACACTGTAAAGGACTGCTTTCCTAGATCCCATGTAGACCACTGGCTGACCTTAGTCCCCTGGTGCTACCTTGCTGATTTTCACACACACACACACACACACACACACACACTGGTGCACACAAACTTCCTGTCCGACCTTGAAACTGGTGTCTTCTGGCTTTACTGTGTCAATAGTAGCTGGAGTTCAAACGTGACAAAGATGCCAAGACTTTCTGTTTTTAACACCTCTCTAAATACATCGACACGCCAATGACTCCCTCTGAACCGTAACACTTAACTCAACTGTATTCATGCGTAGTGACAGTGCTGCTGGTGTATCACCATGCAATGGACACAAACATACAAACACACCAACACACGCACACACCAGTTAATGCTCATGGTGCTGGTCAGGCAGTGATGGAGTCCAAATGGTGCCACTTTAATACAACACTTTTAAAGTTTTTGGTGCTCTTGGAGACTGAATGGTCTCTGGTTGTTTCAGTCGCTACAGTTTTGTGTCCCTAAGCGAGTTAAACCAAATGCTTACAGGCAGGTGGAGGCAGCACCAGGCAAGAGAGGTGAAGTTTTAAGATCTATTTATTTGTCAGATTCAGTGAGAGTGTGCAAGGGAGCGTCCAAAAGAAAAAGGCAAGGCAACTGTGCTCAGATAGATTCATGTGAAGCCCTTTTTTTAAATCTGGCTTCAACTAAATCAGATTGTAAAAGCCGCTCTGGAGGTACAAATAATTTTAGTAGTTGAGTTAAACTTTTTTTTTGTGGCAAAATAACACCAAAAAAGGTCTTCATCTTCCCCTGAGGAAGACCACTTTTGGCTGAAATCTTGTCAGAGATTCCCGCAATATGAAATACTGAAATAAAAGAGTGAATTTTTGGGGGGATGCGACATTGTTTTTTTTCCTTTTTTCATGTTTGTTACCCTGCATCTTCGTAGTCTTTTATTGTTTTATAATCTCCATTAGCTTTCACTAGAGAATAAATGCACACAAATATACATGGGACAAAATCTAGACATTGACAGTTACAAAAGAAATCAAAATGAACAAGAGGAATATAAAATAAAATAGAAGCACTGATAAAAAAATACAGACTCATTTGGTACATAATCTAGGAAAAAATAAGAGACAGGCCATGTGGATTTGCATGTGCCTCCAAGAAAAGACTTTTCAGGTTATAGAGCCAAGATCATAATGTAAAGCCTTGTAAGTGTCTTCATCTTCAGTGTTTGGAGCGCCCTCCAGTGGGCAGAAATACCAGTATATAAAGAGAGTGCATAACAAGAAAACACACTCATGTTGGGGTAAAACAATCCTTTGTGTTCCACAGTTAGCATTAGCAGTCACTGGATTAGAACAATTGTAAAGATAAAAACAAAATAAAGTCGGCTTTTATACTTAGTACCTAACCATTCTCATATATATGAAAATATAAAATATAGCTGCATGTCTCTTAGTTGTCAGGACCAACATCCACTAGTACTTGTGTGCTTTTTTTTAAAAAACATACACTGCTTTGATTATTTCCTGGTGTTTTTTGCAGTATTTCAGGCAGTGATTGTACATTAAGGTTAGCTAATGCTTTGGTGAATATGCTGTGATATTACTCTACACTAGTAGCATTTTAAGAATGGGTTCATTTCCTCATGTTTCGGACGTGCTGGTATGCAATACTTACTCAATAACATTTGTGAAAGTGCTGTTGTATTGCATTGATTACTGTTAACTGTTGTTCAAATTACTGTGATGTTCATCTTAATGGTGCAAAATTGGAGTAATACTGTCTGTCACTTTAGTAGTTGTGTCACTTGCCTGATAGATGTCATAATACTGTATGGGATACTTACTGGGATCATTTCATTAAGTTGGCAGTGAAAACAACACTATATTTAAGCCTTCAGTGGTCAACCGGAGGGAAGTTTCTGTTCAAATAATCGTTAGACAAGTCCTGAAAAAGAGTTTTACTGTGAAATGACAATATAAGGTTCTATGTAGTTTGGTTACCTAGTTTGTTTTTACCCAGCATGAGAGTGGCTTTCATTTTGTGAGACACATAATGCACTGTGTCTATAGCTGGTGAATCATGAATGCCAGCCAACATCATCGTTTTTACCGTTTGCTGCACGTCTTTCCCCTTCTCTCTTTCTCCACGTCTCCTGTCTCTCTCCACTATCACTACTATCAAATAAAGGCATAAAATGCCCCCAAAAATAATTTTAAAATAAATAAATAATTGAGTTTGCTAGCTATTTAAAGGGATTTGAGATTAATTTTATGTAGTGAAATATATATTTTTTTTATGACGCTGATATTGCACCACATAAAGTCTGCTTTCTAGATTTTGTGTCAAAATCTCAGTTTAACATCGCTAGACAGTGAAATCATTTTATTTCATGGCATTTTGAAACCTTATACCATCTTTCTCTCCCTCAAAACCCACTTAAGTGCCCACATTTTCTCACACCCATTTTTTTTTTTTTTAAACAAGCAGAAAGTGGATGTTATCGACCTACTTTGGTTTCCTGTCCCTTAAAAATCTGCTCTAAAACACGATCAGTTCTAATTCATCTGGTGAGATTATTTCTGCCTCCAGAGCCTCTGAGAAACATTAAACTAAAACACCCATGGACTAGGAGTTCAGTGTCTTGCTCACAGCAGCATTTAGAGTAAAAGGCAGTTGATGGGGGATTAAACCTGAACCCCTTCCAGTTATCATACCCCCACCTCTTGGGTCTCGGGGCCCAGTGTTGCCCTTTTTTGTCTGGTGAACTAGTCACAGTCCACCAGCCTTTTGCAGTCATGCACCTACTTTGCTTCATAGGGATCCAAAATGTCCTCCATTTATCGCAGCGACATCCACTGAAACCAGAGGCCGACCTTTAATCTGTAGACACTATGCTGGTTTTCTACTTCCTATGACTGAAACAGATGGCCCTGTATAAATAACAGATACTTCCTTATATCACACAGATACAATTGTACGACCTCTCTTGGGTGTTTCTTCTGCCTTTTGCCCAATGCATGCTGGGATAAACTCTGCCGCTCTGTGACCTTGAATAGGAATAAGCAAGTTAAGAAAAAAATAGCTCGTCATCAAAGTGTGGCAGATATGTAAGAAAACGTTCCCAAGACTACGGCACACACAGACACTGTGTGTAAACGTCCCCATACACTGATGTTTTATTTAGACAGGGCTGTCTTTTGAGAAAACATCTCTTTCAGTCTGGTGCTTTTGGTCCTCAAACGACCATCTTTTTCCAGGAAGCCTTCCAATCCTCTGACCTTCCTCAGATACCAGCTAACAACTGGATGCATGCAGTCCATGCTGACACACACACACACACACACACACATGCACAAACAGTAACAAAAAACAACAATAAACCAGCAGGTTCAAAGTTTTTTCCATCATGTTTACTCTCCGTTTATACAACCAACCTTCAGGTGCTTTTTAAACTCTGCTCTTTTTTACAGCGCTCTTGCAGGTCTCACTCACACACACACACACACACACACACACACATTTGCTGGAAACACAGTGACTTTCACGCTTCTCTTAACTCCTTTCGCTACAAAACACACATGCATACACACTGTGTTTTTGCCGGCCGCCTGTTGCCATCAGGCTTCCCACGGCGCCGCCGGGTGTGACATCATCACCCTGCGTCGCTTGGTGCTCCCAAACTACCCCCCCACCAACCCACCCTCCCTCCCTGCCGCCACTCCCCAACCCCCAGGTGCTGCATGTCAGTCAGTCAGTGTAATCTCCGATTCCATGTTAGATTAGGGAGTAATGATCATAATAATAATGGTAATAATAATTACAATAATAATCTGTTATTGTGTGTGTGTACTGTTCCAGGTTGGTGCTCAGTTCAGTTCAGTCTCAGCCTAGAGGGGAGAGAGAGGGGCTAGAGAAAGCATATATTACAGTTAGTATAGTGACTTGTTCTATTGTACCCGAGGATGCCAGAAGAAATTGTTAAACCGATGAGTTAAAGCACACTCTCAAACAAGAGCCAGTTGAAATAACACTGAATGTTGTGAAAGAGGTGGACAAGGCAGGTCGAGGTGAACAACTTTATCAATAAATAAATCAGGCCTAAAAGGAACTGATTGAGAAATCCAAAATGTCCAGTGGTTCCCAACATTTTGGTCCTGACCTCAAGATCATCCACAAAATAGGAAAGAAAAAGAAGAGAAGTCTGCTGCACAAAATTAAGTTAACTTTTCCTGATTACTTGTGAAATATTGGACAGTTTTACCTAGTAACAATTATTTTTTTTTATCAATTAATCTAACAATTATTTGCTCGCTTAATTGTTTTGTCTAAAAAACGTCAGCAAATAGTAAAAAAAAAAAAAAACCCATTACAAGTTCCCCGAGTCGTATGTGAGGTCTTTAAATGTCTCGTTTTGTTCAACCGACAGTCCAAAACCCAAAGATGTTCAGTTTACTGTCAAAGAAGACTCATTTGAGAAGCTGGAGCCGGAGAATGTTTGCCATTTTTCTTTAACAAAATGACCATAAACAGTTAATAAATCAATTATCAAAACTGTTGTTGCAGATTAATTTTCTTTCGATCGACGGACCGATTAATCAACTAAATGTATCAGGTTTAGTTTTACTGCTCCATACTTTTAAAAACCATTCAAATGAAACAATCTGAGACGGGAAAATCTTTATTTTTCTTTACCTTTATTTGTGCATTTTGAAATCAACATTTCAAAAAACAACAATGAAAAAGCCCAAAAGGCCTTATTGATTACCTCTCTGTAAAATATATAGTGGTCACCAGATGATTAGAGGGGTTTTTTTTGCTTTTGCTCAAATGTTTGGTTTTTGTTTGTGAAATATTGGATATTGGCTTCTAAAAATCCCCTCTTTGATGGAACTACTCACAAACCGTAATCTATGATGAGGGCTCACAAGGTGACATGGCTTCATTTTGAGGGCTCACAAGCCAAAAAGGTTAGGAAACACTGCTGTGTCATGGCATAATAGACAAATCCAGATCATAAAACAGAGATTTAACTCTTTTTGAAATACTTTCTGTAGGAGGATAAGATGTTTGTGAAGATGAAGATTAATGCTTTTCCATAATTGAGTTGTATCTTATATAAAAAGTATGTATTAGGAAAAGATGAATATCAACATTGTAAGAAGTTATTTTTCCTGATATAAGAAGTTATAGTTGGTTGAAATCAACTTCATAGTTCATCAACATATACAACCTGTGACGAGGGGTTAAGTCAGAAACCACTGGCTCACAACGTTTCTGTTATTTCAACCTGTGTCTGTTTGAGAGTGCAGTCGGACTAAAGCGTGAGGAAGGGAGTCGATATTTTTAAATGATGGGTGACACGGTGATGATGTTTCTGTTCGCCTATCGACAGCTTTTGGGCTGAGTGACGCGTTGTTTTCAACACTGATACACTTATTAACACATCCACACAAAACACTGTTATTAACACACAGAGCGAACGACGCTCAGACGCAGAGACACATGCACAACACCTACAAATACAATGCTGTGGCGCATTCAGACACTCATCTCATGGACTAATGAAAGATGAGCTTTTAGGAAAAGGAGGACCTGGTGGTGTTTCAAAAGGTGCTAAAACTTTATCTGAAAATAAGAAAAATATATTGTTAGGAGTATAAATCAAGTTTGTCTTTACAATGACTGTATTTAAGTTTGTCGTAGTAATGAAAAGGCACTATTATTATTTTACTCTTGTATGAATATGAACTAATTAAAAAGGCATTTTAACTTTGTACTTGAACAATGTAAGAAATGAACCGTGAATAAAAAAAAAAGGACTGTTTCTTGTGATTTGGCCTTAAGGCTCAGTGTTATCTACCTTTATGTCAGTTAAGGGTGTAACTCGAATCCAAGTCAAAATTTAATTTGAGTTTAACTGTCTTTGGTGTCACCTCCCTCTCTGCTGAGGCCCAGCAAAAGTTTGCTGACATCAAATCAACACAATAACACTCAGCATTTTCCTCGTCTGTTGTTCGTTTGTGTGGAGAACAGATCAAACTCTTGCGGGTGACAGTTTGTCGACTTGTGAGAGTTTGTTGAGGACAGCAGGAGCTGGCCTATATGCCAAAAAAACAAAAACAACTGAAATAAAACATTAATAATTTGATTTAGAAGTGAAAATTGATACACCCCTAATGTCAGTGTATGTCTTTAAAGTCATGATGCATGGTTGTTTTTTAAATAAGGTAAATGCCCAGTGTTTCCAGTGTGTTGACGAGCAGAATGGATTGAAACATGTTAAACACTTTAAGCCACAAATTCCTCCTTTACCAAATACAAGAGGTATCTTGACACTGTTGCTGATTGTGTAGAGAGATTGTATTGACAAAAGGGGGTTTTCTGTTTCACCTCTTTGTGGAGTTTTGTTGACTTATACTGCCAGCAGGACAGTCTGGAGTTTAAAGGCTCCAGTTCTCACAAAACAGACTCCAAAACAACCATGTAAGTACGCTGCAAGTACAACTGTACACTAAAATTGTGCTCATCATGAGCTCTACCAGCCTTATGATGGATTAAGTCACGGTATAAATGGTCATTATTAATTATGCCAAGGTCCAAATAGTTAATTAAATGCCAGAGGCAACAGCTAATAAAGTCACACCATGAACTGCTGCAAGTTCCCTCCAAGATGATAGTTTGCTAATCTAGACACAAATTATTTATCATACCACTCATAAATATTCAGTAAGTCATCAGCCCTTGCTCTAATGTCACTCCAGAAATGCAGGGAGTTCAGACAGACAGGTAGTCAATTATTCATCAGTTGACACCTGTAACAAACCTCTGTTCTCACTGCTCTCACCTTAATTCCCACCACAGCACCGGTCAGCCATGCTGCCAAAGAAGGGGGGCCCTGTCTCCATGCTGTGGTCCTTCAGCCCCATATTGTCGCCTTCAAGTGCTCCTTGTAAACTCTTGTGAGTGGAAGAGCGGCATTCAAGCGCTCTGGGTGCTGTGCTGTGGCCTAAGAGGGTTTTTTTTTTGTGTGTGTGTAGTTTTTCATCTATAGCTTTTATTTTGTGATGCAGCAGCAGATCAAAACGTAGCTGTTTTCCATCAGGGATGTCTAGGCTGATTGAAGTTTTCATCAGTTTACAACTTCCTTTGTGAATTAAATAGGCTATCAGAGGAAATTCAGTGTTTTCTACTATTGTATGCAGGGTTAGTGGAGGGTTGTTTTTTTTTAGCCACTGAGTGACAGAGTTTAATATTTATTTCATGTAGTTTACAGAATACATAATTGTAAATCCTATCAAACTGATATACATTTACTTTGGAGAGTTTTATTGTTGGTAGTGCTGGACAAAATACTATACTACTACTATCTTATCTTTGAGGATCGTGTGATATGATCGAAAGCTCCAGAACAGCTCAATCACTGTTTCCAAATTACGCCTGAATTTACAATCTCAATATATTTATCACAAATATAAGCATAGTTTCTCTGTAGATACAACAATTATTTATAATGGCTTTATATTTTTATATAATCAGTTGGATTATCGGTTTATCAGGTGCCAACTCCGACATTCCCGACAGCATATGAAGGCATTGAAGGCAGCACATGTCTCTGGAGGCAGGAGACACGCCCCTGTCAGCTGCGAAGAGGAGACCCCTTCTGTAGCCACGTCTCGTCTCCTATTGGTCAGTTTTGCCGTTGCTCAGGTTCGAACGGCTCCTGATTGGCTGCTGCCGGACCGTCTGCGAAGAAGCATCTGCGGCTCGCGCTGTGCCAGCTGTCCTCGCGCACTCGGCTGGTGCTGGGCAACCGTGAGAGAGGCCCCTTCCAGAGGAGGATCCGGGAGTCTGGAAAAACAGGGTGAGAAGCCAAAGAAAATGTGAAAAATTACGATTTATTCTCTAAAAAATCTAGTATTGGTTGTCAAGAATGTAAGGAATTAATCGTCAGTATTCTTATTTTGGCGGTTAAAGTCTTCATTTTATCCCGTCTAACGTTAACAACCGCAGGGTTCGAACGTTAATATCCGTTAATTTTACACTTGGTGCATTAACGACAGCTTCATATCAGATATTTCTGAGAGTTTTCTGTATCTTATTTTAAAATTACACTCACCCAATGATGTAATTACCCGTTTACACGTGAATGTGGATTAATCAATGCGAGCCCTCTCTTTGCTGACTGACATTTGAATGAAATGGTTTGAGTTTCACATGAATTACGGAGAAAATGGAATATTGGTCGTATGTTGCAAGATAGCATCGTCTGGCTTTTGGCGACGAAATATGGGTGAGATGTGTGTGTGAGTGAGTGTGTGTGTGTGTGAGTGTGAGTGAGTGTGTGTGTGTGTGAGTGCGTGTATTCGGCGTGCCATCAGTGCAATAAGGCTGTGTGTGTGTGTTGGTGTGTTGGTATGTAAGTCTGTTATTCGTTTATAGGTTATTCTTTGTTCTACCAAATATATTGAGTCACGGTGATGATGAAGAGGAGGGTCTAGAGTCGTCATGCCTACAAACGAGCATCCTGGTGTGTGTGTGTGTGTGTGTGTGTGTGGTTGAGAACATAATGTGAACTGAACAGGTGATTTGATCTGTTTTATCTCCTTCTCCTTTGTTGGATTCTGTATAAAGGGTTTTGCTTGCAGACCTGCTCTGGTTTTGTGGATCAGGGGGTACTGAGGCCTTCACATCATTTGGTTTAAGGATCCTCAAGGGTGCTTTAGGGGGCTCAGTGCAGCACAGTTAACTGAATATATTAGAAAGCATCCTAACTACATGATGTAACCTGTTTGCCTACACATGGTAGATTCCATTAGGTTTGCATGCATCTATTCTGAGCTGCATTACCTTTTAGTCTGTAAATGTTAAAATAACTATGGATGCACATCACAAAATTTGCAACAATATGAAGGATTCAGTTATTGGATAGCGAGTAAGTAGGTTTCTGGGTTCAACCCTTTCTAGGCCTTTCAGTGTGGAGATTGAATGTTGCCTCCATCCCTGTGTGAGCTTCCAACTGCTGCTTTAGTTTCCTCCCACAGTCCAAAGACATGCAGGTTAGGCTGCTGTAATTGTGACTCTAAATTGTCCGTATAGGCGTGAATGGTGTCTTTCTATATGTGTTAGCTCTGTGATAGATGGGTAATGAACCTGCAACCCTGCAGAGGCTAAGAGGTTTAGATACGAGTTGGATGGATATTTGGGTCGATTGATGTCTGTCTTCTGTCTATCAACTATTGCCAATCCTGTATACCCTGACCACTTCTTTTAAACCATACACGGTATAGACAGTTACATATTTCAATCAACGAGAAGGTAATGGCAAGGAGTAGATCTTATTGCCATATTTTGAGTGTGGCTCTAAAACATGAAGTCCTGGGGTCAAACTCACAAAACCTTTTAAGGAAGTGGGCATAGATAATGGCTGGATGGATGGATTAAAGACGAAAAAGTGTTGAGGCCTGGGTATGCTCAAAACAAACTAGTTTGTACTACGTGTCGTTGTTAATGTGTGTTAATAGCTATTGAATGGGCAACACTCAAAGGTGGGATGAAAGGCCTGCCGTCGTAGACGGCGGCGTGACGCAATGAATCATGCAAATGGAGATAAGGGTGCACACTTTCAGACAGTCTTTCCTCGAAGGCACTCACGGTGTTGCAATCATATATATGAAAAGTAGTTGTGTGTTCGAACCGAAGTATTCATGAACCATGAATACTTTCTCACGTGATTGCCAGATTGTCGGTTTCGAAGCACAATTTTGATGCTAGAGAAAACACTCTGGGGTCATTTAAAATCAAACGGGATCGTCCTCAGCAGAGCATGAATGTGCTCAATAGAAATCTTGCATCAGATTAGGAGATATCTGTTTGCAAAGTTGATATTTGGTGGCACAGGAGGAAAGGTCAAAGGTCAGACGGAAAGAAATAAAGCTAAAACAAAAGAAGTTCTTCCTTGATAACTTCTTCAGTTGGCCTGAACCAGAGGAGAGATTAATAAAAAGATGACATACCTGCCTATCTTTCACAAAAATATAAAATTACAGTGGAGTGCATTTAGAGAGAGAGAGATGCCCCTAATCCTCTGAGTGTTGGCCTAGTTAGTTATGTGGCCGCTGTTGTTATTGTCTGTTTATCTGTGTGTGATTCACTAATGGCTTATTCATCCATGAACCTCCAGCAGCACCCACAACTCTTTAAACCTCATCCTGTGTGTGTGTGTGTGTGTGTGTTTAATGTCTAATGTCTATTTTTATCTCCAATTGGTTGTAAAGTTGTCTGATGCACATTTGTTCTGGCTTTTTTGATAGCTCTCCTGTTCACACGCCGCACACTGGCTCACGCATATGCAAGTTAATACACACACTCACACACACTGACTGTCACACACAAACACACACTGTACACACCGTCCCTCCCTGTGGCGATTACTCTCCAGATCAAGCAGGAGTCAGCAGCTGTCTACTCCTTTCTTCTCACTTACAGCATGCATCAACACACACACACACACACACACACACACACACACACACACACACACACACACACATATACATACATTTCCATACCACACGTGTAGCCTGCACTTGCCCAGAAACAGACATCTGAGGATGTCAGCAGCTACTATGTCACATTTAAAACTGTTTCTAAACATGCAGGCTTTTTTTTTTCCGTTAATTGATTTGACTTTTCATCATCACATGCTGGAGGTTTTAATTTTTATCCACCTCAAATTTCTCTTTAATTTTATTTAATTTAAGCTTTTTAGTTCACATTTTCGTTTAAGATTGTTTTTTTTTGTTGTTTTTTTTTTGTCATAGTAGATGTTCACTAACCATAGTTTTGGTGCATGTGCTTATTTCCATTAATGACAGTAACACTACAGACATTGTTTGATTCTTCAATGAACGAATCAGAGGTGTGTCGGTGTGTCTGGTATGAACACATGTGTCTGTGTGACATTGTGACGTTGTGACATTGGGAGCCTGGACTAAATCTGCCTGCTGCTCCTCATTCTTTATTAATCAACACCCCCATTAAAAAAAAAACTGTCCGCATGGAGAGAAGGGAGATATCAGGGTGTGTCTCGGTGTGTGTGTGAGCATGATGTGTGTTTGTACATGTGGTAACTGATTGTGTACATGTACAGTACGTGTGTGTGTGTGTGTGTGTGTGTGTGTGTGTGTGTGTGTGTGTGTGTGTGTGTGAAGGCAGCTGGTCACAGGGTGAGTGAGAAATGCTGCCTGGTGTGTCGCTGTTTGTCTGTGTGTGTGTCTCTCTCTCTGGCTGTCTGTCTGTCATATTCCCTATGACACAGCAGAAAGCGAACACACACACACACACACACACACACTGTAGACCTGCACAGTAGCAGTCTAAAATAGATGTGTGCTTTTCAGCATGGTGGTCTTTGGAGTCTGAATTTTGGATGAAGTTAGCGAGGCCATGCAAATACTTTATTAAGCAGTGTTCACATTAAACCATCTATAAGTTGAAAAGTTATCTTTCCCTCTCGATTTGACCTCCCGTCCCCAAAAATGATTTTCAAAATCACCTGTCTCAAATTTTAGTGTGAACAGGGAAAAGTAACCTCAAATGTAGTTTAGTCCTCTTGTGCCTCCACAGACACATTCGGCTATTGTGTAGCAGTAACGTAAGTGCACTGACACACCAAGCCCACCCAGAGAACTAGCAGTGACAAAGACTGACAGTCCACTCCTCATGACACCTCATCATGTCGCATCTCGTCAAAACACCTCACGTTTCCTTATGTCCTATAGCGTCACCTCATGTGGCATCACACCTCATGTCAACTCACATCACTTCAAGTTGCTCCACATCTTCTTTAATTCTGTGTTTCTAATCCATAAAAAACATCATGGAAGGACAAACAAAACTTGTTTTTTTTAGAAGAAAAATGAGTCAATTAGTGAAAAATAAGCTTAACCACAGATGCCCCTACAGGGAAGGGGAGATACAACAGGCACTATGTTTTTTATGCTCCCCTCCTTTGAGCAGCTGGAGCGTTTAATGCGTGTGTGTGTGTGTGTGTGAATATTAAAGGTGTCACTGTCCAGAATGTCAGTTATATAAGTTGACTTCAATTTCATTTTTAGAGTCCTTTAGAGTCCTCACAGACACACAGAGCTCCCAGTGTCCGGTGCAGAGGTCTGTTTAGTCAGCGTTCCCATTCCCACACACACAGTCAGTCAGCTGTGTGGGTTTGGACTGGAAAATAGTGACAACAGCAGCTTCAGCCTTTAGATATCACTAAAAGAGACCAGAATTGCACGTAGACATCACTGTCACTGTCCATCTCTCTCTCTGTCATCTTCACAATTTCTTTTTTCCTCCCACTCACTCGTTTTTTTAATTCTGCGCAAGATGAAAACCTTTGCTCAAAAGAAAAATTACAAACTATTGTTCCGTCACCGGGGGCTGAACAAAACAAACAGAACAAACACTACATGTCCAACAAATGTAAGTGATTGAATAGTACGTCTTTTCCAGAAACAGGTTTGAGTCAGGCAATAACATCAGGATTTGATGCCAACGAAGCACTGAATTGAATAAATTTGGCAGACTGTATTTTTTTTGTGTGAGAGAGACTGATTGCAAACCATCCAGGATCAGGAGCAGAATTTAATATTAGAAGCTAAAAACCAGCAGAACTCAAACATGCCTTTGATTTGTCATTAGGCCTGCTGGAACTGTAACCCTCCACTGTTCCCAGTATGGAGTCAGTTTCGACTGGATTTGTTGTGAGTTGGTGGCTGGACAGTGATAGAGGTCCAGCTGCATCAGTATCACCTACATCCATTTGTCAAAAATCTACTTTAATATTCTGCAGCTTATGAAAGCAAAATGACTACATTTTATTAAACAGAGGCAGAATATTACACAGCTACACACTATACGAATTCAGCATTTAAACCTCAGTTAAACACAATAGGCCAGAGTACAGCCATTTAAACATAATTAATGCTTCAATATTATTTGCAGTCAAAGGTGCATATTCAAATTCCACTAAATTACACAGATGTCTGAGTTAGGAAATAGTCACAAAATTGGAAATCTAGTCTTTTATATAACATAACCCACGGATTAAATGGATAGACTTGTTGACAGAAGGAAGTGTGAGTAACTCAGCAGCGGCAGTGAGATTGATGCATGAACGTTAGCCTACAGATGCTGTGGTTGGAAATATTCCACCTAAACCACAGCAAATTAGACACGTGAACAAATACAGTACTATATTTTAAATCAAAACAGAGCACTCAAAAAACAGTATACAACATCTTTAGTTTATTTGTGATTCTTGACTCAGATTTTTGTGATATTCAGCAAATAAAATTGTTTCATTACACTAACTGACCTGATGGGGGCACTATAATTAAAGGTCAGAAGGTCAGGCAGGTTTGGCTTTTATTTTGAATGATCCAAATATGGGAGGGAAAAATGTTTCTTTACCGTATATCATGTGTGTTTTTGTTAATTTTCTAACAATTTAACTTAAAAAAGCAAGTCAGTCTCTGTATTTTAGTATGCTTCGCCATACTATGGCATGCAATTGTGTGTGTGAGTGTGTGTTTCTGTTTAGCGTTTTTTTTTTTTTTCACTGAAAGCACTCCAGTTCCATCTCCTGGGAAACCAATCTTTTATTCTGGCTGCCAGGCCTTTAGGGCACTGCTTTCCATACTGCACCCCCCACCCACCCCACCCCAACATGTTTACCACGATCACTTTATCCTTCATCGCTACACAATCATCCCCTTCTACTCTTCCTCTGTCAGTGGACTCATCACACACCAGTGGAGTCTGACCTAGTGCCAAATGATTTCTGTTTAGTGCTGAAGCAGTAGGCTTATGGTATGCCTTAGAGCAAAGCCAGATAGTATGCATATTTCCCCATAAATAACTGCTCTTTTCTTATTCTCTTCTTTAATAATCATATATATCAGAAATCTCTCTGAAATTGAGCTTGACCCACACCTATGTCTTCAGAGCAATAAATCTTGTCAGCACCGAGCTTACTGTCACTGGAAATAGAGTTATGACTGAGCAGTGAAAGACCATTTATCTATTAGGCATACAGTGTTTTTATTACTTATAAAGTAACTTGACAGGAACAGGAAAACCTTTAAGTGAGAATTTCTTTGGACTCATCTATTTGGGGTACAAATTTCAGCCTCTATATTTTGTTCTCTCCTCCTCATTGTTCACTGTTCTCTTTCTCCCCCTGTTACTCCCCTCCTCTCTCCTCTCCTTCCCCTCTCTATTCTCCTCCATCTCTTTGAGTTGATTCTGTGTGACTGGGAGGCCATTGTGTCCTGCCATCAAACACATTGCATACAGCCATCCATGCAGAATACACACACATACACACAGAGGGATGTTTGTAGAAGAAGCTCTCAGTTTGTTGATCCCATTAGAT